>VYXF01007125.1:763676-820979 GCA_013397295.1 Polioptila caerulea
TTTCTGTTGTTATATTTTTATTTTTTTTTCTCTACTCAGACTTGAGAGATGATTTCATGTGCCTTTTACTCATGGGTATGAGTAAAAAAATATTTCTGTCCTGGGCTTTCCCCCACATATGTTCATTCCTTTTCTTTCTCTGGATCACACCTACAAAATTACTCCAGACTCAAAATCCCTGGCTCTGATTATAATGCTATTTTTCTTACGCTCTTTGATACCAGATTTTAAGCTAGAATTGTAAAGTTTCCCATTAAAAATAATGCATTAGATTGAAAAAGGCTTACTGGATATCCTAGGCAAGCTACTATGCAGAAAGATGTACTAATGAAATAACTTATAACTGTGAAATTCTAGAACATTTCTGTCTAAATATGGAAAGTAAATTAACATATTTCATATAAATTCTTATGGCTGGTTCCATTCTCTTTTTAACAATGGAATGTACTGGAAGGATTTATGCCTGTATTTCCTATCTAAACTTATGGCCTGAAAATTTTCTTTTTAAGACAAGAAAGGAAAAAAAAAGTATACTATTTTATCTGCTCCTGGTTGTTGGAAGCAACATATGTAAAAATGTACAGTGTGACAAAGGAATAAATAAAGCAGAATAAAATAAAAATGTACAAGTGAAAAAAGCTAATGCTTTCACAATGTGTTCCATGGTTAGTTTTTAAGCTTTGCTGGAGAAATACATTGTTCAACTGTGGGGAAAAGAATTATAAGTTTGGAGTTTTTCTTCTAATTTCAATAGGGAACAATAAAACCAAAATGAAATGGTTACTGGGGCCTAGTACTTTGAGACTATTACCATCAAAAACTCACCAAGGCTTTTCCCAACTTGAGACAGAGGGTTCCTCAGTGTTGCAGAAATTCATTAGTCTCCGGAACAAGTAGACCACAATGTGTAAACTCCTGGATGATCTTATGGGTGTCCAGAAGTGTAGGGTTTCCTTCCTCAAACCTGGAGACCAGGGCATGTGCAGATCTCTGGATCCTAAGTAAAAGGTTTGGAACTCTGACCCAGTGGACAGCACAGACTCTGAATTCTTCCTGTTCTGTGTTGGGTTCTTGGGGAAACAGGTGGAGAGCCCAGTGTAGGTCACTTCTTAGGACAGGTGTGAGGGATGAAAGCCTAAGTCTGTCTGAGGACTTTTAAAAAGTCATGTTTTAAATGCAATCATCTTTTCTCCTTTCCTTTCGGTAGTCAGTTGTCCTTGTAGCTGGGAGCACCATTCCTCCACATGGTGTAAATCAGTACTCGAGCATCTCTTTTCTAAAACATGTCTCTGTCCTGTGAGTTCAGTTGTGATATTTACCAGCAGCAAAGTGTGCATATTATGTATGATAGATATTTTTCTCAGACTATCCAAAGATATTTGTACTAATGTGAGGAAGAGCATTTTGGCAATGCAGCAGAAAAGGTCACCAATTTTTCAAATGTATATACTGTATATACTTTGTTTACTTTGGCCGCACTTCCAAAATATGTAGAATTTCCTAAATTGTATAAAAGAATGATTACTAGTCTCCTATCCTTTTCATTATCAAGTTGCAGTGAAGATTGTCCTGATTTTATATTACATTAAAATCTTAAATTTTAAGTTCACTTTCTGTTCCAGAAAGAGTTCAGTATCAGCTTTGCAGTGCTGGGTTTTTTTGTAATTGCTATTCAACTATTAAACAGGTCTTGTAATGGAAAACTGCTAGAATTATCACTTTTTCTCCCTAAAAATGAAGTTAAATTCATTCCACTACATAAGAAAATCATTTACATCAATAAAAGAAATAGACAGTTTGAAGATCTACATGAGAATATGACACAATATTTTTTAAAATAGATATTTAATTGTAAATAAGATACCACAAGATTAATTCCTTAGCTCAACAATCACTAAAACAACAGAAAAAAAATCAAGCAATTTTTTAATACTACCTATGGTTTTTTTTACATAATGAAGTTAGGTATACTTGAGATCTACTGATCTTTCATACCTTGCTTAAGAAATTCTCTTTTATGTGGTGTTGAGGAACAAGGATTACTTTAGTCCCTGAGAAATGTTCCTGTGTTTGTATTGTTGCCTGGAAGAGATGATTATTTACCTCCTGGGTTCCTTTCTAGGAATATCCATGTACACAAGAAACTGTTTCTTAACTATTGGCAAATGCTGGAAAATAACTTGTCATTTGTTTTCCATCATTTGTGTCATTTCGATTAGTGCATTTTCCAAACTATATTCTGGTGTTGTAGCTTGGACATTTAGACTTGAATTGCTATCAAGCAGAAGTTTTGCTTATCTTGAAACTAATGTATTTTAAATCTGAAGTATGCCATGGAGAAAAGGAAATATTTTGTGTGCACATACTTTTCTGTAGGATAAAATTGTCCTTTCACTGACCACCTTGCTATTCATTTAATTTCAACAACCTGCTGGAGTAGACCTACTTACACTAATGCAAAGAGGGTAAGAGTAGTCCTAAAATCTAATTCTGTATGGTTAAAAAAAAGGCAGATTTTGGCATATGGTGAAATCAATTGGTATGTAATATTCCGTACTAAGTGGGAAAAGAGTACCAGAATTGATTTTGAAGCAAGATGTTTTAGTCTGGAGCAACCACTTTTTGGGTTCCCAAGTAAAACTAGAGTTGAAGGGCTGTTTTCCTGCTCTCTTAGACAGGACCTCAAAATATGAAAGAAATATTTATCTAAAATTATCCCGCATGGAACATAAACCACTAAGTAACTCCCTGTATAGACAAAAGTCAGATCTGCTCTCCAAAGTAAGGGGGAAAAGGCTGCAAAAAGATCTGTTCAAAACTGGTAGTTTTCTTCACAGGCCTTTTATTACCTTTGGGACTCAATTTAGGTGGACATTTTTGGTCAAACAAAATAGAAAGGGAAAAAAATGAGGCTGGGAATGCTGTATGCTTCTTTTGTCTCCAAATGGAGCTTGCTTTGTTGCTCCTCAGGAAAGCAATCTTCCCCTTCTTTCTGCCTTCCTCCTCAGAAAGGATCACACTGACCCAAGAGGCAGCAGGAATGGCAAGGCAGCTACTGTCTTGTCTACTCTCAGCCACTTCTGCTTTAATAAAATCACAGAATCAGCAAGTGGTTTGAAGAGTCCTTTGAAAGCCTTCTGGTTGAACTCCCCCTAAAAAAAACCAGGGATATTCAAGTAGAATAGGGTGCTCAAAGCCCTGTCCAAAAATCCATGCCAGAGTTTGCACAAATAAAGCAATGTACAGATATATTGAAGAGGTGCTCTCTTTGTTTCACCTACACCCACAGTAAAGCTTTGCTAACACTGTCACATCAAATCAATGGAATTTGAAAAGCAAGCAGATGAACTGAAAGCTTTAATACTGAACATGCACCTCGTCTGTAACTTCCAATTATACTTTGGAAGTGGGAGAGTGAGGATACTGTTAATGACTATATCCAAGATAAAACCTAAGATGTCAGAGAGTATTACAACCTGGCTGAATAAGGCTGCTAAAAAATTAGAAATTATACAAGTTTATGCCTTTTCAATTGACCACTTCATTATTTTAATCCAGATAAATTTGCTTACTTGATTGTAATAATCTTTAGAAATGTCATGACTGAACTGGTTTGTGTGCCCACAACGCTGAGCCCAATTAAAATACTTTGAAATTATTGATGTTGGGATTAAGGAAACATAAATATTTGTAAATGAACATGCTTCCCCCAAATGTTGCTGTCCTGTAATTGTCAAGACAACAATCAAAGTTACTACAATTCAGATTTTTTATTATTGTTTTGCTATTTTTAAATATTAACACAGTAAATACATAAAAATCAGTTGAAAAATGCTTTTCTAAGACCAACATCACACACCTCCTAGTGTAAATGTTTAAAGTGATCATTATATGTAAGTGATATTTCTAGCTTCATAATTCCTAACTAATGTAACACTGGTAAGTGTTAAGAAATAAAGGAAAGGAATAGGTAAGATGTCTATATAGATACTTCTCCATTTTTTATTTTTTGCATTTTAGGTTAAAAATAAATAAATTACACTAGCAAAACAGGGGGGAGAAAACTACTGATTTTTGAATCCTCAAAGGAAAGGGCAAAGAAACTGAAATATCTGGTTTTTAAATTCATGCTCTGATACCAACTTAATTTGTTAATAATTTTAACCCTTAAATATTCTTCCTTGCCTGTTATTTGTTGATTTTTTTTCCACAAGCCCAAGAGTTAGCTACATGATTCCAAAGAAAGCCTTAGCAAGATGTTAATATAATTAAGAGATGGAAAAGAAATTGCTTTCTTATTTCTATTTTGTTTGCACCCTGAACCCATGAAAAAAAGTTCAGATGAGATTTACACAATTCTTTAAATTATAAGAAAGCCTAAAAATAATAAGGAAGTCTTGAATATTAGGAAAGTCTCATCAAAATCTCCCAGGAAAGTAATAAAAATCTGTTGCATACACAATGTAGCAATATATAAACTGTGTTATTTACATGAGCACATTAAACTTACTATTCTTAAAACTGCAGCTTGCATTTCACTTTTAATATTGATCATCTAATATCTGGTGCCAACCATATGACAAATTAGTCTGCAATGTCATCCAGATAGAAGATTCCTCTTCAACTGACTAAATATGACACACACTGAAAAAATCTGAATATTTTTCCAAATTAAACTTTTATAGCCAATTACTCTTCAAGTATTTCTAAGATCCTTTGGGATAGGAATGTTTGTTTATGTGTTCAAGTACCATTGCAGAGAAAAAAATTAAACTTAGACAGCAGAGATAAAATTGAAGTGACTGAAAACACTTTGATACCCCATAAAACAAAAAACAAAGCAAAAAAGGCCTTGGAATTTCGATAAACATAAGAATTGTAAGTTACAGATAAAATATGTACACATTTAGCTGAGACTCACTGCAAACCAATAGAAAATTAAGTTATTTGACCCATTCATCTGTGGAACCAAACAGTGCTCATTACAATGATGATGTCTAGGACATCAACTTGTTATGAAAAGTATGAGTTTTCAAACATATTGTGACAGCTGCCTCTTTTCCCACTGAAAACCAATACTTTATTTCATTTTCTTCTTTTACCAGTTCATTAGATGTGAATCAAAACTGTGAAAGCTCATGTTCAAGCAGATCTTCTGTGATATTTTACAGAACAAATATATTAATGAGGGAACTTCAAAAGATTTTTACAAGTCTTGCTTCATTAAATTTTGCCATAATAGGTGTCACAGCGACCTTCAAAGCAACTAGCATTTCAGCACCAAATATAGCAGTGCAATATGACAACTCCAGTTTAAATTATGGTTTCATATTAAGAGTCTGTCTTAGATGTTTTTTCCTGTAATTGGGAAAGATAGAAATATATAAATTATGATATAAAGGACATTCATTTCCCTCCTAGATGGGGTGCTTTTTAAAAATAGATAAAACTCTGGTGTTTTCACAGGAAGATCATATTTCCTGTCAAATATGTTGAGCTTGAAAAAATATTAGATAATAGCTTCCCAATTTCCTCTATGTCAAATTCAGGAAAAGAGAAGCACTTATGCATCATTTGGAATGCAGGTGGTAAAATACATCTGATTAGGTACAAGTATCAATTAGGAACATTCTTTCCGCTTCAAAATCCAATGCACTTAGGAGAAAAGTAATAAATTTTGGAGATTAAACTAATCAAACAGAAAAAGACTGTGTTGTTTTCAAAACTATCAAAGAACAGGCAGTGAGAGGCTAATTCTGTTTGTGGATTTGGGCTAACAATAACTAGATTGTTTATGATTTTTTCAACACAAAACATCTTCATTATTTTTTATTTTTCTGGTTTTTTATTTCTATTTTCACAAAATCTTGAGCTGAATATGAATTAATAATTTTCTTTTTTTTTTATATTGAACTTGTTGACACATCTGGACTTTACATGTCTATGCAACACCCAGAACAAATTACAGAACTTAATCATTACATAGCATGTCTCACTTGGACATTTTAGAATGTTTCTTGCCCATTAAATGAATAAAATTCTTCTTATTCTGAGGCAGGTCCCTTTCATCTTTTCACACAGACACAGTAGTTGACTAAATTCTCATCTTCCATAAATGAATGCAGTTATAACTTTGCTGATGTACAGCAACGAGGGTCTAGGCTCCTAAAATGTGAGATTGGAAGAGAAATATTGTGAGCTACAAAATGGGAATATGAATTTTTTTTTCTTCTTTTTGCGTCTCTCTTTTTCACAAGGCATGTTAACATCAAACTGATTTACTATGATCTTATTTTGTCAGATATGCAGCTAAGTCTTCAACTTCTTTGTATTTAAGGAATGCTAAAACTATCAACAATTTTTTTTCTTGAAATAAATCTAATAACATATTTACATTGGGTTGAAATACAGCTGTCAAAAGAGATGGCTAACTTTGGGCACAAGGTAATGACAATTGCTACATGCTTCAGATATCTACAGAATCAGTAATTTCCTTTATGTTAAATGGTCTGCATCTCTCTTAGATTCTGTCGTGCAATCTTAGTGTGATACACAGAGCAGAACAAGTCACACAAAAATCACAAGCCAGATCAAGCCAGGAGGGCATCTAGCTCAATATCCTGTCTCAGAGAAAAAACAGTCACTCTTTGAAAAGGATGTATAAAACAGGACAACTGAGATTTTCCCCCAAGTCATTACTTCAGCTTCCACCAATCAATGAGACTAAGATTTCCTGACCATTATAATAGCTAGTCTGGTAGATTAGTTTTCCTGTTCTTAATTTTTTTTTTTTTTTTTGTACTTTTGACCCACATAATATCTTTCAGCAATGAATTACCCCAAACAGTCTGCAAAAAATTAATAAGAATTTCCTTGTGTCTTGCAAGCCAGTGACCTGATAATAACAATAAGTGAATAATTGAGTGCCCTTACCTGCTGGGTTCCAAGACATGGAGCTGCCATTTCTTATTCACATTTTCCTCTGCATGTTGAATAGGCCTCTTCTGTTTCTCCATTTGGAAGCAATGCCATCCCTTTGATCATCCCTGTTTCTGTTCTGTGCTTCATTGTACCTTTGTAGATGCATGCTTGCTGAATATCTTCTGCTATATGTTCCTAATTTTTTTTTAATGTTTTTTCTTCTATTACTGTTCTACTTGTATGGCAGTTTCCTTCAATGAAAATGAATTGATGTCCTGCTCTAAGAATTGCTTATGTGATTCATTGCCTCTAGTGCTTTTCTCTTGAGTCTTCACAATTAAATATACTGTTATTCTGCCATTCAAAAGCCCTAGCAGTCTGCAAAGTAAGAGATTAAATCAGTGATCTGATTTCAGACCTCCCAGTTGACAGCAGAGAGCATTATCACAAAGGCACCAGGCTGGCCTGATAGAGGAAGACTTGTGCATTTTATTTTGTAAGGATTTTTTGCTTTGTGATGTAGGAGTTCAGCTACAGCAGGCAGGATGCTTTTGTGCATTGAGACAAATGAAAGTAGCAAGGGTAAGATTTATTTTGTTTCATATTTTATTGTCTTGAAACAGCTGAACTCAGCTAATCAATTATTTCCTAGGAAATGGTTACTGTACTTCTGTACTGTTGTAGGTGTGTGTGATGCTTTATGAAACACCCAAGTCAGATTTCATATGTGCCAGACATAATCCCTAGGAATTTTCTGAATCATATTTATTTCACTTTGATTTTCTTCACACCATGAACATGAGATAAAAGAATGCATTACTCTAAGGTGGTTAAATTCTGTGAGCGTGAGATGGATAGATCAGATCATGTATTCATCAGACCCTTGATATTGCTTCTTAACTGACTTTCTGCCTGCTGGGAACATCTCCATTCTTGATAGTATGGAAAAGGTTTGCTGCACTGCTCGTAGAAGGTTTTATCACCTGTGCTTTTATTACATTCTTTGAGTGATGAAAAAGAAGAACAAGCACAGAGGTTTCAGAGGATGTTTACCACTGTAATTGAAAGATACAAACAGCAAATTCAGAGTTTAAGCCCCTGACTAAATATTCTGCCATCCTCTTGAGTTCACATCTTTAACATTTCAACTCAGAACTACTGTACTAATTTGGTTTTGCCTAAAGAAAAGCCTTCTGCAGGTCTTCTATGTCTGATGCATAAGCAACAAGAATGAAAATTGTTCATCTACCTTCAGATATGGCTGGTGTACATGTTTACACCCAAACTATTCACCCTCAAGTCCTTTTATAGCAAATAGAGAGAAATAGGCAGGTTTAGGTCATGATTGGATGAGCATAATCACATCCTAGGATTATCTATTTACTTTTATTATTAAAGAGGACCAAGGAAATTCAATGAAGTTATCCACCCTGCAGATTGTAGACAAGCTTTGTTTGTCTGATTTTCCTACCAGAAGATGAACACATTTCTTCTCTTGCTAGGATTTTGTGATGATAAAAGTCTGGGTTCTCATTTGAATTTATTTCGTGATGGTTGGTGCAGTTGATGAGTATTAGCATCTTCAGGACTGAAAAATGTATTTTTAAAAGAATTCAACAGAATTTAATAAAATTCAGTGCTAAGACAAACATCACAAAACCCAAATAACTCAAAGGGGAAATTAGAGGTAGGAGTGGAAACAGATTGATTCCATTTTACTAGCCTTAGAAAACTATATTCTTCCCCTTCCTCCTCCTTATTTTGTGACTAAGACAAAGCCAGGTAGGGACATAATAGAAACTTGTTGATATTTCTCAATTTTTTCTTGTTGTACTATGTGTTATTTTGAAAATTGTCATAAATAATATTCCAGATTATTTATTTCAGTAGAAAATTTGAGTCTTCAGTGAAATTGTTAAAGTGTAATTCTTAGCGATAAGTTTGTCAGGTAATCCAGACCCAACTCAGTGGTCTCTGTTACAAATTTTTTCTCTTGAATTATTTGTAATCTTTTTTACTCTTAAAATGTGAGAAAGTTTATATTTCTTCCTGTATCCTAGTTAATTGTTTTGAGAACCCCTTAGATTGCATGTACTCCACTCACTTGGGAGACCACTGCCACAGTGGAGGAGAGTCCCTTGTGATCATGGACAGAGGTGACAGTGTCAGATACTGGACCCAGGTGGAATTAAGTAACTACTTCTTGTTAGCTTGTCCTGTGAAATTAATTAAATACTAAATTATTTATTGCCAGCAACCATTTTAAAATATGAAGATCTGTGAAGCAGTACTGAAATACTCTCATAATATAGTAGAGAATTCGCTCACTGTAGTTCAGCAGATCTTCTTTGGATCTGATTCATGGATCCTACCAGTGTGTAGTCATGGTCAGTGCTGCATGGGACTTTAATTTCTGCTAATTAATAGTTTAGTAGAATGAGAAAAGCGGAAAAATTCGGCCCAGACTGTCAGCTTTGCCCATAGTATTTTATCTGTGTACTTTATCACAGGCATAGATTTTAGGTTCTTAATACACAGACTCAATCTGTTTTCTCCCACTTAGGCCCTTCATCCAAGCAGAAGACTGATCCCTGTGCTCTCAGTGACCTCTTTACTGATGTTGTAGACTTGCAGCAGATTGCAGCTTTAGGGCAGAAAATGACTGTTAAGGATCAGCAGGCTAATAACCTGCACACCATAGGGAAGAGGATGTGATCTGCATCTTGGCATATCTGGATGGCTTTTTTTGCCAGGCATGCATTTGTTTCTGATGCAGTTGCTGTATTTGTTGTGTCTCTTCTGCTGATTTCTGAGAGGACTTCACAGCACTGGTGATGGAAGCCTAGGCTGCTCTGGGCACAGCACTGCAGATGTAGACACAATAGTTGAAATAACACCTTTTCCTCAGTAGTTTTGCCTATACATCAATGCAAAGGCTTCTGGATGCAAGGTGCTGGACTCCCTGGAAAGTTTTAAATCTTTAAGGGAGATCTCTCCTTTGAAGGGAGCTATCCTTCCTAAAGGATTCATGAGATTGTCTTTCCTTTCAAGATTGCCCAGATATACCATGCTCCCTTCCCCTCCTCGTTCTTCTCCCCCTTCCCTTCACCTAGCGGAAAGAAACTTCACAGATTAATCTTAACTTAGAATATAAATTGCAGTTAGTCTCCAAGTTAGAGAGTTTGGTTCTTTAAACTACTTAATAAAAGACATTTTAATAGCTTTGTTGCTCAGTGTACCACTGTATTGTGAGTACTGAACTACACGGAAGTTTCTAAAGGGACTGCACTTGAAAAATAACAAAGGCTGAGTGCACAGAACCACTCTGTGAAGGATAACAGAATCACCAACTTGTTGAGGTTGGAAGGGACACTCATCTCGAGGCTATCAAGTCCAACCCCCTGCTCAAGCAGAGCAGGATCACCTAGAACAGGTTTCTCACAACCATGCCCAGTCAGGTTTTGAAAATCTCCAAGAATTGAGACTTGACAAACCTCTCTGGGTAACCTGCACCGATGTTTGACCATTCTCACAGTGAAAAAGCATTATCATGTTTTCAGGTGTAATTTCTTGGGTTTTAATTTGTACTCATTGCCTATGAAGTGCACTGCTGAGAGAGGTTTGGCTCCCTCTTCTCCATCCCCCTGTATTTACAGACATTGTCAAGATCCACCTGAGCTTTTTCTTCTGCAGCCTTAGGAGTCCTGGCTCTCTCAGCCTCTCCTCATGAGAAAGAGAACCCAGCCCTTAATCCTGTTTATGGCCCTGCTCTACACTGCTAGATCACTTAGTGCTGTTTCTCTTGAAAGAATTAATTTAATTAGGCAAAAAACACTCTCATAATCATGTAGGTCTGCTTCTGATTTGCAATGTCACTGACCTTTCTCTCATCCCATAGTGTTTTCCAACAATACTGACTTTTCCAGACTTATAATTTAGAAACATAACTAATCGTTGCTTTCCATCCTACCTTTCTTTTGCTGTCAGGTTGTGGGGTTTTTTAATGACTGTCCTTCCACATGTGCTTGTTTAGTTAGGTCTTTCCTTTTGTCCTTTTTTCTTAAGTCCAATAAAAGCAGCAGAGGATAAATAGTGTTCAGATTCACAAGCAAACCAAACATTAAAAAAGTGAATACAAATTTTTAAAAAGTACTTTTCATGCCTGTGTGCAATCATCACTCACAGATCCATTGTATAGTTTTAGTTCATTAAACTAAAAATTTCATTGCAAAAATATTACTTGAATACAAAATATTTTTCTTGATGCTTATTCCTTATTCATATCCCTGGTGATCAGTCTGGGCAATCTTTAAGCCATTTTGCTTAAATAGGATTTTAAGGCATCGGGAAGACATTCTGCCTAATCTCAATTAGTTTTAGTTTATTTTTCCTTGAAGTCATGATACTATTATCTTGTCCACAGAGTGAAAAAACCCAAAAACCATTACTAAAGTAATGAATGCAATAAACATTGTAAATGTTAAGCCTTCACACTTAAAAATTTTCTCTTAACAACTAATCATTTCCAGAGTAGTGTAGTGGAAAAATGCATATACTGCCCAATAGCATCCTCTTTATAATTTCAAATCCCCAAAGTTTTACTATCCTGAAAATGAAGAGAAATTGGGTTTCTTGTCTAGAAATAAAAATGAAAAGTGCTTCACACAGATGTCATAGTATGAAATTTCTGCACTGACATATCTGTAAAGATGAAAATTTATGACAGCCTTTATAACTTGCATCTTCTAGCAGTGGTCCCTCCTGTAATGGTCTTTTCAACTTCTGGTAATAGGCTGATGCTAGGACTTTTTCATTTTCTGTGTATTTGATTTGAATGTTTGAAATTAAATAAATGTATATGCTTGCTCAGCAAATAATATAATTGATGATGCTATTCACAGGTATACAAAAATGGGTCTTTTAAAATGTGCTTGCTTTTTATTACTTTATTTTGTAATAAATTAAGAAAATTAGTTTTTTGTTGTTCATTTCAGACATAGCACTCTTTTTTCCATCCTTCACTGGAAATTCTTATTTGGAGCTACCTTCTCTGACATCTGTATCTGATACCAGGACTGCATCTGGGCAGGAAACAAGCAATCTGACGACTCTGTACTTGACAGTGAAAACAACTGCTCTAAATGGCACAATTCTTTACA
Organism: Polioptila caerulea; assembly: GCA_013397295.1. NCBI lineage: Eukaryota > Metazoa > Chordata > Aves > Passeriformes > Certhiidae > Polioptila > Polioptila caerulea. The sequence continues at coordinate 775,757 of VYXF01007125.1, forward strand.
GTGAGTACCAAAGATACTTGAAGCTAAGTATCAGTTTTAGCTCCTTCAGGTCCTTATTAACTTTAGTGTACATCAGCTGGCATTTCCTCTTCAACAGAAAAATGAGTCATTAAAATGCAGTAGAAGCCTTTTGGTATTCTAATGCATGCTGCATTATCAAATTCAAACCATTGTTCCTTGTGTTCCTCTGGAAAGTTCTTTAATTTATGACTCATTGAGCAGATCATAACTTACAAGAGAAAATGCAGCTTCCTGACAAGAAAGAACATAGTAAGCATATGACTTTAGTTGTAAGCTTTACAGCTCTAAAATACAAATGTTGAAGAAGTTTTGAACAACTTATTATAGAGAAACAGCTTATACTTAGTTGGATTGAGTCTTCCTTTTTATAATTGTGATCTTGGTTCCAAATTCCTGATTTAGAGAACTATCTTAAGTTCTGCAATTTTTCCATATTTTGAAGTACTTACTCTGTTTTCACACTTCAGAGAATTCTTTTGTGATCCCCAGAGAGTATACTTGCAGACTTGGATGTATGCCTGTTAATACTACATAAAAAAGTTCCTTCTTGCCTGCATATTTCATTCCTCAATATACAGCATAAACTTTGGAGACAGAAGTACACTTTTCACTAGTCAGCAAGAAAAAGTAGACTTCTCTGCCAGTTGAGTATTTCATTATATATTTTATCTTGCAATTTCTTGCAAATGGAAAACATGGAAAGTGAGGTGATTTCTCCCTCAACCCAAGAAGAGCTAGAAAAATATTATTATTTGATAGATTTACTCCACTAAGAAAAAATCATTGGAGCATTTTCAATTCATTGCAGTTCCCTAGGACTTCTTTACACAAAGAAATCTTGTTGGCATAGCATAAAAAATTCTGATTAAATTTTGTTGCATTTATATTAATCTGGTAGTAGTATGTGTGAATTCATCTGAACTATGTGCATATTTATAAGCCAGGGTTAAAAGTAATATAAGCTTTGTGGCATTATTTAATTATTCCTTTTTTTTATTATCTGTACTAGATATTTTTTTTACATATGAAACACTCTAAACCCAAATTGAGAACTAATGTTTACTGCTTTTCAAAATAGTATCTCAAATCCTTGTGTGTTATATCTGGGTTGTTGCTACAGCTGCCTAAGCTACAGTACTGCAAAATTTGCTAAGAATCATGGATAAGAATCATGGAAAAAGGAAGATTAGCAAAAAACTGAAGTGGCAGTTCTTTATATCGAAGTGTTTTATACTTGTTAGTTATTTCAATTTCAAGAGGAGTTATTTGCCCTTGAAGAAGAATTCGAGGAAGGTTATTGGAAGTATTTTTAATATAGTTGGCATTTAGTGATTTTGTTTGCTTCATCACTGCAAAGCAATTTGGCTCCAGCCAAAGTCAAAGTAAATCTTGCTGTCTATACCCGAGCCCTGAGTAAGCATCTCTGTGAACCAAAAATCTCAAAGAACTCCTAACCAAAAAAAAAAAAAAAAAAGGAAGATTCTCTGCTATGCTCAGGAGGAAGTTGTGTTTTCTGAAGCTAAAGGAGTTTGTTCAGCCTTGGAGAAGAGAAGGCTCTGGAGACATCACATTCCAGTCTCTAAGTGCTAAAAGGGTGCTTATAAGAGATATAGGGCTAAACGTTTTAGCAGGGCCTGTTGCAATAGGACATGGGGTAATATTTTTAAACTAAAACAGTGTAAATGTACACTAAAGATTTTTTTTACAATGAAGGGAGCAAGGTACTGGAATAGATTGCCTGGAGAGGTGGTAGATTCCTCAGCTCTGGAATCATTCAAGTCAGGTTTGAGAAGAATCTGAGCAACCTGATCTGGTTGAAGATGTCCCTGCTTATTGCAAGGGGTTAACTAGAGGACCAATTCATATGACTCTATGTATTTTCTTTTCTAGATAATGTACTCATCCTGCATTTAACCTAATTGGATATTAAAACCTAATATAACCTGTTATATTCATAATAGTTCATACTGTCTATGGAAAATGGTTAATATGCTATTTTTCAGGTATTTGCAGAGATTTTGTTTCAGCAGTATTTGAGGACTTCACATTCCTTAGAATATATATGTTTCTGCTTTCTGGAAAGATATAATGGCTTCATATAAATGAAGTTTTTTGCTTTCCAGTTACTCATATCTGAGACTTCCATGGACTCTGTCCCAGCTCACTTCTTGTCCCTTCATGCACCCAAAAAGGAGGAAGTATGGGTCAGATTAGTGGTATGAGTTCAGTTATCCTAAAATTGAGCTGGGGTAGCTCCAGGAAGTTGGGATAATTTATTTTATATTTTCACACAGTGAAAACTCACTTTTTCTTCATAGGTTCTTAGTAGAATGTCATACTTGCATTCTCATTCCCTTTGTTACCCCTAAAATGGAATTTTAACTGATTTGAAATATCCCACTCTTGTAGTGACCAGTAGGGTTTCTATTAAGGTTAGATTTCTGAGTTAATAAATAAGTAAATAAGTAAAATTTATATCTCTGCCTGGCTGTGGAAAACAGGCACAGAAAGCAATGGATGACTGTTAATCTTGTAGAATTCTGATACTGTGTTTAACATTAGATAGATCTTTGCTTTAAATTTCTACTTTAACAATCTCTGCCACTCTTTCTATAGCACCAATTTCTTTTACTTGTTTTTACTCTTTCTTTTTTTGTTCTGTGTCTCCCTGGTAATTAGATTCCTTTCCAAATATTACAAATGTTTGTTATGATGGTTCAGATCAATATTCTTATTTAATTTTACATGAATATAAAATAAAATATTTTATAAATTAGTAACTAAAAACCTGTCCAGTGTTTTATGAATGAACTCCACGTGCCTATACAGATAATTGAGAATTTTAAAATTATTTCTGTATGCAGGCACGAAGCTCTTCTGTCAGATAAATATCCTTTATGATTTCCCTCATGTGCTTTCTCTGTATTTCCTTCATCCCCATTTTTCTCTCCCTGCTCTATCTTTCATTTTCACTTCTAACTACTACAGAGGAGAAGCTGCTGTTGTCAGCTCTTCTGGTTTTAATAGTAATACAACTCCTGCCTTTACTGCTGCTCTTTTGGAGCTGTGTTACCATCAAACATCTGAGGAATGAACCATCAGCAGAAAGCCAAGTGAGGCTACTGCACTCACTAGGTACAAGAACCACACACTTCTAAGGGCTAATGTTCCCAACATTTTCAGATTCTGTTAATTTATATATATTTAACATTTCATAATTATGGTTACAATAAGCTTCACACATTCATAAAACAAAAACCTTTCTATTTGTTCAAATAATTGTTTTAAATAGAAAGACCATTACAGTGATCTGCTCCTTTGAGATGTACTTTACCAGAAAATTGTTACACATTTTGATTATTTTTTTTTTTAATTCAGCCACCTTCAGATTACACATTTTACAAACACACCTGTTTTTACCAGGTGGTGGTGAGGTTACATCTGTTTTTCTGGCAGATAATTAGTAAACATTTAATTACAGGGAGAAACCTCAGAGAAGATGCTACTGATACACAAGAGAATTTGAATCAGAAAGTATGCATAAGAAGACTATTTAAGTCAAAATCAGAAGGATTAAAACTTGCATTTGTCTTTACCTAGTACATTAGCCAGTGAAGAACAAAAAAGACCTGTGCCGCCTTCACCTTTTCATGTCCACATGCCTTAAAATAAAGACAACAGCACACTTAAACTATCAATGCATTATTTTAATACCTTCTAGCAGTTATTGCAATATATATACATGCAAATGTATATAAGAAAAATAAAATAAATATAGAGAATGCAGCAAATAAGCTTGCTTATAAGCTAACCAATAGGCAGAATATGAGAATCAATCATTACATGTGCTAGGCTTGTCACTTTAGTAAATCATACCATACTGTTGTTTAAAATAATTTTCCTATTTGATGCCTTTATTAGAAAGAATTTTATCAATGTTTGGTTGAAAAGAACAAGTACTAAGGGCTTTAGAGGCTTCCAAAAATAGATTGTCTGTTAAAAAAATGGGGAAAGATAGGATATCATAGAACCTATGTGTGATTTATAGAAAATTACTATACATTCATCTGTTTACTTAAAAAAAAAAAGTATTTACCTTCTTAATAATGATATTTTCTCCAATTATTTCAGTATATATTCAAGAAACATCTGAATACTAACAGTAAATTACTAAAACTGTCTGGAATTTTTGCAGTAACCTTATGTTTAAATTGTTGATAGAATGTGACAATTACACTTGTGCCAATAAAGATTAGCCATCATTTGGGAAGATTTATTTGTTGACTACAGAATGCTTTCATAACATTTCTATTTTATTCCTTAATTATTTTATTTGTTTGCATGATTAAATTTCATCAACATGTCAAAGCAAATTGTGAGATTTAGCCACAAAGCAAAATAAATTGCTATCATAAAAACCTGATACAGTTGTAAAGTTTTACTTTATCACTTTCACTTTTAACATAGTCAGCATAATGATATTCACAATCCCTTCAAGGGTAGATTGTTTAGCTTCTGCTATATATGGTAGCCTATAACTTCTGACAATTGGATTTCAGATATCACAGCCCATGTTTATAGCATTCCTTAAGGACAACAGCTCCCTTTTCATAAGTTGTGCTCGTAAATTGTTTCCTGTGCTCCCAGAAGCTCTGTTCCCCAGGTCTTCCCATATTCCCCTTACCCTTATGAAACTAAATAGGGATGTTTCAGGCATTTCAGTTGTAGTCTCTTTATCTCTTATTTTAGCTGGCTTTTTCAAGCAGAGCATTTCACATTATCCTTCCCCTGTGTCAAAATAAATTTTCTTTCTTGATAAAGCTTATCCCAGATTTTAATGGCGCTTCAAATCTGCTCTTTAGATCGGCAATCATTTAAGCACAATGACCACTTGCTTGCTGTCGTACTGGTGTAGAAAAATAACCTTCCAGCTAGCAGATTTCTGTGAAAAAATGATTGCTGAGATCTGTGTTCTTTAGCCTGAGCCTCTCACATAATCTCTGCTAAGGTCAAGACAATTTATCCCTAATATCCAACAAGATTTTTAACTCAGATGTTTCCCAATCTCTGTCTCTTTCCAGAACCTGTTTTGCTTATAACTCAGGCTTTTCCTATGAAGGTAACTTCCATCTTATACACTAGGTAGCACATGCTCTTTCACATTGCCAGAACAAAATTCTCTGCCTCCTTATGTTCATTGTTGAAAGATTGAAAGGATTGTCCTTTCAAAGAATTTCATACCACCTAGCAAATAATGTGAAGAATGCTGTTAGTCACCTCTAAGTGTGACTTAAAAGTGCTCCCTAGACTGAAGTTCAAGCAGCAACACTCACTGAAGTTTCAAAAGTAATACTGCCTTTGGGAGAGCTGTCCCAGATTTTTTTACTTTACTGGTAATAATGAGGACCTTCTTCCAAGTTTTTACTAGTGGGCAATGTAACTAGAGAGACAGAGTCACTGGGAGAAGGGAAACAAGCTGTTCATCTGTAACCTCACTTTTTCAAGACATATACATGCACATATACATCTACTTCATTCTTTCTGAATCAGTGTGACTTACAGACTTACTCACTGGTGAAAATTGGAAATTCCAGGAACAGCATGTGCAGGGAGGGGAGAAGATAAGGAAACAAATAATACAGTATGTGCATATATCAGTTATGCGAGGGTTAAAAAGCAGTGCAACAGTGCAATATATTTTGAAAGAGAATTATCAGACTATTGTAGAAGGAAATTGTAAAAGCCAAAGGCATGAAATCCAGTCAAATTAAAATAGCTTGGAGTTAATTAGGTATTCAGAATATAAAATATGCCTAAGCATAAAAGACTTCAGTAGGTCATCAGGGTTTGTAACCAACTGAAGAAATGCAATGTTGACTAGAAAGCTACTCTCAAGGAGGGAGTTTACATTGTGAATTGTTTCTTCTAGGAATTACACTAAAGGAAATGATCAGGCAGTTGCAGGCACTGTTGTCTCTCTCTGTCTCCTAAAAGACCATTGTTTGCTTTTTGTTTTGTCCTCCAAAATAAAGTTGTTAATTTTATTTTTACAGATTAGTATGTTTTCAAAGTCCCAAATATGTCCTCATTCTTTTTACCTTTCTGAATAAAAATATTAAAGAGTGTTCTGACCTGTGGCCCCCTCCAGCAGCTCCAGGCCTGGGAGCTCCAACCAGTGCCTCCGGGCTCCCAGCCAGCCGCTCAAACCCAGCCCGGATCCCAGCCCAGGTGCCAGCCCTTCTGACCCACCCCACGGGACCCCTACCCATGGTCCATGGACAGACTCACTCAAGACTCACACACCCAAACCCAGGCACTCCACAACTGAGGGTCCCCTAAATGCTTGCAGAAGATTTCCACCTGTCTGGTACCCATGGCAGCACCCAGAGGCAGTACTACATCAAACAATACATGCAGTAAATTCAGTTTTGTGACCCAGCTACTGAGTCTTTTTTACTTCAGTTAAACATAGTGAAAATGCATAGTAAAATACAGTGAAAAAACAGATTAACATTTTAATTATTTGTCTTAAAGGGGAATAAAAATTGTAAACAGGAACTGTCTTGCCTTCTGTGAAAATGAAATACAGTCAAATTCAAGGGGCAAATTCACCCAATATCATTTGAGACTGTGTCAGTTGTTTTTTTTGTAGAAGAGCAATGCATCATCCACCACTTAAATATAAATACTTTGCTGTCATTTTTACAGATATACTCTTTTGTGGAAGTGAGCTTAAGCATATTTTTATTTGCATTTTAAAGAGTGCAAGTAACAGTATGTTTGGTGTTTTATAAATAAATTTTCTTCTCATCAAGTTGGAAATATATCATTAATTGGGAAATGGGAATTTTTCATAATCTTTAAATCTATTATAAGAGATGTTCTCTTATAATTTTTGTTTTCTATAATTTATTTGAAAAGCTGAATGAATGTGATTTGGGTTTTTTATTGTCACCTTTGTGATACTGCTGGATATAGAGGAAAAGTTCAATTAATGTAAAGATCTCTGTAAGATTGATGCAACTGCAGTGGTATTAAGTAAATTTTGTCTTTTAGTAATTTTCTTTTACTTTTCACTGTTATCAGCTAAATACAGAGATTTACAGAATCTGATTTTTTTTTTCTCAGTCACTCAAGAAGAGTCCTGTATATGGACAGAAGAATCCTCAATGTTATATAGGCATCGTGTCTGGTGATGATGTTCCAGTAATGTGAAATAGTTCTTTGAGTTCCTACACTTTCAGAAGTGTGACTATCTCCACTTTTGTTTTCAAAGCTGGTGAAAGAAATTTTGGAGAGCGGTTTCTTCACTTGTATCTTGTGGAGGGAAGACCAACAGTTCGATTAGGCTGTGGAAACTCTCAGAACATTCTGACTGTATCCCTGAACCAATCTGTCAGCAAGGGTGTACTCATCCCTATCACAATAAGGTAAGAATTTACCACTGGGCTGGTTACACTAAAAGAGTTTTAGTTATCTATATTGAGCAATAAAATGTGATTTCGCTTTTTTTTTTTTTTTTTTTTTTAACAATAAAAAGGTAAGTCAAATTGAAAAGCAAATTTGGAAACCTATTTCATAAGGTAGTCTCCTTGACTGAAAATCCATTTTAGTTCACACAGATTACTTCAGTCCTTTGGAGAACTTATGAATCATTCAATGCCTAGATACATTTACAGAAACAGATTAAGTCAGTTTGAGAACTGAAAGAGTTTAAACAAAATTTTGGAGGTTACAAATGAGGATCTCATATTTTTTGCTTCTTAGCTAACATATTGAATAAATTAGATTTGCCATCAGAATTTAAGTGTTGAATATAAGAATAATCTATTTTTTAATATAAAAAATTAAAAATGGACATGCTGTCAACATCTCACATTGCAGGGTGGACTTGGTGATTTTAAAAGCCTTATCCAAACAACTGTGATTCTAAAAGTTGTCATGTGTACATTTACCACTGTACTGCCAGCGTTATACAAGAGTGGCTAATAATTACTGTCATTTTTCATCTTATACAAACAATAGTTCTCAGAATAGTTCATCTATCATTTTGAGATGGGTATTGGTATCATTCTTTGGTAATGAATTAACTCTTTTCCAGTCATGGAATTTCATATATGCAAGCTAGGTAAGAAGTAAAACAGAAATAATATGGGGTTTTTTTGTTATATTTATATTAGTAATATTAAATTATGGTAAAGTATCCAATCTTTACTTCAGAAACATTTTAGAAATTATTCTGATACCCATATAAGATATCAAATTACTGTGATTAAGATAACATTTTATTTTTTTACGAAGTAGTAGAGATAATTGCTGCACCTGAACTGTTAACATTTGTGCTGTGAAGGAATGTAGTGTAAAAATTATTAGATCAAAGGAAGCAATGGCTAGGCCTATTTTTGCTGTTAGAGCATGGTATGTGAAGGAGACTGCTGCAAAAGTTACCATGAAACACTCATGTTAGACTTCTCAAAATTGCCTTTTACAAACAAAAAATGAAAATTGAAGAAAAATCTGATTTTTTTTTTTTCTTCTGAGCTTTTTCTCTGTGATATAAATGTTGATAAATTCTAAAATGTGAGAGGTTTGATGGTCTCAGTACATAGAGCAGATTGATATGGAGAGAAGAGAGAAGAGAGAAGAGAGAAGGTTCAGCATTTTTTTGTTAGACTGTATGCTTAACCCATAAGCTTTACCACTTTTTTTAGAAACAAACTTGTTAGAATATAAATATAAATCTTCTTTTCAATATATGGAAGGGTAACAGGAGCTGCCACTTAAGAAACAATTTTGTTTCCATCATCTGTTTCTTCTCAAACACAGATCTCTATGTTACTCTTTCTACATTTGAAACAGTCTTTTTTTTTTTTTTTCTTTTATGCTTAGTATTAACATCTAGCATTAATGGAGCAAAGTCACATGGCATACATTCAAGTCTTATTAGCTGAGAGTGTATTTAATTTAGGATTTTTTTACAGACTATAAAAGTACATAAAATTTACAAAGAAAATTATGTCACTTCCCATCCTTTTGATCTAGCAAATAGAGGGTTTTTTCTCTCAGAAAAAACTTGATAGAGTTATACAGCTAAATACTAATAAACTATTCTAAGTTTGTTTTTAATCCCAGAGACTTCTCTTGAACATTGGTCAGATAATTGTCTGCACTGCATCAGCTGTGGTAGCATTGTCTTTGCTTCACACATTCAAGCCATTAAAACGCTGTACAGATTTCAAAGCCTAATAATATCTTTGCAACAAATGCAGCTAAACAGCAATTTAAAAATTGACTCTAGGTATACAGTTCAAGTTCACACTGAAAAATTTATGTCCCTCTTTTTCCACCCTAAAATTAACACCTCTGTATTTATGGCCTCATTCTCCTAGTAGTTACACTAAAAAATAATGTCCCTTCAATTTACACATTTCCTTTGTTTATTGGAATTTTATACTGCTATCTTTGAAATGGTGACATACTAATACTTCTTATACGTTTGTAATAAGTTACTTGCAAGGTGTGATTGGAGACTGTGACTAGCAGGGATTTACATGAATTTGAGTTTATGGGCTTGGCCTTCAAAATGACTTGTGATTATCCTTGTGAGTCCTTCTAAAATGTAGGGAGAGCAGTATATCCTTCACCAAGCAGCAATAAAATTGTAATCCTTCAGCAATCATCCTTAACCTCTGTCAAAGGAAAAAGCAAACTTGACAAGAGAGTTGTAACCTCCCAAGATCTTGTATGGTAAGATATAAAATATGAATCGATGACAAAACTGTTGATTTGTGTTCTCAGTGGCTGTTGGAGATAGATAATTCTATCTATATGCTTTACCTTGCTTTACCTGTAAAATTAATGGGTGGAATTTTTCCCTATAATGCAGGGAAAAAGTCAAAGAGCAGATAATGACCATTTATTGTTACTGTTTCAAAGCTGTCCAACAGGGGAACAATACATTTGTTATATTTGAATTTGAATTAGTTTGGAAGATTATATTTGACAGTTATTCAGGTTTTGGATGCAACTATCACTCCAGTGGTTAAACACCACAATTAACACATCCAATAACATCTATAGAAGCAGATTTTCTCCTTTTCAAACTTATTCTTTTTAATCCACATGTGCAGGAAAGTAATACAGTTCTGTAGTTTAAAGCTATTGCTTTATTTTAACTGTATGATTAGTTTCCTTAGATATGGCCATTTCCTCAAACCTGATGAAGATTAAATGAGTTTTAAATGTTCAGTCATTGTCTTTATGATACTTGTGAAACAGCAGCTTTATAGAAGAAAGTCAATAAAGCTCTGATTGCTTACTTTTTTTGCCTTGCCTAAAGAAAATAGAAACCTGTTTCAAGGCAGTTTCATTTGTTGTTTCTATTTCTGTTTATTTTAACATGATTTGATTACTGGTTTGAAAATGTGCATTCATTTGAATATAATTTTTTGTGATTTCATAATTGAGATTGTTGGGGGTTTTTTCAGTTAAAGCTTTGAGCACATACTTGAAATGTAGTTTGGATTGGTTTTATGGATTTTTTCTTTAAAGTTATTCAAAGAACATTTATTCAGACATTTCATTCTATGAGTGGATTCTGAAATGCATTTGCCTGATATAAAATTTGCTCTACTTTGTGGTTAAAGTGATGTCTCATGGGGGCAAATGATGTTGCTTCAATCCAGTGGTTGAAGGAAGTAAATTTAACAATAAAGATTTTGAGATAATCAGGCCATCAGGATTTTGATTTTTCTAGATAGTAAGGTGGATTGTTGCTTTTAGAATATGAATACTGATTTTTTTAGACATCTTTAATTTTTCTCTCTAAATAGTCTTTTTGTCTATTCTGCACAGAGATGTGATACAGTGGGTCCTTTACTCTTCGGGAGATTCCAAGCAAGCATTAATTAAAATCTTCCCTGTATGTGACAGCATCACTCTTCCATCTTATTTACCTGCAGAAATTTCAGAATTTTTCTCTGGAATTTAATGAACATAGTACCCATCCCCACAGAGCTATATCATGGTATTATGTACATTTACATTTCATGTATCTTCCAAGTGAACATATTGAAAGCAGTTGTTTCCAGTTTTCTGTCACACTTTAATCAGTAGTATGGATGTGAGCATTTACTCATGGCTGAGAAGGGCACCTTTAGCTGTCCTTAAGAGAGTTTGTTTGTTAAATACATTATCCAGTTAATTTGGCCAACTCTAACCTAGATCAAGCAGCAGTACAGAAACTGCTGAAGTTTATTATTTGGTCTTCCAGATTCAAAAGCAGATGGCACACTCTGAACTGTGAAAGTCCTCAGCATGTTTTTGTACCTCCACATGGAAGCTTTGGCAAGATGTACTGTATTAAGTACCAGTTACATTATTATATTATTAGTGTCCATGATTTTACCTATACTTCTACTTCTTCCCATTCCACAGAAGAAGAATATCATTGCTTGAACTATTCTACAAAGTTTTTTTCTTGCATGTGCATTCTGAATATATGTTTCTAAAAAAAATATGTAAATCACTATCCATACCATATGTTGGCTCATTTATAATCATGATGTTTACCTATTTCATTTTGTTCTTTCAGAGATATATAGGTTTTCATATTAGTGTATATTTTTATTATTATTTACAGGTATTGGGTATCCTGTATAGTGGGAAAATATTACTTAAAATTACATTAAATCAGTAAACAACAAAAATAAAAAACAAACCTAATTATCTGATGTCTTGCTACTGTTTCCAACATTACCAGTTACCTAGAAATATAGGTATTTATTATAGATATATAGTTATATATAGATATATAATAGATATATAGATATATAATATATAGATATTTTTTGTTGTTATTTGGAAACATCTGAGCAGCAGGTTTTGTATCTCAGCAAGTACATAGTGCAGCCTGGATTTCATATGTGCAATACTGAGTTCCAACATAATTATGAGATAAATGAGAAATGGAAAGGAGACTTGGTAAATGACTTGAGACAACTACACATAATATTGCTGTCACCTTATCACACCTCATCTCTTCAAAATTATTTGAAGATTATCAATGAAAGCAGTCTGGGATAGATTTTAGAATTTTTATCTTATTATATGAATTTATAAAATTGTTGAGAAAAACACATTTAGATGTCATTTTTAAAAAGGAATACTTTACATAATCTATATCTTAATTATGAATTTTAAGTCAGCACATAGATGAATTTATACACAATGTGTTGCATAGAACTGGGAATGCTGTAGGATACTAATTATAAACCTTGAAGAAAATTTGTGATTTCTTTTAGAAGGACATATATACAACTGCATGTATTTATAGTTATGGTATTTTCTATAGCAATTGAAAATTTTATAAAATCATCACATTTGCCACTGTAAGGTGACACTGTAATGCTTTTACCCTGTACACCTATGTAATGTTTGTTCTCTAAAAGCCTTAATTCTAATTTCATTAATTGAGCTGTTACAGTTTCACACAAGTAATCACTACATCTACTCAGTCTTAAAAATAGTCCCATATGGGATGCATTAAATCAAGCTAATGAATACAAATTCTTGTGTATGCAATTTAAATTCAAAACAAAAATTTGGAACATTGGAATCAGCTAGTTAAATCATTCCATGTGGCATGTTATCTGGAGTAACTCAAAGAAAATAGATTCTCATAAAGAATAGAGAAAAGATTACCTTTTTGGGTTTGCTTCAATTTAAGCTTTTGTGTATGAACAGAACATTCTGTATATTTAGAAACATAAGCCTCTGAAACTATTTCTTTGCCTTCATTCATCAGCAGTATGCAATATTTCATCAGTGGTCTGTGAAAGCCAACAAACCAACTGCTATGGCTGTTCAAGCTCATTAGCTACTGACTTGAAGAACAGATGTTTGAATCCCTGTGCCCTTCATGCTCTGGGTTTACACTGGATTTTCTTACATTAACTGACCTTACAGGAATGACCCAAGAACACAGAAGGACAGAATCAAGTGAATCCTCAGGCTGGAAAGGGCCTCTGGAGGTCCTTCCAACATTCCTGCTTAAGGCTGACGTGGTTTTGGCTGGGATAGAGTTTTCTTCTCAGTACTTGGTATAGTGCTGTGTTTTGCATTCAGTATGAGGGTAAGGGTGATAACACATTTATGCTATGGTTGTTGCTAAATCATGTTTATAATAAGTCAAGGGATTGTTTTTGTGTCTCATAGTCTCTGTAAGGAAGTACCCAAAAAAATCATTAACTAGTTTTGGATGGTTTATTGCAAGGTGCTCACCACAGACCACTTCACAGGATGTGATGTCATAATATTTTCATCTTCCAATTGATAGTGTGTCATTATACATTTATCTGAGATGAAAAGGCTATATCACAAAATAAGTGATATCTGCTGTGTCTCCTTATGGAGAAATTACAGAGTTGCAATAAATGTGATTTGAGTTCTTACAAGGATGCGTATTCCTGAAGTTAAAACTACTGACCAAAATCAATGCATTAAAGAAGTTTTGAGGTTCTCTTTCTAAGTGTGAGTTTTCTTCAGTCTCTTTCGAAGCTATATCCATATCTATATAAATTTTAGAGTGTGAACTGTATGAGCAGTTCAGTAATACACAGCTCCATACTGAAGTGGGCTCTGAGTCACATGTGGAATGCCATGACCTACCTGGAACCATAGAAGCAGCAAGGAAAAGCAATGTATATTTACCATATTTCAGAGATAAAGCTTTAAAGAAATATGAGGTCATTGATTACTTACATTATTTAGGAAAAATTCAGATGGGTCATCTAACCTCACCCACTTTCAAGTAGGTATAAATCTAAAGGAGTTTGTCTGTATAAGTACATTAATTTATGGCAAAAAGTTAAAAAATTAATGCACTACTCAGACATTTATTGCTCACTAGGCCTTTTTGACACTCAGCTAAAAACTGACAGTTTGTCTTCAGGTTACCTCCCTGAGTGGTCAGTGAACATGCTGAAAAAATAGAAAAATTGGATTGCAAAATATTCTTTATTTGTTTCTCACAATCTTTTGTCCCATTTATAACCCCTCTTTTCTGTTATAATTACTGCAGCTTCAAACCTACATTTTGTTGTAAGTCTTAATGATAAAAGCATTTTGTAAATGTCTCTAGTATCGTGGAAAATTATACTGGAAAGTATTATTTGGAAAGCCCTGCTAATATGGCACACCTTCCAATCTCCTGTTGAGCATGGAATTTGAAAAATTAAATTTTGTTGGTAATCATATGTATTTAAATTTTATGTCAAATCAGGCATTCTGTTAAATCAAATTCTGTCTGGGGGCAAATGCTGACTTTAACTCAAAAAGATGCTCCAATCATGAATTTGAAATTGACACAGTAAATTCCAGTTTATCCTTTAATGTCCTGAAAAAAAAAAATGAGAGCCTCATTTAATCTCTTTTCCTGAAAATATCCACCAGACTTTCATTTTTTTAATTGATAGAATAAGAGATGCTACAGATTACTGTATTTCCTATAGGAAAAGGGATAGCTGTTATTTTTAGCCATATTATCTGTTTTAAGAATGTAACATATTTCATTTGAATTACCAGTGTTGCTAAAGGGCATTTGTATTTTTTCAGTGAGTTCAACTTAGCATGAAAAATCAAGCAACACACAAAAAAATGCACTAACTTTCACAGTATTTTATTTTGAATCATGTTTACCATTGTAGGATGAATTAACTCATCCTAAAAGATGCTGATAGGAGTAACTGGCTCACAGATATGCAGAATAATTAATCATTCACCACAAAAACTTGAGGATTTAATTTTCCACTAATTTGCAAGAAATTCAAAAATGTTTGATGATGGTGAGCAAAAAAAATTCATAGTTTTGAAGAAAATTCTGTCATATCAGTGGTTATTCTGACATGAGTCCAACTTTATATTTTTTATACTGACTGTCCCAGTGAGAGTGTCTGTATAGTCTAGTGGTAGAATGGGAAGGTTTTTTCAATCTTTCCTGCGATTAAGGTGCATTCCTGCCCAAATATTTTGTTGTTCTTCCACCATTCTCCCTCTCTAATGTAGAGGACTAGACTTGAAAATAATAATGAAGGATGATATTATCAGTTTGGAGCAATGCTTTTATCATGTCCATATTTTCCTAGGATAAGTCAAACACTCCAGTATTACCCCTCATACTCATACGCTGAATTCATTGATTCTAGTTACTGATTTTAAAGAATTCCACTTGAACCAAGTGGTTCAAGACAGTATATTTGCATTTTTTCCTACAGAACTGATGAAGTGAAAAAGGCTAATAAGGAATGTTTAAAAACCTTGTCATATCAATTTTTACATTTTTAAAATGTAAAAATTTTAGGATCAAATGTTGAAAGACCATGTTAATCCCCAAGTATTTCACTGTTAAGAATATTAAAAATATGTTGGTAATTAGATATGTAAATAGATTGTTATGTTTTCATGTTATAACCTTCAAAAGTATGACAAAAGTATTGTATAATTCAGATAATTTTAAAACCTTTCTGTTTATCAGACCCTCTTATCAAACATGATGAAATAATAGCTGGTGTACTTTTCAGAATAACCAGAAAATTTCATTTTCCAAAGGAAAATTACATTAAAGAAAGTTTCAATGTGCTGTTGACAATTGCAGTAATTATTACTTTCTTAGTAAATGATGCTGCTAAAAGCAGTTATTTCTCTATGAGATTTTACAGAATCTCTACGCCATAATTTATCAGGTCTTCTAAAGACAATGAGTTATGAATTCACCAGCATTCAAGAATACGTTATCAAGCAGAAGGAATGCACATTTATTTATCTTTTATTTTTAGATTTGGCTATGTGTTATAATTTTAAAATTCCAATATTCAAACAATCTCTGGCTTTCTGCAAGAAAAATAGAAAGAATAAAGTTCTAATAGTCTGCGCAACCCAATTTCCATTTTCTGGATACATCTGCTTTGAAAATTATATTTTTTGCCTTTCAGCAGTGTTGCAGATAAAGCATATGTAAGGGATTTTTTATTACATCATGGAAATTCTAAACTGCATTTAACCTAAATTTCCAAAATTTGCTAAGTTCCTAAGAACTCTTCTGCATTAAAGGAGACACTGTTAATGGTACATAGTCTTGATTTTTCTGTGTGCTGAGTAAGCATTGTATTCCAGGTGCTGCTGATGTGATTGCTTACTCACTGCAGTTTCTCTAGGGATCTCATATGTTTCACTTTTCCACCTTCTTGAGTCTGGGTCAGGCTGAAATAGCAAAGTGAAATAGCAAAGATTTCAAAATATTTGGCTACTCCCACTGTTCCAGGGAGGAAGTGGAATGCATGGCCCTTCTGATCTGCTTGGAAGCCATAACATGCTAGGACAAAGGGATTTCAGTACTGCTGAAGGGACACTAGGCATTATGTATGAAACAGTGCAGATACCACTGACATGAAAGAAATAAAGGACTCACTGGATTGCAGAAGGAATAATAATAAAATTCAAGATAATCTGATATATTTTTCAATATTTTTATTATTTCAATATTTATTTTTATATTTCTAATGTATATAAAATTCTCTAAAACTCATCATCTGTGTTTGATCACCCAATGATTTACACAGAGGACTTTTCAGACAACAGTTTACTTTCTGTTGGTTTGGCACAGCACATGGAACTGTAACATTAGAGTCAAATATCTGATGAAGGTGCCCTGTTGCCTTCTTCCTAAGTGAGATGGTAGTTTACTCTGTAGTATTTGAGAATTCTGAAGAGCTAAACAACAAAATAAAACTGTGAAGAAGAAGCAGTTTTTTAATTGTCTCCCTCAACTGTTGTTCTATATGTGAAAGATCAATACAGAAATAAAATTGGTTCAGTGTGCTTGTAACAATTGGCAATTCTCTTCAGGTTTGCTTTAGCTGAGAGCAATAGGAAGTGCTATTTGCTCTGTAGGTATTGAAAATCAGTCGAAAATAAAGAACAGTAGTCAGCCAGCCATTGTATGAATGTCCAAAAAAGCAATGGGAGAGAGAAGGGCAAGAAAATGTATCTATCTCTCAACAGGCCAGTTTGGCTCTCTTTGATTCATCTCATGAGCACCAATAACCCCAGAGGAGACAGAAGGCAGGGCTCCACAAACAACAAAACAAGCAGTGAAGTCATGCAGTCCAGATTGCTGTGGGATTAAGCTGAATTTTCTCCTGTTTGCTGAGAAGAGGGCAGTTCTTCTTGGTCTAGGTGACCAGCTCCTAGCACAGTAGCTAATTTTCAACATGCTTTCAAAGTTTGGTTCATCTTAGCTTGTTACTTCACATAGCTCTAAAATGGGAGTAGTATTTACCTAACTTCAAAAAATGTTCAAAATACTAAATTGTCTGAGGCAAAGAATTTTTTAAATGTGATATTGAGCTTCTTGTGCATGATCTGTATTTTGTGCTCTACTCAGTCCATCCCTCTGACTAGAAATTTTCAGAGGACCTCAGGTGTACTGGGGATCTTTGTTTCATATAGTTCATTGGATAACATTTTTCATGGGGGCTGAGGGAAAGAAGAATGGTGATTATTTAATTTTATTTTTTATTATTATTATTTAATTTTAATTGCTATAATCTCATTTTTTTCTAAATTCTTGCTTTCCAAATAAATTTCAGGCAGATGTTTAATATATAGTTTTTACATATGCAGAAAAGAAAGAACAAAACAGGACATCAGAAAGCTCTTTGTTTAAAGACTAGTCAGTTTAGTTCTTGTTCTGCATACCAGCAGTAAGAAAATTTGGTGATGCAAATTGAGTCACTTGATTAAATAGAATATTCAGTAAAATTTACACATACATTTATTAAATAGTCCTCCTTTATAGTCGTGAAAGAGAGAGAGGAAAAAAGAGAGAAATATCAACTTCTTCTTTCTGAGAGAGAGAGAAAGAAACATCCACTGCATCTTTCTGAGAGTCTGCAAGAAACTCATTTGTGAAATACATCATAGGAAGGAAGGTATTTCTCTTCCTTTAACTGAAGTGCATCAATCCTGTGTGGAATTTATATTTTGGTATAATTAATTCAGATAGGAGAAGTTATTTTATTCATCTCTCCGCCACTTTGATTTTCACTATCATTAGCTTGTTCTTCGAAGCACACATTAACCTGGCTTTTTCTTAGACTGAAGTGCCCAGGAAATTTTCTTCTCTGCTTGCTCAACCTGGTGTACCACTTGTCTTCTGTCCCATGCTCTTTAGCTTTGTTGATCTATTTTCTATGGAGTTAGTGATGCTGCTGTTACATCTGTGATCAGCTTCATCCAAAGATGCTTTGTCCTTTTGTGACCATTATTTGATTACTTAATATTTTAGCAAAGTGCTGCAAAGGTTATAGAAAGGAGAAGTGCAGAGTGTAGGTGCCCTGGCACTGGCAGTGGGGGCTGTAGCTGGGGTATTTCATGAAAGAACTGTGACCCACAGAGATCCCACTGTGGATAAGGGGGAAGGTGTGAGAGGCAAGGAGCAGCAGAGAGGAGCCCTTACAGCCTGAGCCATATTCCTCATCCTCCTTCTGCACTGTTTGTGTGGGGGAGATACAGAGGTGGGAATGGAGCAAAGATGAGCCTGAAAAAAGGGGGCTAGGGAGCAGAGGGTTAATTGTTCTCTTTGTTTCTTACTATTCAAATCTATTTAATTGCCAATAAACGAAATAAATTTTCCCCATGTCAGTCCTGTGATGGTAAGTGGTAAGTGATCTCCCTGTCTTTATCTTAGCCCAAGAGTTTTGTCATTGTGCTTCCCCACACTCACTGTCATGTTGAGAGGGAGGGGAGAGAGAGCAGCTGGGTGAGCAGCTGGCAGCTGATTGAGGTCAACCTACCACAGAAGGGAGTGATACTGAACATGATTTTCCTGCATTCCTTCCATGTGTGGTTGTACAGACAAAATTTGGAACAGATATGCCACCTCTTCAGTTAATTTAAATTATAAGTCGTGCTGTCTTGTGTTGGATAAGGCTGTATTCTGTTGTTCAACACAATGTAAATGTGAGTATATTGGAGAATTCTTGTAGTCATGTAGTAAGTGTTAGCATACAGTGAACATAGAAAAGTAATTATTGTCTCACACTGCTGGTGCTATGGCCTTTTCAGAGGCCTGAACAATATCTACTGCTTTAGAGAGTATTTCCAGATAAATTAAGTGTTTCAACAGTTTGTAAACAGGTTCTCTGTGTCTATGGAAACCCTGTGCTTTTTATATAATGCCAAATCTGCTTTTGGGCTCACATTTCAAATGAACTGTATTAAATAGACATGTAACTGTTGGAGGTTTGGAGTACATTAAAAAAAATTATTATTATGGTTGTGGACTGCCTTTTCTGGAGGCTTTGCTCAAGTGTAGTATCACATGTTTGCTGTACATTTTCCTGTTTGGGGAAATGGTGTTTATATGGCACCAAGTCACATCTGTGCCTTGGGATACATGTCTCTGTGGTTTTTCTTCTGCAGCTTCAATGCAATTTGCAGTACTGTTCTGCTGTTTGTGACTTCCTACTGCACTGAGGGGTTTTAGAGAGAACACCAGGAACTAGGGACCTATACCTTGTCACAGAAATTGTTTTATCCCCCCTACAGTTCACATTGTCTTGTCAGAGCTGCCAGCACCTAGCAGACCAATAGTAATGAAAGATGTGAATGTGAGAGCTACAGGGTAGCATGCTGTGTTGCTACTAAATTACTCAGCAGCCGTTCAAAACACCTTCAGAAAATACATTTTCTCTTGATTTGAATACATTTTATGTAAATCTGACATGTGGCTTGGCCCCTGGGTTTTGTTCCCAACACTGTCAGAAACAATCTCCTGCAACCTCTTTTGTTCATCCATCTGGAAAATAACAGGATTATGCTTGCCTGCCTTCTGGGGCAGGTATAAGTTTTGCTCAACAGCAAATGTTGTGAAAAACACAAAACTAAACACTGTGCCTGACATAAGCCAAGGTATATTCTGACCATTTCTTTCTTTGGCTGAAGAGTACTCGTCCTCAACCAGCCAAAGAGGAAGACATTGATTATTAAGATTTTTTTCCTTCACTTTTAGCAGAAGAGAATACGTCACTTTGTCTTAATTGATTTATTTCAATCAAATAGTTAACCCTGTAATCTTTCTAGATTTCTTAATGTATTTTATGGAGGTAGTAAATCTGGCAGTTTTATCTTACCGCTTTTTAAATGACATTTCTTCAATTCTTTTGTGGAAAAGCAGGCACACAAACAGTTTTACTGCAAATTTAAGGTGGGGATATGTGAGGGAAAACAGGCTCAAGGTAAGATGAGAGTGGAGTTTGCTGATTGCTTGATGCAGACACTAATTTCAGCAGCAGTCTATGCCAAAGATACATCCATGTTTTCAATTTTAGGACTCAGTTTGGTGATGCACTGGGGTTGATGTGGAATTTTTGATCATTCTAAGTACTCAGTCTCCACTCCAGAGGCAATGAGTGCTTTCTAAAGCCTATATAATCTCTTTTTTTCTTTTCTTTTAGACACTTAAATCTTCAAATTTGAGCCAGAAAGCTTTTGGGTTTATTTTTATTTCTTTTCTGTTTTTTCCAGAACAAACCCCCCATATTTAATAATTGTGAAATTCTCTATTTAATAATAAAGAAACACTGTCAGCATGACCATTTCCTTTGTCTGCAATAAAAATTGCAGGCTCAGAATGCTAAAAAGTAATCCTATGGTATTTAGGTATTCACACCTTTCAATACAAGAACAGCCATTCATGTTGAATAGCAAATGGTCCTCTAGTATTGCATACATTACATTTCACATACATATTTTCAGACAATATACATATGTGAAGTTTTTTCTTGTGAGTTTTACACCGGTCAGCATGTTACAGTATTTGGAATTAGTATCTCTAGTTAAAGCCCTCTTTGTTCGGGAAGATAATGTCAGTCTTACTAAGCAGGCAATTAAAGAGAAGAGTGATTAGCTTGATTAGTTGTGAACTGCTGTAGAAATTCTGCTGATCTGACTAAAAAAATTATCTTTTGGGATTTGGTAATTTTGTTTTTAGTCAGGTCAGATCACTAGTTACAGTTTCTTCAATTGGGTACCATTCTTTTTGGTAGCAGCACAGTTTTATGTTGACTAAAACGGTCCCTTATTAACAGTAGATTAAATATGAAATATTTTACCACTCATGCAAGTAAAGCAGTTGGATCCGAAAAGAGGCCCAGATCTTGCAAAGTCCTCTTATTCTTACTCTGAGGAGGTAATGTGTAGAAGACAAACATTATTCAATTTATCAAACACTGTCAAAATTAGTTAACTTCATAACATTGCTTTGTGATTTAAAGTAATTAAGTGATTTGTCCATACAATTTTTATTATACCTGATCATGCCTACTGACAGGTTGGAAGCAAGGTTGTGAGAATTTTTTGGTAGTTTTTATCTCCTTGCTCATGTAATATTATAGTAGTGATTAAATGTTCAACATGTATTTTTGCTCTCACTTAGAATTCTTGCTGTGATATTTTGTGGTTTTTTTCCTTTTGTACTTTTTCTTTTTAAATTAATCAAAATCTGCTGCCATTTTTCTCAATTATGAGCAGGAAGACAGTTAAGTACACCAAAGGTTGAGTACTGAGTGTAGACAACCAAAGGTCCTAAACATTTACAGCTGCATTGAGTAGGAAATGAAGCAGCACAGAATTGTTCAGTTTAACTTCGAGATGAGCTGCAAGAAGCTAGTATATATCTCACCTCACCTTACACAAGTTCTTGAACTAAACATGAACTAAAATTTTGTGACCTACAACTTTCATAGCATAGTACTGCTGCATCTTCAGATGAGGAAAAAAATTACATTGCCTAATAACTATGAAAACTTTATGTATATATTCTATACTTTTAAAATCTCATTGCATACCTTTAAACAAAAAGTAGACAAAAATTCAGATATTCTATTCTTTCAAACTGCATATTGAGTTGTTTGAAATATTTTGCATGTCAGTAGCTGAGAGTATCCCAGCCCATTTCAATCTCAGATAGCTGAGGATGGTTTTCTATGGGCTCCAAAGAACACCTCCTATAAAAATAATGTGCCTTAAATCATTGTCATGGATAGCAGATTCCAAAATGTTCATTTGATCAAATATGAGAATTAAAAACTTTGCTCAATAAACTTTTTCCTCTTTCCTTTTCAATTTTCCCTCTAGAAATAATCACACTCTCTTTTTATGTCAGTGTAGAGTTTGTATCTGACTCAAGCCAAATAAGATGTGTTTCCTCCCTACTTGCCCAAACTGTTGCATCAATATTCAGCAGTGACCATAGAGGACAAACACAGAACTTCCTTTGCTCCCTCAACTCTTCCTGAATAAAGAAGAATGATAAAAGGATGACAGGGAAAAGAAAAGATTAAGTACTTGTGAAGTAGATTTTCCATAACTGATTCCCCATACAATTTATTCTGTTTATCAAAATATGTGCAGCACACATTATAGCTGAATTATCATCAGGTGTCCTGCCTTTTAGATGTCAGGCACAGGTGTATGGGTTATTTTTTTCCTGCCTGACCAAACAGTAGCCTATTTTTGTTGGGGTTTTTGTTTGTTTGCTTGCTTGTTTGGTTTGTTTGGTTGTTTTTTTTTAATTTGAAAAAACAGTGCAGTAATTGTTTAATGAAAACAGTGGTAGAATTAGCTGACCTAATCTTGCTCACCCTAATTTCCTGCCAGCTCTCTTCCTCTGGCACACAAATGAGAGGCAGATGCATAGCAGGCAAAGTTTTCCAGGTTCATCATTAAGCAAAGCACTTAATATTGACTGAAAACAGGCAAATATTTGACTGCTGCAATTTAATAAGTGCAGTGGATATGTTCTTTAAAATCAATTCCTGTTTAGATTAATTCATCCTAATTTCTAGTAACTTCACATAAGATCAATAAAAGCATGACAATCACAAGACAACAAACTTGCACTCATTACCTGATGTATCTGGCATTCTTTGGACAGCATCTTGGGCAAGTCTATTCAAGCCCTTCAGCTTTTTCCCTGTGATACAAGATTTACAGAGATCTTTTTATCATAAAATTCATTATTAATCACAAGGTTCTGAGATGCATAGATGAAGACTAAAATACATTCTAAAAATAACTTATATTGGATAGGGAAAGCTGGTTCCTAAAATACACTGCCATTCAGATAGAACATTCCTTTCAAGGGTCTCCTAATATCCTTATATCCAGATCAGCCAAGAGGGTAGAAAAAAATTTTTGGCCAGCATTGCATTGTATATCTGGCAGTCAGTTACCCATGGCATCCCTTAGTGCTCAGTGTGAGCCAGGAAAATAATGAAGTTTTTCACTGGGTCCTTCAGAGGAAAAGAATCTTCCAGCATGACCTCCTAGGGTTTGCCTCAGAGGCATGTCTGAAGTGTACACTCATGAATGCTCTTCTGACCACATTAGAAATGTTTTTGCTACACACAATTATTTAGAATAATTCCATTTTTCCTTTTCTATTTAAATTTGAATGACAACTTTCTTCTCCAAACCTTACAAGTATCTGATATATAGGCTGGGATATATTGATACATTTTGTTTGATCATTTTTTAATAAGCTTGGTTTGTTCTTGGTATTTTGGTGTTTGAAGCTTAAAGAGTTATTTGAAATGAAAGACAGCTCTTTTTATTTCATTCTAAAGTAAGACTTCTTGTTTGACAACCTATTTGATGGAACTCAACTACTGGTCAGTATTGAATCTTCCAAACTAAAAGACATCTGAGATGTGATCCTGTTACCATCTGTTCTTCTAGAGTCCAAATTATTTCTAGATAATTCTTTTATCTATTGCAGTAAACAAACAAACAAACAGACAGACAAACCCCATAGAATAACCTTTGGTAAGTGAATGTGGCAAAGGGACCAGCTTTAATCATGAATTCAAACATGCAGATGACAGCCAAGAGGCAACAGCCAGAGCCTGAACATGGGAAGTTCCACCTGACACAGGGAAGAGCTTCTTTGCTGTGAGGGCTGCTGAGCACTGGAGCTGGGTGCCCAGGGAGACTGCGGCCATTGTCTCCTTCTCTGGAGATACTCAAAAGCTAGCCAGCTGCAAACACAAGAAATAGGCTCTGGAGGATCTTGCTTCAGCAGGGAGGTTGGCACAGGTGACCTCCCGTGGCCCCTTCTAATCCAGCCCATTCAGTGATTCTGTGTGAAATGTAAAAATCAGTGTATAACTTTGGCTTTATGGTGGGCCATAACAGAAGCATGTCTGCTCTTAACACCCTCTTAGGATGCTTAGGTGTTAGAGTACCCAAAAATGGTCTGTCCTTCAGGCTCATTCAGGCCACGTCAGCGATTTGTTCATTTTGGCTGTTGACTGCAGAGGCTGCCAGACACGCTTAGGTGATGAGTTGAACATTAAGGATAAGCTGGCAGGGAGCAGGACAGTGCGTGAGGCAGGCCTGGAACACACACTGTGGAGTTCCCTACCTTTCAGGATAATGAACATCAACTCTCTAGTCTGCAGTGATTCCCACTCTGCAAATACTGATTTAAAATGCTTTTCATTAGGGCTAATACCATAAAGAAGAAAAATATAACTGGTAACTGGTTGTGCATGATTTAATTTATTGCTAATTAGAGACAGCTTAATCTGAAGTTAATTTTTATCAGTTAGAAATGTAAATTCTGAAAAAATGATACATTTTTTCAGTGCCTGAATCTTTAACTAAAGTATCTACATGGTTAATAACACCAAGCATCTCTCTGAAATGAAATAGTTAATCACAGGGTAGTTTTGTAGTGAAATAATTTCTAATATTTCCACATTCAATATGTGTGTTGTTGCATTTATAATATATAAGTGGAAAACTGGACATCAAAATCAAGAAATAAAGAACCTTATCTGTAAGCAAAATTAGATTTTGCATACACAGCAACAGGCATTGTGGGGCTTGTTTACATTTCCACAATTTCCTTAATGACTTGCATTCATAAAATTTAATCTTGTTAAAAGGCCTATGTAAGATTTTGACTATCCATGAAGAAATGTGTCACATTTCACATCATACAAGATTGGAAGTTTTTTTTCCATGAACATCTCATACTTTTTGTTTCTACAATCTGATGAAAGTAATCAATCTTGTTTAAAAAAAAACAAAAGCCTTCCTAAAAGCTGGCCTGTGAATACACATTTACACATACAAACTAAACATATTATATTTACCTTGCTTTTCTTTTTTGCAGTTAATATTCATGAATCAGGTGCAGTATTTATTTTCCAAATAATACATTTCAGCTCAAATATATCACTAAATAAAGTGAACAAAAAAAATAGGAGAGACATTTGTAATACACTAGGAAATATTAATCTAGCCATTTAGGTGGTTTCTGCTGAAGTACATCCAAATGACATTATAACCTATATTATGCCTTTTGATATTCAAATAGGCAGTAAGGATCATAATCTTCAACCTTCATGTATGTTTAAGATTGCAGTTAATATGTGTATAAACATGACACCACAAAGCTGTCTATTTTTTCTTTAAATATAATTGGTCATGGCTTAGCAAAATGTTCTTAGCTGTTCATGTTGGATGATTTGATTTAGATAGGTTCAAGTACAAAATACATCTGACATTATTATGAGAATCTTAATTTCTTTGAGCAGTTCTAAAGCTCATACTTTCGTTCTGATGGGGGAAAACACAGCACATGTGTAATCAAAAGCAGACTGCAACAAAACATTTAATGAGTCTGGTCCAGATAAAGATGAGCAGAGAACTTTAATCAGTTTGGATGACAATAGAAATCTTCAAGTTCTGTGTAATTCTGTATTTATTAATGTATTCTGAAATAAAAATCTAATCTGTTCTGTTCTTTTGTGTGTTCAAAGCAATAAGTATCTGTCAAAAACCAAGTTTTTTAAAATGTAATGAACTGGTTACATTGTGTGGCCATTAGGCTCACAAATCTTAAGTCTGGTAAGTGGGACTGATATTTAATATTTCTGCCGTGTATTATTGACTTCAGGTGAATTGTTCATGCTTTGTGAAAGTAGATTTGTAACATGTCCAGCATTTTTGGCAATGATACCACTCATTTCTCCAAAAATCAGTTATTCTTACCTGTATGAAGAGGGCCTGGAGGGATTATGATGCCAAGGCCTTACTTTCTTCCTTACTGATGGCGTCAAAAGGAGAGACACAAGGTTGGTGGGGATTGGAGGTGCAGAGATAACTTTCTTAACTGGTGTTATGGCTTAATAAGAAAGATCAGTTATTCATTTCCAGTTTTATCTGAGTTACAAATGGTGCATTACCCTTCTCTGCAGTCCTCCATGTCCCTTTATTTGTGACAGCATAAGTAATAATTAACACAAATAATATTTTAGTGATAATTCTTGTCATAAATAGAAAAAATTTCTTTGGCAATAACATGTTTGTACCTTCAACTGGTAAACAATACAGTGGAGAATTAATATCTTGTTTTAAGAAGCTGCTTTTAGCTTTGTATGTCCTGACTCACATTCTCTTGCCGTATTTTCTGTTGATCTTAATGTAATTCAACCCAATTAAGCATTCATAGACCATTATGGAAGAGCTGTGTAGAGGATATAGTTGTTTCAGCAGTTGCTGAATTTTAAGAGAGATTAAATGTCTGCTTATATGTTTTTCCTACTGGGATGCTTCTGACAATGTCACCAGAAGAGACCAAGAACAGGCTGTTTGAATATCACTATGAGAAGCTGGCACATAAAGTTTGCCTAAGTCATAATTAGAGAAATGTGACAGTAGCTCTAAGGTCCAAAGGCTTGAGGTTACAAAGGATTAGAAGGCATGAGCCTTAAAGTGTCTGAAAGCAAATATTTTTTTTTTATTTATTTATAATTATATGTGTAAAATTGAAATACAGCAGGCTGTCTCTTGCTCCTGTATATTAATAAATATGCCAGTCACAACCTCAGGGTTTGCACTAGTTGGCAATGGAAGGTCCTTATTCTCCAGTCTCACAGGATTTCCTGTACTAGTATATAAATTGTTCCCTCTCTTAGTGTTCAAACTGAAGAATCACTTTCTCATTAACTACATTGCTTAACCTATTTTTCTCTTAGTTTTCCCATGTAGAGGGGATGTAACAGTTCCTTTTAGACCATCAGAGTATGCAAAAGAAAATTAATCAGTCTGCCTGGTAGAAGTAATATATGTTACTGATCATTGTATTTCTTCTGTCTGTAATAGGGAAGAAAAGGTCCTCAACAGGAGATCATTGTAGTATTGCAATTATCTGTACAGCACTGCATTGATAGAGCTTTATTCACAAGTCAAGTGGCTTCCTAATTTTCATTCATAGGATCAGACTTATGTAAGACAATAAATGGAAGACTGTATCTGAAGATGTTTAAACATAATAATTAATTGCTACACTCTAGTGTAATACCAAACTTTTGCTAGCTCCAGAAGGGTCCCTCTGCTGCTAGGAGTGATAGCCCTCCTCGGGGAAAGGGAGACATAATTTGAAGACTGCCTACTATGTCTCCATTCAAGCACTTTTTCAATGGCTTGAGACATTTTCTTGGTGAGATGTTAGGCTAACTGAACCCCCAGCATTTGTTTGATTTTACCTTTTTCCTGAATGTCTTACCCCCTTCAAAATATGGTGGTTTGGAAATATTATTTTCCTTTACTCTTCTCTTTGTTCTGGTTTAACCATTCTAAAAAGCTCAACTTATACATACATAAGTTGTGTACGCATAAGAAAAATTTTTAAACATTGGTTGTTGTCAGAAATATGTGTATACATATATTTTCTTCAAACTTTGTATCTCATAGCCACCTCACCTGAGACCATTGCCTCTCTATGTACATAAAATGTTCTCTCTTTTCTCTTTAATTTCACAATCTATTCATATGCATGAGATTCTGTTACCTGGTAGGTAAATAAATGTCATTAAAATAAAATATTTATTATTAATTAAATATTAATTAATTAATATATAAACATTAATAAAATATTAATAATCTTGATAATTCATTAAGATATTATACCAAAGCAACAATGTAGTCAGGTCTTGAAATTGGAAGTTTTTATCAAGAGCTCTTCTCACATTTTGCCAGTCTTACAACAGTGTTAATTTGCTCACCAGGAGGTAATACTGAATATTTCTAACATGGAGTGATACTACATTTCTACTGCTATTAATATTTTCTTAAACAGAAACATGATTCAAGACTCCTTTTCAGTGTGTTCAAAATCACCCCATCTAAAAGTGATCTTGTACTTAAAGAGAAGGAAATGCTTGATAGTGGTCAGAGAGTCACGTTTCTCTTGAGACTAAAAGGCCTCTGAGTTTGTGCTTTTTTAGGGTACTCTTTCAAAGTTAGCATTCATATGTTCCATGCAATCAAATTTTATTTGTTATTTAGCAGAAGTCTTCCAACCTCTTCTAGTCTTCATCAGTGTAATATTGCACCATTGCACTTGATGACTATTTTGGCTTTTTCCTAATTAATTCCCTAGTATCACCTATTATCCCTATATGATTTTTTCCCATTTCTCAGAGAGAAAGGCCTATGACTTTTAAAGGTAATAGGTCAGTTTTGCCATTTTGTTTGCTGAAATTATTTCATCTCCATTTAAGGGAAGAACTGGCCAAAACTTATTTTCTAATGACTCTTCATGAAAAGGGTTTTGCTCTTTTCACATCAGCATATTCTTTCAGAGAGGAAGGATTATTGTTGAATTTTCATGTCTTACATATGTTGTATTAGTTATTGCATAAGCTTTAGCCAGAGGCTTTTTACTGAAAGAAGACCAACTTTCTTTTCTGAAATTATATATTTTTAATAAAATTGCTTGAATGCAATTACATCTATATTAAAAATCAGTGAACTAGAGAAGCCAGATTACAGGGTAAGAATGAGCTGGGCAAAAGACTACAAGCACCTTCCCTAAGGAGAGTTCATCTCTGGAGCACCAAAGAAAAGAACAGTAGAAGTCTTTCTCTTTGATATAACGTAGACTCAAAGAGAAGGTAAAAGTAGCCATCATGAAAATTGAACAGCCTTTTTCAGGTGCAGCAAATACCCAGTTGGTACATGAACCTGAGGCAATGCAGTCAGAAACAGGAGAAAGCAACTGTATTCAGGGATTACTGGGTTTAGAAACACAGGGTATTTTTCAGTAGTGAAATCTCAATGAATTCATCTAACAGACAAAAAAGCTCACAAAATGTGCTATGAAGCCTTATGATCCAGCAGACATAAAAGCAAGTACAATATATATTCTGTATTTTCCTATGTACAAACTTTTTGTTCTGAAACTCAGATAAGAACATAAGTTTTTTGTGGAACTTGGTGCATACTGCCAGGATCAATTTTTTAACACTCCATTCTTCCAATTCTGTCATGGTCATGAGAAACAATAATGAATATGGTGATGATTACAATAAAAAATTCATTTTTTTTGTAACTTCAAAACTCTGCTTAGGTGTTAGCACTAATTCTTCCAGTATCTTTGTGTTATTCCCATTCTTGCATGTGTGAAATGAAGGTGTCACACCCTATCAGTTAGTTGTCACACCAGAGTGGTATGTTGTGTTTACACCAGTGAAGTCCCTATGAAGTCAATGGAATTTCAAAGATATTATTAAAAGCAGAATTTATACTTTCCTTTAAAGATCCAGTCTGGGAAAACATATCTTTAAAGTCATGATTCATAAAATATACATGTTGAAGAAAAACATTCCATTGAAATAAATGATCCTTGGGTGTATGCTGCCTGTAGTATGCTTGGCAATATGTGCATTAGAAAGAGTCCCATTAGCCAGTCTACTAAAGGATCATAAACTTGACTGTTGGAGTAGCAGAGCTGGAGTAAATGAAGCATAAACCAAGCTAAGTAGAACCTAACATAAACAGTATTTGTTTCACCTAATGTAGGTATTACCATTTCCAGTTACTAATATGCTTATACAAAAACATTGGGTTTTGGGTTTTTTTAGATTCTGTATAATGTATGAAAAAACTGTATAGCGACATTAAGCAAAGAGATTGCATCTTCTGTGCAAAGTAGGCAGTGTTTGTCAAGGTAAAGGGTTTTGGTTTTTTCCTTATTTTCTTCAATTCCACTAGTACCTCTATAGCAAAAAGAGAAAAGAGGGTCTTTTTGACAAGCACATGTAGTGACAGGACGAGGGGGAATCACTTCAAACTGAAAGAGGGCGGGTGTAAATTAGATATAAAGTTAAAATTCTTCATTGTGAGAGTGGTGAGGCACTGGAAGAGGATGCCCCAACAATTTATGGATGCCCCATCTGTAGAAGTGTTCAAGGCCAGGTTGAATGGGGTTTCAAGCAACTTGGTCTACTGGAATGGCCATGGCAGTGAGGTTGAATTTAGATGATCTTTAAGGTACATTCCAACCCAATTCAATCTATGAATCTATTCTATGACAAAATTATACTGTTTTACTTTCTCAAATTGCAAGATCCCCCTAAGGATTATTGATTCCAGCTCCCTGCTCCTTGCAAAACTACTTAAAATTAAACCACACACTTAAGAGCATCATCCAGATGCTCCTTGAACTCTGACACTTTGGTGCCAAGACCACTTTCCTGGGGAACCTCTTCCAGTGACTGACCACCCTCACAGTGAAATAACTTTTCCTAATGTTCAATCTGAACTTCCCTTGGTGCAGCTGAGCTCATTCCTTTTCCTCGTGTCCTATTGCTGGTCACCAGAGAGAGATCAGGATCTCCCCTTACACTGCTTCCCTTGAGAATGAGGTCACTCCTCAGCATTTTTTTCCTCCAAGATGAACAAACCAAGCGACCTCAGATACTCCTTTTGAGTCTTGCTGTCAGGTCTCATTTGGGCACAGTGTAATAGCTCTAAATCCTTCTTTTACTGAGACTCCCAAAACTGCATGCAGTACTTGAGATGGGTCTGCTCCACTGCAGTGTTGAGTAAGACAATCACTTCTCTCAGCTGGCCCATGATGCTGTACCTAATGCCCCCCAAATTGTCCCTTTTGGCTGCCAGGGTATGCTGGTGGCTCGTATTCAACTTGCCATGAACTCAAACACCCAGATTTTGCTCGTACAGAGGGGTTCTCCAGCCTCTCATCCCTTAGTTTGCATGTATAACCACAATTATCCATTCCAGATAAAGACTCTGGCATTGCTCTTCTCTTGTCAAATTTCATATGGTTGGTGCTTGCCCAGCTCTCTGGTCTATCCAGATCTCTCTGTAAGGCCTCTCTGCCCCTAAAGGAGTCCAAAGCTCCTCCTAGTTTAGTGTCATCAGCAAATTCACTTTAATGTACTTTAATTCACTTTCATTTCTATGTCCAGATATTTTATAAAAATTTTGTAGAACACTGGCCCTAAAATTGAGCTCTGAGGAGCCCACTAACAACTGGCTACCTGCCTGATGCAAACCCATTTAATACCTCTCTGGGCCAACTGCTCAGCCAATGTGTTATGGACTTCTCTGTGCTCTGTCCATTTTATCCAGGAGGATACTCTGGGAAATAGTACAGAAAACTTTGCTATAATCCAAATACACCACATCTACTCTCTTTTCTTGGTCAACCAGATGGCTGACCTAGTGCTAAAAGGAGATTAAGTTGGTTAAGCAAAACTTCTCCCTCATGAATCTATGCTCTGGCCAATGAGGGTGTTGTCTTTCAGATGTCTTACAATAATTCCCAGAATAAGTTCCTCCATAATTCTATCAGGCATTGAAGTGATACCAACAGGCCTGTAATTAACTGGGTCTTCCTTCTTTTCCTTCTTGAAAACCGGAACAATATTTGCCAGCTTCCAGTCTGGGACTTCTCCAGACTCCCAAAATCAATGACAAATAATGAAGAGAGGTCTTGTGATGACACAGGCCACATCTTTCAGTACTCTGGGATGATACCTGTCAGGGCCCAGAGATTTATGTGTATACAGCTGGAGCAGCTAATTTCAAACAAATTCAGAGTCACCTGGGAGTTTATAATTCCCTAATGCATTCCCAAAGTTCACACACCTCTTTTTGTGTGTGGTTTGTTTTATTTGTCCTAAAGAAATGGCCATCAAGAGACCCCTGCAAGACACTTCAGGAGTTAAAGTAATATGAGGTTTTCCATCTTCCTTGTTTTCATCTACTCTTCTCCTTGGTCTCCTTTTCTCTTTCCCTCTCGATACACTTCTACTATTTGGTCAGTTTACAGCAACTATAAAACCTGAGAATTGATGTTGAATTGCTGGAGGTTATGAAATATGTTTCATTGATTTCAAATAAAATGTCAGACATAAAATGCAGCATTCATTTTTATAATTGTCACTTCTGAGGGTTGCAATTGAAAATGGTAAGAAATACCAAAATTTGACCTTACTGAAATAGAAGATGATAAAGAGACACAAAAAGATTTCCATGGAAGAAGTATACTGAAGTTAATTTTTGGGAAGTGAAGGTGAATTTAAATTTCTTTAAATTCCATTAAAGCAATGGAATTTTTAGAAATGTATTTTTAAGAGGAAAAAAGGTAGTAAGTGCAAGAATTTTGGAAAAATATGAAGAGATTAGTAAAACTGCAAGGCACAATACACATTTCCATGCTTTTGAATTGAATATGCTCAATCAAAAGTAAAATCACTGTTCTTGAAAGATCTCATGTATTACTTGACAGTTGGTTAGGTGTTCCCTTGACAACTGCTCTGGTTAATCAAGGGTGTAAATGAAGCTGCTATTTCAATGTTTTGCAGGACACTTTTATGTCTTTAATATCAATATGCTTTTAGTAAAGGGATTTTTGTGGGTATTTCTTTCCTACATTGAACTGTTAAGCTGGGCTAGCGTTTTTAAGGTTGTAGGGAGAAAAATACCAAGCAGTTCTAAATGTAGTCCTCCAATTGTGGCATTATAAAATGGACAGTGATGTAATTAGTTTCTAATAATTTTTCAGAAGACAGAAACACTGGTCTGCTGGCAGTGTGAGATCTTTGTTCAGAAACAGTCTTACCAGGATTATTTAACCTGGATAAAAACAAAGGTTCTCTTTATAATGCCTGGAGTTATTATCTATACCTGCTGTTATGACACTTTAATTTTGCTATACCTGTCCTTAATCTGTTAGAAATATGGCTGCACTTTCAGCATTATCTAGAAAACATAATTGCTATAAACTATTTTCTTAAGTATGTTTATATAACCATGAATGCACCATTTTTACATTATTACATTAAGTAGTTATCAGGTATGAAAGCAGTTAAAATCCTTTCAGAAGTTTCAGTCTCTGGACCTATTCTCATCCATATTGTCAAATATATAATCAGTTTAAGATACTTTACTATGTTTCCCTTGATATAACTGGAAGCTGAAGCAATCATGCTATCAATTAGAGCTTAAGTCAGTCTTTCCAATTATTGGAAGAGACATTAGTTGGGATTTTGTGTTCATGCTTTCTACTGTGCTCCTTTAGTGCCACCTGGTGACTAACTTGAAAGGAAAAAGAGTATGGTTTTACTTCCAGCTGGAGACGAAGTCTATGATAATTTAAGCTAAAACATTTACTTGAGCAAGATCATACAGGTAACATTCAATTTAGAGGTGCCTCAATCTTGGCTAGCTTAAGAGGAGTTCTTTGACATCAGTTCCAGATCTAAAGTAATCCAATACCTAATATCCACAATTGTGTCATGAGCATGTAAGGTACAAGTTGCACTTTGTTAGAAATGCGGTGTTCATGCACATAATTAATCAGCATGTATGACACAGTATATAACTCCTGTTTGGCTCCTGTTGAGGTTCATGAGTCTTTTGTAAAAAAATAGTAAATCCTTTGTAATTCTTGTTCTTAATATAGAATCTTATATAGAATCTACAGCAATTATGAAAAAAATCATGATTTCTTAAGCCAAGAGCAAATAAGGCTGAACATCTTCTCGTTTGAAATTTATGGAAATAAATATTTGAATTCACCAGGCCTATATCTTAGCATCTCCAGGAACAGGTTGGGCTTCACATGACTCCAGACCTGTTTAGATTACTGTGCCTAACCTGCCCATATGTCCCCCACATATACACATTTCCCATAACTACTCCTCGCACACCCAATTCTTTACTTCCCTGTGAATCCTTTTTATATCATTATGAGTGTGATGTGCATGAATCACAGTTCTGATGCCTGACAAAATTATCCTGCAATAGGAATCATATTGCATTCTCTCCTGTCACTGTCTCTGGAGGGAAAAATATGCTGGCTTTAAATGCAGCCGGAATATGCCACTGAGATGCAAGGCAGATGGACTGAAATGCCTTCAGCATCTAAACGAGTGAAAAAGCACCACTGAACTAAAAATACTTCAAAATTTAAAGATGTCAGTGATTAGCCACTTTCATCTCAGGTGTTCTTAATGTGAGGTCAGTATCTCATAATATGAGGTTAATTAGAAAAATAAAGAAAAAATGTCAAGAGGATAAATCATCAGTTTCATTTTCTCTTTTCTAATGCGGATAATGGATTTCAATCTCCTGTGAGGTGTGAGAAATAATACAACTGCATTTATTCAATTGCAAGATTAAGATAGATTTAAACACAGATTTTAAGAAAACTATAACCAGATTATAGAGCAACATGAATAGTATTTTAGTTCAGGTTACTTCTGTAACAAAATATTTTAAGTCCCTTCTTTTTTCCATTATTTTTTTTTTAAACTAATATGATTATATTTTGCATATGTCCATGTTGTAGCACTTTCTGGGTTTAAATGCTATAATGAAGACTGAGCATTTATGGTTTAACTCCCATTTTTTCATATGTTTATAGTTTTCTAAGAAATCTGTCTTTTGGACTGTAATTTTCCATGCTCTGTCTCTTTCTAAAAGCTATTCTAGGCATATGTAAGTAATCTAGCAAATTCAAACAGTCCTAATTTTGCGGTAATGTAAGCATGAAAAATATCCATTTTGTTCACATTTCAAATGACAGTTTTTCCATCCTAAGACGAGACAAACTTCAAGTATTAATTCATTGGAAATCTTTACAGAGAAAGAAGCAAATGCTGAAGAAAACTGTGGTAGCATGGAGCACATTCCTGACATGCATTCCAGAATACAGGGCAGTGGGTTTCTGCTTTTAGCCTCAGTTTTTATTCTAACGACTTAGTCACTAATCTATTGGCTGACATCAAAGAAATTTGTTCTGCTCTTAGAGTTGTTTTGGGTTTTTTTAATATCCAGCAATGAAATCTCAATCTCCTT
Organism: Polioptila caerulea; assembly: GCA_013397295.1. Taxonomy (NCBI): domain Eukaryota; kingdom Metazoa; phylum Chordata; class Aves; order Passeriformes; family Certhiidae; genus Polioptila; species Polioptila caerulea. Next base: position 811,019 of record VYXF01007125.1, read on the forward strand.
TTTGAAGTTACGATCTAATGATCAAAATCACTGTATAATAAGCTGCTGTTTATGGATACTGAGGGGTTTTATTTGGATTTTATTTTTTCTCACATATTTATTTAAAGGTAGGATGGATTATCAGATATGCCTCAGTGGGGATGACTGTGTTATTGTCTAAATGAATTTATGATACTTGGGCTTGTCTATATAAAGATACCTAAAGTAAAGAACTTGTCAGTATCAAGCAATCTTTAAGGCCTAATTTAGTTGCACCTATGATTAAACTTCCACTTTTTCCCTCTTGTAAAGGATCAAAACAATGGAAATTATGTGTACAGAACAGTGAGAATGTGTGTACACCACCCATTTGCAAAGGAAGTTTACAAAGCTGAATGGATTGTCATTGCTTGAAGATGGTCACACTGACACTGACTTCATTGTTCTTTTATTTTTCATTAGAAAAGCATTCTTAATTAATTTTGCCACTTCACAAAATCTTTTATTCTTTGTGGGCTGGACCATTGTAATACATTATATAAGAAGTTATTTAGAAAAAGAAACACACAGACTTCAGAAATCTTCCTGAAAAGCAGGGACAAGGTAGGGGCAGAGGATAGGCTTTCCCATGAGTATGTTAGGTTTCTTCTTCAGTGTCCACTCAGTGTAGAAAGCATCAAGGCTATGAGTTTGTTTCCTCCAAGAGAGTATCTTAAATGTGCTGTTTTTCTATTATCTTAGGAAGTTATCTTTATACACTCTGATTTACTGAGATAATTCCCAGCAGCTGAAATATGAGTAATAAATAATATGAATGATAAATCAAATTCAAAGAGTATTTTATGTTTCAAAAACTGGTTGGAAAACACAATAGTGGTAGTATTTTCTCCAAAATTGTCCTTATTTCAAGTACCTAAAAAGGAGATCACTGACTGTCAATATACCCATTTATTATTAAGGAGAAACTTCTGTTTACTGAATTCATAATTTATAATGAAATTGTGCAAATCAGATGGTCTTCAAAATAGCAGGCATTGCTTCTGGCTCCCTTTATTCAAAATCAAAATATTATGCTAATTTTAGACTTTTTAAGAAGGAATGCAGTTCAAAATACCTTAACAACTCTTCTTAACCTAAAATTAGAAATAAAAATGAATATTTTTCAAACTCATTTGAATAGTCTAGAGGTCCAGATCACATTTCAGAAAGTGATAATAGAAAATGTCATTTAAATATCTCAGACTTTTAAAGAAAGATTCAAAAATAAGAAAAGTGTTGCAGACTTACAAGTTAGAAATAATTTAGCACATTTCAACCCCATGCATTGGAGTACAGTGAAAAATCAATGAATTAGTATTGACTGATTTAGTGGTGAACCAGCAGTGATATAACCATTGGAAAGGTGGGATTTATTAATATGTGAGCATCAGCTGCTGATGTGGATGTACTGGCTATGAGTTAGTAAATGCATTGCTTTTGGGCTGCTCACTCAGAAATCACTGCACTGCAGTGAATTTATAAATATTCATTAGGGGCCCAATACTATATCCTTTTATGTCAATTCAATGTCCCCAGCAACTTCAGAGGTGAAAACTGAGACTCTAAATTTCATAATGAATCTACAGTCAGGAGGATGAAATAGTAAGAATTTAGACTCAGCAGCAGAAACACAAAGCTCAAGGCATAACCTGGAATAAATCATGCCATGGCAGCTGCACACAACCAACTAGGTGGGGATATATAAAAAGGTACCATTTAAGACCATGGTACACCTTGATGTGTTTTCTCCAGGAGTAAATTTGTCCTTGTCAATGCTGAAGTAATTTCTATGATTAGTAATGTATGCTTCTAATGAACAGATCATAATGGGCTTTAAAATGCTTTAACTCTTTCATATCTCTGCGGACTAACATAAAAATTCATCTATCCCAATGCAGAACAATGCATGACATTCCTGTCATTGTCCTTTACCATTTATTCACCTAAAAGAAATGGAAAGTTTGGCAGTCCATAAAGATATCTCTTTTTTTCCGAATATTTTTTTAAGTTTGTTGTGTTACATTTGTGAAATATTACATTAAAAAGTAACATTGTTACAAGCCTTAGTCCAGAAACCCAATTATGGTGACTTGGCTGAGCAGAGTTTCCTGTGCAGAGTACATGCAGTCAGTAAACCTTAACATGCTTCCCAAAAGCAGGACCATCACATTCACTTTCACAGCACATCAAAGTTGAATTGGAAAGAATTTGTAAAGAAATAGGTCAGTTTTTAAGAATCTGACAACTACTATTGTCCTATTCTGCATTTGCTGCAATAATGTTTACATAAATTTCCTTTCTAAGTATAAAACCAGTGGTTTTTAAAATCATCCTTTTTTTTTTTTAATTGAATTTTTATTGCTGATAATAGAATTTTATCAGATCTCATCACAGAAAGAAACTGAAGAATTCTCTGTTTTATTGAACATTTGCAAGAATTTACTTCACAAATTCTCTTAACCTTACATTCTTCTTTATCTCTGAGGCTCAATACCAGAGTTTGCACTAAAGCACTTTCTAAGTAGTGATAACTGCATCGCAGTGTAATTTTTCTGCTCAGAAGTATGCAGCCTTTCATTCCTTATTCCATTTCCCCTGTAGGTCAGGAAAAGGAAATTTCAACCCAGGCTGTTCAGCATCATTCAACATTGATGTCACTTGTCCTACAACCCTCTATACTAGGGAGACTGTCTGTCAAACACATAACATTACCCACAAATATTTAAAGATTTATTTCTTCTTTTCTCTGTATATATTTCAAATACTAGTCAATAATAGCAAGAAAGCAAACAGAGGAGGGACATTAGTAGATGAAACTTAGCATCTTTTGTCTCCTGGGTAGTTCAATAGCCATGACATTGGAATTAGTAGTGTCCAAAGATTTTCATCCCTTATGGAAGTATGACCATCCCTTTCACCTTACCTTTGCCGTGGGAGGTTTGAATCCTCCATGCCCAACAGTATAAACAGCAATGGGATCCTCTGTTTCCTTACAGCTACATGTTGCCTGTGGGCAGTCCTGAAGATTACTGCATGATTGAAGTGGCTGTGGACGGAAAAGCTCCTGTACAGCACAGACGTTCTTTCTCACATCGAGCATCTCAGGTGAGTCTGCAAAATATCAAAACATAGCTATTTGCTTCGAACATTTCATCAGCATATACACTGCAGTTATTTTCAAGAGAATAGACATACTCTAACTTCTTCTAAAGGAGAAAATGTAATTCCTTTTCTGATATCATTATATGTACTTAGTTTCTTTCTAATAGGTCTTTTCACATCCAGCAGCTGCAACATATCCATTAATTTCTTAGTTTATTTGACTCTGAAGCTTCTATTTCTGCTGCACAAAGTCCATAAAAAGGACATCAATGCTATGAAAGTTAAAAAAATGTATATTAGCAAAGTCATTTACCTAAGGCCAAGGGGTTATTAGAAACGATTCAAATATTATTAAGCAGTAATTCTAGTTACTTTTTAGTTGCAAGCCACTCTGTCTAGTGGAGGACAGCTATGAATCATCAGTGAGTTAATCTGGTGTCAGTATTTTTGCTAGGGCTTGGCTGCTGAATAGTATTGTAAAAATATCTGTCTCCATTTTGAAACTGGTATCAGAAGACTCATTCTGAATGGGCAAAAGGCCAGCTTTCCCAAATCTTGAATTTTTTTTATTCTTTCTCTTCATTTTATTGCCTGTCTTTGTTATGCATTCTCTCATCACAAGATTATTTCTGCATGAAACACTTAAAACGTTTTTAGACCAGAATTTAGGCTGTGATTGGCAGCTTGCTTTATAAGTTTGCTCACTAGAAGACAGGCCAGTTATCTGTAGAGATGCTAATCTTGATGCTCATCTCACAGTATGCACTGCTGCTTTGTAACAGAATTTCTTCCCATGTGTGGTATGTAGCATGAATGTCAAATCCTCGTGACGAACCACTACACTTTACAGACCTGCTCCTCATCTCCCAGTACCTCTATTTACAAAATACACAATAAAAGAAAGAAAAAAATACGCTTCTTACCTCCAAGAAGACTAATGAATATCTTCCCATTATTGCCCAAGATTATCCTTTTTATCACTCAGGCTCAAAGTAAAGAAGCATAGTTTCAAATTAGTATTTGAAAAGTTAAACATGAGTATTACATAAGTTATTGATATAATGCTAAATTAAGCCTTTTATGTTATTAATAAGACTTACAGGAATTCTTTCTGTGTGCCTCCTTAAAATATATTCTGGTTAAGTCAGTTAAATTCAGAACAGGACCTTTATAGAAAGAATGTGTATTATGGTGTAGTAACATGACCTTGAACATTGGACACATTATGATAAAATCCAGTGATGCTAGAAACTGAGCAAAGCCTACTGAAGTTCTGATACATGGATCTGCCCCCAAGGTTAGTGCTTTTGTAAAATTAGCCGAACAATAAAGGAGATTGTGTTGCAAGCTGAGTGTTAAAAACACTGTTCTTAATCACAGACACTTTATAATGCAGTCCAATGCTTTGCTTAATTCTTGAAAGAGATTCATAAGCAGAGAGAAAATGTCTGCAAACACTACTTACAAATCTTGTCTATCACTGAGGTGTTTAATAGCTTTGTTTGAAGGGGGATAAAGCCAAGTGATCTGAAATGAATTCAACAAGTGCAGAGCCAGTGTCTTTGAATTCCTTTGATGTGAAAAATCTGATTTAATTTTATCTATGCTCTAAAAGAAGTAGGTGTTTTTCTTTTTCCCTTCAGAATTAGAGACACCAAGTAGAAGAATATCTGGCAGTATTCACATTCATTGTATCGCCAGATTTCACTTGAAATTTTCAGCAACATAGCTCCAGGACTGACAAAAGCAATAGTGGAAATACCAAAGCAAAAATCATATGGATATATGATAAATCTATGGGATGTGCTCCTCCTGTTTCTACTTCTTTACAGGTGTCTGAATATGATAGTGAAGGGCCTCTTCACTATAAATTACCCCCTCACGTGTTTTACATATGCTGTAAAATGTTTCTGATTCCATTGGTTTATTCCTGCTTGACTTGAATGGATGAGGTGTCATCCTATTTCTGGACTAATGGTATTGTACAAATAAATGTATCACTGTGTGATACAACTATAATTTTTTTTTTTTATTCCTAATAACTGGAAGGTACTTAGCAAATGAACTTGGGAATGATGAAGTCCCAGGTCAGAATTCCAGAACATCAGGAATTAGCTTGAGGAATGGAATTCAGAGTGTTAAATGAGTCACAGATCCTTTATATGTGAAGATTAAAGGCTTGAATCCCAGGTGAAGCAACAGAGGAATTACCATAGTAAGCACTAATAAGATTTAGTCAGACCCTGAGTGAAAAAGTTGTGGTTGTTGCTTTGCACCTTTATAAGGATGTTCTAGGCTTTAGAAAATTTGACAATTTCTTCTTTATTTACCCCTTGGGCTTCAGTATAGGAGTCTATTTTCTGTCATTCATAAAAAAAAATAAAATCTTTTTTTTTGTATTCCCCTTGTCTTGGGGTCCTGTAGGTCCCAGGTCCTAAAGGAAATATCTTCAAGTCTACAGCTTCTCCTGGGTTCCTGCACCAAACTTCAGCCACAAATACACAACTCATCCTATAGGATGTAGGCATCAATGTATAAAACTTACCATGTTCACTGTGGTAAAGGCAGGGAATTCCAATTTGTGTATCATGGTATGCATGTTGTCTTACATATTTGAAAATATGAAAACACATTAAACTACCCTCTTTATAAAGATATTAAAAAAAAAAAAAAAAGAATAGCAATTTTAAAAAGAATCTCTTCAGAAAGGATCAGAGGTTTTGGCCATCTTTGAGTAATGATTATTTCCTTTGTCAGTGTATTCTTCCATTGTTTACAATAACATAATAAATCACATTTTTTCTGATGAGTCTTTTTGTTTCTGCAGATCACTTTTGGATCAATCTTCCTTGGAAAGGTTCCTGTTCATGAGGAAGTTCATCGATGTGCTGGGCAGATATATGGCTATAAAGGATGCATTAGGGATTTTCAAGTTAACCATAAAGAATTGTTCATCATAGATGAGGCTCTTGAAGGAAGGAATGTTGAGAACTGCAATGTTCCAGTATGTGATTATCATCCATGTCACAATGGGGGGACCTGCACCAGGTACAAGGAATTTCTTTACCCATTTTATCATTCATTCTTCATGAAAAATTACTATAATTTTCCCTGTAATGAAATAATCACCAATCTTTCATCCTGATAATTTCAAATAGAAAATGTGACATCTTCAGGCCATCCAGAGAGATGTTGCTCTTTATCTGCTTGAATGAAATTGATATAAACTATAGAGACATTGTCCACACAAGATATATATTTTGTTGGAGCTTTTGAAACCAACCAGATCAGTACTACTACAAGACTAAATCTGAACCTTTGTGCAGACAGTTTGGACAGAAGGCACATAGGATGTCCTTCTTTTGCCTAACAACTCCGTATCTTACTCAGTCATGCACCCCACGTATCTCCTGGGTGCAAATGTTCATCATCATGCTATGAAAACACAAGTGACTTTCTTGTTCACCTTTGGCATATGTGAAAAGACACTGTCAAAGAACCTTTGAAAGTTAAGGTGCATCCTGCTGAAAGATGAAATGGAGACTGAAAGAGACATGAGTTAAAAAAACAGAGGATGATGGTTCAGTTGAATAATGGTTCAGTAGGAGCACAGTAACTTTTTAAGCCACAGCAACTTGATCGTTATCTAAGGAACTCAGCATTTAGAAGTACATTTCTGTTTAGAAATTATAGAATTTGTGAAGTAGCTGCCAAATTTTTAAAAATTTGTACTTTACTTCAAGGCAGGTGCTGAACAGAACAGTCTAAAGTTCTTTTGATGTTCTGGACCACTGTATGTTTCCTAGATTGAGGAGATCTTGAACAAATTTTTGAGGGACTTCTCTGCCTCTTTTGATTGACATGAACACACAAAGAACACCAAACAGGTTTTTGATCTCTAAGTCCTGTTTGACTAGAGCACAAATGAAAGCAAGGCAGTTTTATGAAAACATACAATTTGCCTGCCTGTCTGGTGAAACTGAGTGTGTACTTTGGAGTTATGAATCTGTTTTTACTCTGTTGGTATTTACTGTATCTCTGTCATTCTACTGCTTGGCCTGTCAGCTGCCATTATGGAGGACTGTTTTATTTGAATTTGTATCCTGAACAATTCATGAGGATTGGATTTGTTTCCTGCCTTGCTGCTTTCCAGCTGCTGGCCTGGGTCCTTTTCAGAAATGCTTTTGTTTTGAAATAGGTCATTTCTCTTCTGTCCAGAGGCGTCATGGAAGACTGGGCATGTGCAAACCAGGGATAAGTGGCTGTGCAGTAGCATGGTTTTCATGATTTTCTGCAACAACCAACAGATTTTCAGGGATCACCTCCTTCAAACCCAAGAATGATTCATTCTAATAAGCAGGAAATCAACCGTCAGCTAGCCTGAATAGATTAATAAAATGTTTCTGACAAAACTCAAACATTAAGAGGACATATACAAGAGACAGAATCATGACCAAGTAATCTGGGCAGAGTACAGAGAAAAAATCCAGCTACATAGCTATGGAACAAGCCAAAGCCCATCTGGAGATTGATCTGACAGAGATGTCTAGGGCAAAACCAAAAGCTTATTCAAGAATATCAGAAGCAAAAGGAAGACCTAGGAAAATGTAGGCTTGCTGTTGAATGGGGAAAAATTCTGGTGACAAACAATTCAGGAAAGACTGAAGTGCCTTCTTTGCCTTAGTCCTTAATCCATGGGACCTGATGGGATTCACACATGAGTGATGAGGGAACTGTCTGATATCATAGCAAGATTTTTATCAGATGTTTCAATTACACTGTTTAGTGGCAAAAAAGAAAAAACATGTATTCTTCATTGCATTTTACTCTTCTGGTGCTTGGAAACTAATTAGTGGGTTTGCTTCTGAAAGACCATGAAATACTACATAGTAAATACCTCTGCCATGTTTTTTAAGGAAGACTGGAGTTTATCAATGCATATTGCTGAGTATGGACAGGCATTATTTTTAAGAAAACCTTTTTACAGTTGTTCTTAAAGTTACTTGTCTTTTCTCATCATCAGAGTAAAAAAATACTACTGTAGTGTTCGGCCTATTAATTACAATAATTATGCAAAAGAAATTTACTTGAAAGGAAAAAAATCCTTTCTAATTTTAGTAGAAGAAGACAGGGATTAGAATGTACCTAGTTTTCAGACCCAAAACTTCAGTGTACAGCTGACCTTGTATTCTGGTCATTGGTTATACCAGGTACTTGGCAGGGCAGGGCCTGGCAGTGGGAGGGACATCAGGACAGACCCAGCCCTTGGGCACTGGGGATACCCCTGGGTACAGTAACATGCTGAGACAGGACTGGAATATCAGTCCACTGGTGGGGGACCTGGATCAAGCTCAGAAAGGGAAACAAGGGCCAGACACAGCCCTGAATTGTCTAGGCAGGGCAATGGTGACAGAAAAACAGCTTCAGCATGTGTAATGGTGACTTGGGAAGGCAGAAAATGTAACTCCAAGCGTGCCCACTTCCTCTTTCTGACGCCCTGCTTGGTACGCTGAGCACGATGATGCCCCATGGTCTGGGATGTCACTTGGGTCACCTGGAGTCAGCTGTCCTGGCTTTGTCTCCTTCCAGCTCCTTGGGCTGCCCTGCTGTGGTGGGGTGAGGAGCAGAAAAGCCTTGACTATGTTATCAACCCAGTGTGCAGCACAAATGTAAACCAGTCGCACACCAGCCAGCTACTGTGCACAATATTAACTCTATCCCCACCAAAGCTTGAAAAACAGAACAAAAAAATGTTGGTTTCAAAAGCATTTAAACACATGTTGCATCCAATGAATGCTTCAGTAGAAATCTAAATTTTTAATTCTTTATATGGTCATTATGTATTAGATTAAAAACCAAAACAGTCTCCTATATAAATGTTCTACTCCTTTAAAAAGCACTTTTTCAAGTTCCCTAGCTCTTTTACCAAGCTTTAAATTTGTACTAATGTAGAATTCCAGAGACTGGTTAATTTCAGAGGGGGAAAAATTACAACTATTCAGTAAAATTAAGGGTTTGATGCCACGTAGTTCTACAAAATTCAAAGTTCATTGGATTTGGATGTGTTTGAAATGGGAATGGAAGGATTAACCTAGGAAGCTCTTAATATTCTGTGTGGCCCCCTGATCATATGAGCCAGATGTTGCAAACCAAGCTTAGTGTTAATTAAGAAGACACATCTGTGTGTGGGAAATGAACTCACAAAATCACCTCACCAATGATTTGACAATTATGTCAGCCACTACACTAGTAGCAGTTGATTAATGAATTTGTTTTAAATTGTGTAAAGACTCAAAAAATGTAAACATACACAAGCTTAGCTTTTATAGTGTAGAGTACAATCTCAAAGTTAATTGCTCCCACAAACAATCATGTTTGTGGTGTCTCAAACTATCCTCACAGTGATTATTCTTACTGTTGTTATTCCCCATGTATCGATGCAGCAGATGGGTCCATTAATGTTAATCAATTAACCAAGACTGAAAAATCAAACTCAATTAGCAATAAATTTCAATAGAGAGACACTTATCTTCAGATTTCGACTGAAATACATACATACATATATGCTGTAATCAACAAAAATATACCAGGAATTTAAATTTACAATTTTCATCTCCTGACAATGTTAGGTCTAGACATAGAGGTCTCATTTGAATAGTACCTTTTTAGCTATAAATAGAAAAATACATATTTTAAAACCGTTCAGAAATGGTCTGTTTTCTGCATTCTGGGAAATCATGCAATCATTCCCCTTAAGCCTTTAAGAACAGATCACTAAATGAAAATTTCCATGCAAACTCTTTCTGAAGTTCATCCGATAAAATTTTGAATGTCTTTTAGC
>VYXF01007125.1:821071-838088 GCA_013397295.1 Polioptila caerulea
TGAACTTGGTTAAGTGATAGACTATCTTATGATGTAGATGCTGAGGAGACCAGATGAAGTGAATTCACAAATTTTGTGATGTCCTTTTAGTATATATCTTGAATATTAATTAAACAGTAGGAAGATTAATTATGAATGTGAATTTTTAGGAGAAAAAAGAGAGAACTTAAACTTGGAAACACTAAAATGTTCTTTCAACACTTTTTACATTTCATTTTTCATTTCAAAGGCTAATCCTGGTGATCCTGTCGCAGCCATGAGCCAAAAATGTCTTTGTGCTTGCTTGTGCCCATAAGCCAAAACTGCATGTTATGGCAGGTTTCAGCTGAGTGTATTAATCTAAAGATAATCTTGTATGCCTTTATTAATTTTATTCTCAAATTTTCAGAACAGACCTGCAGTCTGCTTCCAGCTCTGGCTTGTGTGTTTCTTGACCTAAAGATAAAATTGTTACCCTAGAATGAGTAAGCGTCCATTTTCCAGCTAAGGAACACTGAAGCATTTCTCCAAAACTATGAAGAGTATTGCAGGGCAAATTTTTAGAATTTGGATTTTCTCTCACTGCTTTAGATGTAGGTGTTTCTGGGTAGGAAAGGTACCAGCTAGTCAGAAATAACAGAATTAATAATATATCAAGAAACTTTTTCTAGATGTGTTTTGTAGACTGAGAGGCTCAGGACAAGATATTATCTAGAGCATCTAGCTTGTTGAGTTTTTTACAAACCTAAATCATAGTTAACATACATATTAAGTTCAGAACTTTTATTTTAAGTTCCACAATATTCAGGTTTTGCAGAAAGATAAATCAAAGGGATTAAATTTCATTTTAGTTGATTTTCAAATGAAGAAAATTTCCAGATAGGAGTTATTTATTCTCACACCTTTTCAGAATTTACAGCAAATGCACTTATGCAGTGCTGATTCCTATGAAGAAGATAACCTCCTTCCTTTTAAAGGGGTGCTTTTTAGGCAAATCTCTCAATGCCAAAGATACTTACATTGTACAACTCCAGAAACTGATGTTGTGATGACGATGATGATTGATGATGATGATGGATATTCATGCTTACACACAACATTATTTAGGAAGACTTGTTTGGAGACTTGATTTTTTGGGGTCCCAATCTTTTAATGAGATTAGATATTATAGTGCGAGTTTGGTACTTATGAAAGATATTCACATTTGGGAATCTTTTGTTTTTCTATTGCTTACTTCAAATTTGATTTTGGAGAAGGAAATAATAAATTTAAATTTATTTCCAAGCTCAATATTTTTTTTTTCTGGATGAAAGATTGTTCATCCTTTTAGGTTCCTCATGATCTTTTCTTATTAAGAAAAAATATCATACTTGAGGAGGATGAAAGATGGTTCCATAATGACCAAAAATCCTGTTGGATGTGTGTTTGTTGCATCATATTCTTACAATAAAGTCAAATAAGCAAAAGAGAAAATTTAATTTCCAATTTTTCTTGCATCAAGTATTAACAGATAGAGAATTCATTTACCTAGAATGACCTTTCTGATAGAAGGAATTAATTTAAATAAGTCCAATATAAAAACTGCACAATTTTTTTCTAAATGAAATCTACATTTCTCCTGCATTAGTTTTACTTAAATCAGAACAGAAAACTAAAATTTAATGCCTTCTAGGCCTTAAAGATTAGACAGTAAATTGTTCTAATCTACAGTTTTGTTAGGACATCTGTTTCAAGACTGAATTAATTGAACAAGGTGTGTCTCACTCTTGGCATTATAATCAGATTCCCATTTTATCATATTTAATTTCTTGGGCGTTGTAATCCTCAGATTATAGTAGTATGGAGGAGAGATTTGACAAAAAAATCATAATCATGTTCTATTTAACTGACAGCATTAAGTGATGGTGTTTTAGATTTTAAACAAAACATCTATAAAACCTCAGGAAATTTTATGATGATAATGTATGGGGACATAGGAAAATATAAAATCAAATTTTGTTGGATATGCTGCTATTGAATTGCTGTTCTTTTTAAATGAGCATTTTTAAAATATGGAATTCTTTACTAGTGATTAAAATTAGGTACTCTCTTCAATTTTTTTTTTTTTTTTGCTTCTGACCAAAATTTTATCTTAGAAATATTGTTGTAACAATAAATTCTGGCAATTGAAAAATAATCAAAACAAGCAAGTTAGAAAAATTTCTATTCAAACCATAAAGTATTCTACTTCTAATTTAGGCAACATTGTGTTGATTCTGTCAAAAATGTTTGTGGGAAAATCAATTTTTTATGTTCTCAGAGCCACAGATTTAGTATCCGATTAGTGTGAAAAGTGGCACACTGAAAACAGTGCATGCAAGAATATCAAGAATCCAAAATGAATAGGGCTTCAAATTCCTGACTCTTTATATAATGTGCAAGTTGTGCACAAAATTTTTTACACATCATATTATAAATAATCTCTATTGAATTTTACTTACATTGGAGAAGCTACCATTGCTAAAATTTTAGTGAGGGTATTGAAATACCAGTAAATGCCATTATTATACCAGTCATCTTGGACTGTTATGACTGAATGCCTAGAAATACTCTGTAACATTATTTCTGTGAATTACAGCACAACCAAATCAGCGTTTCTGATAGCTTTAATTCCAGAAGGCATCTCTAGATGGAAGCTTTAAAATACAACATAGCAGCAAAATTAATTGAATACTTTTTCCGAGGCAATTGAGATGTTTAAGCGTAAATAGAAATACTCAAAACACTGTTCTTACAAATTTCTCCAACTGGAGAAGTAGTGTGCAGATTCTTAGTGAGAAATTCATTTCACTATGAATCCTGACAAATAGTGAAGCTCAGACTGTTTGCTGTAAGGTCTATCATGTAGACAGACTAGTGTGTCATATTCATTGTACTAATGGTTTTCCAAAATGCCACATAGGTAAGCCTTTCAGTATAAGTTTTTTCTGAGGACCCAGGTTCAGAGAGTGGTTGTGAATGGAGCTACACCCAGTTTTCAGCCAGTCACTAGTGAGGTTCACCAAGACTTAGGGTTGGACCCAGTCCTGTTTAATATCTCTATTGATGATCTGGATGAGAGGATCCTGTGCACCCTCAGAAAATTTGCAGACAGCCTCATGTTGGGTGGGACAGTTGATTTGCTGAAGTCAGGAAGGCTGTGATACCTGGACAGGCTGGATCCATGGGCTGAGGGTAATTATATGAGGTTAAATAACACCAAGAGTCAGGTGTTGCCCTTGGATCACAACAACCTCATGCAGAGCTACAGGCTTGGGGAGGAGTGGCTGGAAAGCTGCCCAGCAGAAAAGGGTCTGGGGGTGCTGGTCAACAGCAGCTTAACATGACCAGTGTGTGCCCAGGTGCCAAGATGGCCAGTGGCATCCTGGCCTGTACCAGCAGGACCAGGGCAGGAATTGTCTCTCTGCCCTCAGCACTGGTGAAGACACACCTCGAATCCTCTGTCGTTATAAGACTCTGAGGTGCTGGAGTGTGTCCAGAGAAGGGCAGTAGAGGTGGAGTTGTCCAGCCTGGAGAAAATCAGTCTTAGTGGGGACCTTATCACTTTCTACAACTTGAAAGTAGGTCATGACAAGGTGAGTGTTTCCCTCTTCTCCCAAGTAATAAGTGACAGAACTAGAGGTAATGGCCTCAGGTTGCAGCAGGGGAGATTTAGATTGGATATTAAGGGGAAAAAATCAACCCAAAAGTTTATATATTGGAACACATTGCCCAGGGAAGTGGTCAAACCACCAGATACTCTGCAGTATCTGTAATACATATCAGAATATTTCTTCCTTTGCTGCTGACCTAACATACACACCTACTTACTAGTTATAGATTTCTGTATTTCAAGTACTGAAAATTACATAAGAGAGAACCACTAGTGTGGTTGATGGAGGCTGAATGGGTCAGAACGTCATTGTTCTGAAACCTTGTTTGAGAGCTTATCATTGAAAGAAAACAACGAAGCCTAATAGAGGTCACATAACAGAAAAGGGTTTGATTGCACTTCAGAGAAACTTTTTTTGCCTTTGGTATCTTGTTAGCTTCGAGGAACATGCTTAGTATTCAAACAATTTGAGAAGTTGGGATATGAAGTATCAACTTGTTTGAAGACTGAAGTTATCATGACACCATATATGGTTTTGTACTTTATTTCTTTCTGAGGAAGCACTTACTTAATTTTGCCTTTTAGAAGTGTAAAAAATGGGATTTCTTTTTTTCTTTTTTTTTTTTTTTTTATGGATGACCATGGGTTTTTTTGGATTTAATAAAACTGGCTGACTTTGTGATCATCTGAAAAGATAAATACAAATAGTGGTACCATGATTGTCATGAGATTTTCATACTCCATGTATGTGCATATAATGAATTTAGATTAGGTGTTTTTTAAGCAGCCAAATCTAGCTAAAAGACAGCTTTTAGGAAGCAGAAAGACAGAAATAGAGGAGACATTCTGCCAAAAGATCCATAAGTGTCCAGCTGGCTATTCAAAGGCAAAGCAACCTCACTAGTACTTCACTTTTTTCTCACTGTCCATTGCAATGGGCCAATACCCGAGGTGCCTATACAGGCTCCAGTTATATCAGATTATATGCTAGTCTTGCATGTTGTGAAGAAGGAACCTTATATTTTTCTTTTTTACTAAGGAAGACTTATTGAAGTTGTATATTATTCTGAAGTGAAGGGAGGCATAGAAGATCAATATGTTATTTTATTCTCAAAGCATGCAGAGATTTAAAAATTACCTGGTGTTCTGCTAGAAAATTAGTACATCCCTCTTCAGAAAGGTTATCTTGGAAAAAATATATGTATGAAACAAGCACTTTTGAAGACTGGTTTTCTGAAATATCTGTCTTTGGAAATATGAAGGTAAAAGGACTCTAGAACCACAAAAATCCTTTCGTCTTTTACCAGGACCTCCCTCAGATTACTTCACAGTAGAAGAGATCAGAACAAAGCCTGGGTCATTAGTTTCCTCCATAATTAGTGGAGACATCTAGCATTGTTTTAGACTGGTTGTGGAACAATACAAATCAGCACACCACTGTACTTTGAAAGCTGATGTCATTATCATGATGATAATATGGAATGTGTATTTCATATTTTAGCTGTCACAGTCATATGAGTTTTTGGACATCCCACTCATGTCTGTACCTGGAACACTTCAGTATATGTTAACACATAGAGTACTTAGTGGATACTTTACTTTGCTGTGTACCTAAAAGAACAAATATGTGCTGGCAGATTTTCACACTCATGAATAGTTTGAATAGGTTGTAATAAAAATGAGATCAAGTTTTAAAAAATTCCAGTGGGAGTGAGCACCTTAGGAATCCCCCAAGGGGAAAATCCCAGATGGAAACCAGTTACTAATCTAGAAATTTTGTTTTAAATAGTTATTGAAACTGCCAGTCATAAGGGCTCCACTGGCAAGCAGGCCCAGTCCGATGGCTGGGGTGTGACAGGGTGTGACAGTGAGTCACTATCCTGGAGAGACAGAAGGCACCTTCATTACTGCTCTAGCAGTGGGTGTCTACACTGGTCAGATCAAAACTGGTGCCTTGTGACCATCCGAGCATCTGGCCAGGTACAACAGCTGCTGGGAACTGAGGAGGAGCTCAGCAGCAAGGCTGGCAGGAGCATTCAGGAACCCTGTTCTGGTTCAGCACTAGTCATTGACTTAGATCACCATTATCACTGATCACTTAGATCACTGTTACGTTAGAGTTCTCTTTCTACATTCCACAGCAAATTTTCTTAGGATTGCAGAGGGATCTGTAAACCTTCAGTTTCAGAAGCTCTGGTCATGACTTCACTTTTCTGTTTCCAAACAGCCTTTGAAGCTACTAATGAGATATGAAGTTCCATTATTTAGTCACCATGTCATGAGCTTTGCTGTAATCATGAGGAATTTGTGAAGTGTGAGATAAATATCTGTGTGAAAACACAGATACAAACACATGTGGATACATATGCACTCAAATTATATGCTGACTATAGCTATGCTGTATGTATTGTTCCTTTCTCCAAAATCATCCTGTCTTCATTGTACTTTTGGGTTTTACAGTTTATTGTTGATGAGGGTGGTAAGGGCAATTTTTTAAATTTCCTATCTCAAGCCAATTGCAAAGATGAGGACACTGAGAAAATGGGTAAAATCCTAAAAAGAACATGAACTGGAGTACATTGGGTGTTAATTCTATTAATGAAATATAAATGAACAGCATTTGTTTGAGATGCATGAGTGCTGTCCTGTAAATAAAATACAGTTTTTCTATATTTCTGTGACAGTCTTAGCAGTTAGAATCATAAAAGATGAAGGAAAATACACAGAAATATGCTAGAGAATGATGTATCATCACTAAGAGAGATGTTCAATCTAAATAAATTCTTCACAGCAAGGGGGTTTGAGTTAACAAATGGTTAGCATTTTGAACACAAGTCTTAAAATAAAGCATGAAGACTACTACCTGTAGCCTGGATAATATCCAATAATTGTTCTTTTTTTGCAGTAGAACTTAATGGCTTAGTATAGCATGATAGTATTTCAGTTGTCAGATTTGCCCAATAATTCACCCATTTTTCCATTCTGTAAACCATTTTCAGAAACAGTGCATTATGCTTCTAGGTTGGAAACTAAGCATGGTAGTTCATTAACCCAAATTTAAGCACTTTCCTGGATACCTTCAGGGATTAATTATGGACATCATACCTTACCAAAATATTCAGAGATTGATTTAAATCCCAAAATTCATGCTAAGCTCATTTGCATCATGTTATCATTTTATGCAAGCCAGATTTTTTTTCTTTTTGTTCATTAGTATTCAGGATATCATTACATGGATCAGAGTCACTACCTGGAAAAAAATACTAATGTAGTGGAGAGAACAAACTGTTTAGAAAAACCTAGA
The DNA here is from genome assembly GCA_013397295.1 of Polioptila caerulea. Classification (NCBI taxonomy): domain Eukaryota; kingdom Metazoa; phylum Chordata; class Aves; order Passeriformes; family Certhiidae; genus Polioptila; species Polioptila caerulea. The sequence continues at coordinate 827,986 of VYXF01007125.1, forward strand.
GTAAATTGAACTGAAAATCATTTGCAGTTAAGAACCATTAACAAATAAATTGTGTATTGTAAAGGTAATTACCTTTTTTAAACTCTTTTTAGCTTTTCCTCAAGTAAATTTCATGGAGAAATTAAAGTGAAAATTTGCCAAATGATTGGAATCTCCTGTTCTGCTCCTTCAGTCACACAGTGCATGAAGTGGTTTTACTCCAAATTTCATGATACATTTAGAGCTGATAATTTCATGAATTCTTTTCCCCTCATAATACAACCCTATTCTGTTATCAAAAAAATGGTATTAAATGGTAAAAAAAGAAAAATCAAAGAAAAGAAACTAATCTCCCTCTCCCTGGTGATTAATACTAAACCTGCTTAAATAAGGCAGAAGGTCTAAATGTCACCACTCCCCAGCCTGGGGAATACACAGAAAAAGAGTTACAAACCATTTCCTTTTCCTGATGCTTTCTCTAGGTTTCTGATTCAGTCAGTACAATTCTTATACTCTCATCTTCCCCAGGGTGAAATTTGCCTATTTAAGAGTCACTTAAACTGTGGAAGCACAGTGGTGAAGTGGGACACAGGACACAGTAAACAACTCGTTGCTTTGTCACAGTTTCAGAGATGATAGAGCAAGAATGCAATATATAAACATGCATTTGGTTACACACTAAGCTAAAAGTAACCACTCATATTTAAAATACTGCTGCAGTCTTTGAGTATCCTTACTCTTTCCCTGCTTTAAGGAACAATGAGGTAGACAAACTGTTTCACAGATACCTATTTAATTGTTAGGCATTAAAATTCTTTGAGTGTATAAACATTTTTAACATTGAAATGTAACTTTAGTATGTATGCTTAAACTGCAATGAAATATACAAAGCAATCAGGAGTTTATTTTATTAGCTTTAGAAGTGTTGAGACTCAGCATCCAGATTCATAGGGTGGTAGTTATGCCAGCTCAAAATCCAAGGCTAAATTCTAACATTGGTTTCCAGCTTCAACAAATGCTCTCTGGGTCCTGCTGTGTTTCACTTAATAGCAAGGACAAGTGAATTCCATCTGTAGGAGAGCATGTTTCACATAGAAGCTACTGCAAGGCAAGAGTCAATACTGAGATGGAGCAGGATTCAATATCTGGACACTTTTTATTTATGGACAGGTAGTTGTTTGTGTTCAATCAGGTTTTTAAAGCTAGGGTAATGTTTTAAGAGCAGATGTGGAGTTCTAACACTTAATTTTAAAATGAGATTGTAATATTCTGTGATTTAATATGAACAAGATGGCATTTGTGGTTAGGAACTAATCTTGCTATGTGCAGAATATGTAAAAAATGGTAATTGGAATGAACATACTTTTTTTTTTTACTATCTACTAAGAGAGTTAAACCTCAGTTTGGATCAATTTTTTTTTGAGTAAATATTTGAGTAGTAGCAAAACCACTTGGGTGTTATTATATATTTTATGTATATAAGAGAAAATATATTTATAAGGTATATTCATAGGTAAATTGGTATACATACATATATATTGATTTTGTTTATCAGCATGTTTTTGCCCGTGTTTATGGGTGGGCTTTTTTTAGTATGAATTGGGCAGTTCCTAATTCCTGGATTTTTAAATTGACAAGCATTTTCTGTAAGCTAGCCTTGATAATATGTGTTTTTAGTAACTTAGGCAACATGCATGTATTTCTCATATCCTTGACACTGATTGCATTTATATTCTACCAAGTTACACTGCAAAACCAGATACATGTGCAATTAACTTTCCTTAGACCAGGAAACAACCTGAGACAACCCACAACACCAGAGCATCCCAAGGCCACTCACCACAGAATGCTCAAACTAACAAATATAAAACTGAATACAAAATGAGAAACTTTTTGGGTGTCAAATCTCATCTTTATACTCTGGAGAGCCTGTTTTTACAAAATAATGCTTTCCACAAAAAAAAAAAAATAAAAAAAATAAAAAAAGGCAAAACAAACAAACAAAAAAAAAGAGCCGACAAACAAATTCTTAAGTAAATGGTAAATGGGTGCTTCAGAAATTGCTTTTCTTTGCCAGGAAAATCCTGCAATCCTTGGCTGTGAAAAATCCTTATTATCCATATTTTGTTCTGCTGCCTCTTGAGTAAAGCCCTGCTCTGTGTCTCCGGGCTGGATTTAGGCTTCCACCAGGCTGTGAGAGAGAAGAGCTGTGGGCTGCTGCCACCTACAGCTGGAGTGCCACTGGCTCCCCGCCGGAGAAATGGACCCGGCACTGAAGCCCCTCTGGACAAAAAGCAGTGGATCACAGAAGTGAGCTGAAGGAGAACTCTGCAGAGCTGGTAGTAATTGGGTTTTGCCAGCTCTTTATGACATTTAAATAAAACTAGGGATACAGAGAAAGTAAATCCCGCAGTAGCATTTTGCTTCTCATAAAAGCATCTTCCTACAGGCAGTAGCTCGCAGAAAAAAATTTCATAGAGAGGAGGAAAAAACTCAGCTTCTGACAAACCTCGTGTCAGTTAACATTTGAAATGCTCTGAGATTTGCCAGAAAGAAAAAAAAAAAAGAGAGAGAGAAAGATTGTTCTCTCTTGAGGTATATTTAGTCACTGTGATTTGTGTGTTGCAAATATTTTAAGAAGCTTAGAATGTTGTCCCCTATAACTTCCATCCCTCCTCCCCTTGCATTTATATATCTCTAGTTTTTAAAAAGAAAAACAAAAAAAAAGCACACTCTAGGTTAAGACCTCAGGAGAGGAGGAATAATAATGCCCAGCAGTGGTGTGCCATTTTCTGTGACTGCTCCAACACTTTTTCTTCTGAGAAAAGAATACTGCCATACTTTATGGCAGTATTTTCTTCAATAAGAAAAATACAGGGTTGCTTCCATCTAAACATTGTTCTGTTCTGCTTAACCTGGTTAATATTGGCATGACAAACTCTGTGTGCATGGGTAGGATGGGAAATTGTTGTTTGTTTCCATTCAAGTATATCCTCTTTATTCACTACTACTGTGGTTATCAGGGTTCTTTCCCTGTGCTCTCCTGATTTCATTTCATCTTCTATGCAACAATGAAGAAGAGTGCTCTGTGTGGACAGATCAGGCCTCTCCACTCCCATAAAGGATTCCTTATGCAAATACTCCCAGTGAGATTTAGCGAATTATGTATTTTAGGAGAAATGCTGTGTTCATAGAAATATCTTTTCATAGTGAGGTGTTTAAGCACATAGGCAAGAGCCTGCATGGCACTGCTACTTTATTTTCATTTGTAGTGCAGAAAACAGACTTTTTTATCTTGCATTTATAATATTGAAATTAGGCTTGACACCAAGTTTTCATTTTTGAAAGCAGAATGCCATAAGAATAAACTGGAGAAACACATTATGTTATTAAAAAAATAAAATCAACATATTCCAGTCATGCTTCATTCTCCAGTCTGCCTTTTGTTTGAGCTAACTTAGGGCTGCAATCAGCATTTCTTGAGAAAATTACCTTTCTTTTAGCAGGAATTATGCACTGATATCTGAGTCACAGGGGCTGATATTCTTTCAGGCAGCATCTCCAATTATCTTTCTTGACAGCGGATGTAGGGAGCATATTCCTCTCTGTCTAAATACTCTATTAGTTAATAATTATTAATTGTACAATACTGTGTTTACATGTAAAGGAGTTTAATCTTCTGATGCAGGATTGGGATGTAACACTGCCAGTGGAAAAAGTAGAAAAATGGAATTTGGTTCTGATTTTATGTCTGAGATTACAGCATTTGAGAGTGCTGAGATTTCCTTGCCTTATGTGGAGTTACTCTGATTTATACTACTGAAATGAAAATCTAATCAAGCTCCACAGCTGGATACATTCAACATTTTTTGTTCACTCAGAATAACTTTGGATTGTATTGATCTGCATTATAGAACTGAACAGAAAACAACAGGAGGGAAATCTGAAATAGAGTGTCTCAATTAGAACCTAGTAAAAGTTCTTAAGGTGCTTGTTGCATTGCTATACTTGGCTTGATCATCCTCAGAAATCAATGAAGAACCTGCAGTCAGAATCATGCATAAAAATATCTTGAAATTTTAACGTGGTTTCTATGGATAGAAGGTAAAAAGTTGGGGTAGAGGGAGATACCACCAAAACCACTGCAGTCCTGTTGATTAAAAATTTGTCCAGTTTTAATTATTCCTTTCAGAGAAGTATAGCCAGCTAGAAGGTGAGAAATAGGGTGGTACAACAAGAGAAGGAAAACAGAGCAATAAAGTATGATCTGACTGCTAGATTAATTCTCTGTAGGACAGAAATTGCTGTGGTGTCAGCTTGCTGCTACCAGTATGTGTGTCATACCAGTGGATGTCAACAGAAAGTGAAACCAGGAAAAAGGGAAATCCACTTGCCTCCCACTTCTAAAACAAAAAAAAAGGGCAAAACCTGTTCTACCTCTGGTGATGGCAGTCATACGTAAATGTATGTGCTGCTGAGAAGCCTGAGAATTTAACAATTGGGGGAAAAAAATAGTCTTTTCATCATGAGATTACATTGTAACCCTTACTGTAGAGTGGCTAAGGGATCCTGATGAACAACAGCAGGGATATGCTGTAAGCTGTAAACTAATATAAAGCCACTTCTGTCACATTTGTCTTTCAATATTTTAGGCATTAACAGGTATTTAATGTAGCTGAAATATAATGCTTCGATGTGCCCCTTAGAGCCCACTGTTAGCTGAATACATACTAGCTCATGATTAAGCAATCCAGCATTTTTGTGCTGCAGGTCAAAATGGCTTCTGAATAAGTGCAGTGCAAAGAGGACAATAGCAAATAAACATTCTCAAGTCTCCCTATTTAAGAATGAACACATAGAGGAGTATAAAATTGGCCTGTTTTCCCAATATGACTTAATGATTTAATAATGATGATTAAATCAATATTATGTCCCAGACCAACATCAATATGCACAAGAATCCATCACTTCAAGGATATGTTACAGAGAGGAGACTTACTTGATTCAATTATTTATAATGATAGTGTGTCAATAATCCTGATTTTTTTAATGAATTATTAACATATTCCCTCCTCACTATCTTCCTGCTTTCTGGAAGGAGTTAATTATTACAAAGCCTTCAGCTATTACCGTGGTCTTTAGCACAGAGAGGTAAAATAATGATAGCATTCTTGAAGTGTTAAAATACTCTTCCTAGAAAAATTTTCCAATTAAAGCATTGAACTCTAGGAAGCTAATTTCCTTCCCACTCTGCTTACTTGGGTAAAGAAGTATATATGAACAAATTAAATGGTTTTGTTTGGCTTGGTTTTATCCTACAGAAGTGACAGTGCGGGTTTTTTCTTTCGTCTGTGAACATTTTACCTTTTCCTACAAGCAGTCACCATAGCTACTAGCAAATAGCATTATGTTTGCCTGATTCTCTCTGGTTTAGCTACAATTCTCTTTCAAGGGAAAAAAAAAAAAGCGTGGCTTGATTGTTTTCAGAGAACAGAAATCTTACGTAATAACCAATTAGTTCTGTTTGAAAAGTCAGAGTCTGAAAAAGGGAGGGCTCTCCCTTTATTCTATAGAGAACATCACTGTGAACCTTTGCATCTGGTTTTAGACACCTGGATGCCTCAAATATTTTCTCCCATTAAGTGCTTTCATCTGCATTTGACTCAGCAGGAAACAAATTTGCCACAGTACAATATTAATAATTATTCAGATGTCAACATTTGCAATTTTTTCTGTTCCCACCTATTTTCTCAATTTAGACAAAATTTAAATTGTCTCAGAGAGTAATTCAGATTGCTTGCTTTCAATCTAGCTTTCCTAGCTCCAAGTGGTGTGTAAAATTAGCTGGTACTTACGGATTTTCCTAAATGCATAAGCACAACAATCTGTGCATGTTCAGAATTATGTAGTATAGGAAGCTAGATGCAGGCTATACTGGCAGGTCTTTATCTGTCTTCAAATTTTTACAGGTATTTTTCACAGAGGAAAGCTGCTTAATTGATGAGGTTTAAATTGGGATAAAATTATTTATTGATTTATTAATAGTGTATAATTCTTGATTTATTAATGAAGAGTGACAATAAGTGAACAAAGAATTCAGGATCAGTATCAGCAATGCCACAATATTAGACACTGCAGACTGTTAATAAACACCTAAAAATTTCCAAAAAACTTTCTATAACTTATTTATACATGCCTAGACACAGGGTGTGCACACACAGTCCCTCACAGGCAGTGTGGATTTTGCAAATACTGGAAAGTGTGGATCTCCTGAGGAGATGGGGATGCTGAGCATGTAGTGACAAGGGGGAATGGCCTTAATCATCAGTAGAGTATGTTTAGATTAGATATTAAGAAAAAATTCTTTACTGTGAGAGTGGTGAGGCCCTGAAGCAGAAAAGCTGTGGATGTTCCACCCCTGAAAGTATTCAAGGCCAGGCTGGAGGGAGCTCTGAGCAACCTGGGCTAGCAGAAGGTCCCAGCCCACGGCAGGAGGGTTGGAACTAGAACGAACTAGTTGGAACTAGAATCTTTGAGGTCCAACCCAGGTCATTCTATGATTCTAAATCCTTCCCTGGAAGTACTTTTCTGCCTATTTGACTGTCCAATGTAGGTGAGTTATTGGCTTGTTCTAGCTGTGTAACTTTCAGACCACTCAAGTTAGAAAAGGGAATTCCCACACTTTTGATGGTCTAATCAAAAGGAAATCAATGTCTTAGCAGGTCATATACACCACAGAAAACATTGGAAGCAAGGCATCTTGTTAATATTTGATTCAGTTTTGAAGTACTATCTTGCTGATTGGACAACTATTAAAAAAGAAAAAAAAAGAATTGTACTTAACAATCAATAGAAGAGCTGCAAAAATTGTTTATGGGCATTAAAATGAGTATGTAAAGGATCAAGTTTTATGAACAAATCTGATCATCAGAGTCTATTATTTCAAAATAACTTCAAAGGAAATTTTAAAAAAAGAATTCTGTTGCAATATAGCATAATGGTACAATAACCTAGCACAAGAAGGACCAGAAAAACATAGTCTGACATATCAAATTATGTATGTATAGCTGCAGAAAGCACACAGAAAATGATAATTTAACATTTCTAAGACAAACTGTACCCAAATACACTTGCATAAGCATTATTTCACTATTTAAGGTATCTGTCATATTTGTTTTCCCAATTAGATACACACCTAGAGTTCAAAAAGAAAGGTGTCACATAAACTTGCCCTTGTCTGGTATAAATTTCCAGTTCTAGATGAACTCATTCAAAGTTCTGACAGATAATGCTGGCAGTGCCTGTACAAGCTGTCTGTTCTACTTCTGTGTTAGATGAAGGAATATATGCCTGCATCTCATCACCCAGTTTGGCATTTTAGTGTGAGCCAGGTGGATTTGTATGAAGGTACTGAGCTGTGAAGGGAAGCAACCAAACCATGGTTACCCATTCTGCACTACAGGTTGTCCTGAGGTGGTGTTGCCTCCAACAGGGGATGGTACTGACACTGAGGGGCTGAGACTCCTGGACAATTTGACTGGTAATGAACTACATGGAGGCCAGAGATTAGAGAAGAACAGTAATTTACCTTCACTTCTAGTTGGGTTTTTTTGCTAGATTTAGCAGTTTTTCTTTAGTTTGTTTTTTTTGTTGGTTTTTTTTTAATTATTATTTTTGGTTTAGCTGTAGCATATCCTGTAAAATGCCTTCAGTTCTTTTAACTGTTCCAATATAACTTGTGCTTTCTGACACATTCACAACAAGAAAGTATTGACTGGAAATATTTGCAATCAGTGAAACTCACTAATGTGCCTCTGTCTTTCCTGAGATAGAGCAGTGTCACTTTTCTCTCAAAGCAGTTGGTAAAGCCAAGGGTTTAACCTTCTGATGATGCATCACATTTCATTCTTCTTTCAGACTTCAGTAAATACAATTCAGCATTGCATTTAAAAGTTGAGGCTTTGTGTCTGCTAAAAAATATTGCACCTGCGTTGCTGGTTGTCCTCCTTTCTGACAATAACTTTTTATTTTTTTCATGTCAAATGTGAAGAAGGGTTTCATATGAGTATGGTCTGGTATCGTTTCATATAATGTGAAAGATGGAAAGTAGCAGATATGAAATTAAATACTGTTCTAATCTACATATCTGTGGTGTTCCACTCCCAAGAGGAAGGGAGCACTCAAGATTTGCCAATGCCCATGGTTGAAAAGGAACAACAAATGCCAGAGGGTCAAAAAAAAACCTTACAACGTTTTATTAGCAAATTTTACACATGTCATGGATACTGGAATAAGCTAGTTTTTTAAGTAATTTCTATTACTATACTATATATATTTCTATTACTAACTGTAAGTTAGTTTATTAAATAATTTCTATTAATACCTTCTAGTAATTATAGAAATAAAATTATTCTTTTAAAAGGGGGAAGACAGAAGCATAGTAAAGGATATCACAGGTCCTGGGTCCAGCATCAACAAGGTGTCCAGGGTCCAGGAGGTGCCACCAGGGCTTTTTATAGATAATTTTTCCCCACCCTGAGGCTACATTTCTCACATTATATACGACTGAGTTATCATGCACACATTCTTCTACACTTTCCTGGAAATGGGTCAGAAGGCTTCAGAGGTTTTCAGTGCTCTCATCCCCCATTGACCGGTCTTGCCCACTTTTGGACCTCATTCCTGCACTTGAGCTGTGCTGTGCTTATCACCAGGAGCCCAAACAAGGATGCATATCCCAGAAAACTGCTGCTCTACCTCCATATGGCTCTTTTTTCCAGCTCCATCCTGTTCTTTCTTGCCCATTTGCTCTGTATGTTCTAAGAAAGTTTTTCATTCGGCACTGGAGAATGAGTGCCAGAACCACACGAACAGTGTTGTTTGATAGCTGTTCACTTTTTTTGGCTCATAAATTAAAATTAATGAGTGTTCCATCTCATAAATATAGGAGAGCACTGGATTTCAAAGGTCAGTGTATAATTGAAGAGAATATTTTTTTTTATTAGGTTAAAGTCCTTTCTTCTGCCTTTTTTGTGTATTTCTAAATATTCTGAGATATTTCTGCCCTTTCCCTTCAACATGCTAACTGGTCATGCTAAGTTGCTATTGCTAAGTGTTGGGTAAATTGGTGGCCCAATGAATTGCTCAAAATTACATTTCTTAACATGCTACAGAGTCATTGCTCTATCTTCATTGCTAAACCTTACTGTTCTCTTAAGCAAAACCTAAATTTACCTTAATGGATTTGGCATTTTGCAGTTAAGCTTTAGTACTTGATAACAGCAACAAAACTGGACACTTCCATATAATTTCTCAGGAGCTGGAAGAATTTATTTCTGCATTTCTGAATATCATTTAATATTTACATCTTAGTGGAACAGATTTAGTTTATGAAATCAATAAAAGGTTGGGTAGTTAATTTTGTTTTTCATTAGTACATACTGACATCCCTTCAGTAAATTTTCCTTTCTCCTTTATCAGAATCCAAGCTACTTATCACATCGGATGTGTGATTTATTTTCAGGTGGTTTTGGTCCAAGTACACAAGTACAGTGCCTCTCCAAGGCACACAGATAAAATGGCATATTTCAGAAAACAGCTTTCTGAAGTTGGACTCTTTGTTGTTGAAATTTTGTGTGCAAATGGAAATGTATAGACTGGAAATCACATCATACAATGGTTAGGGTTGGAAGGGACCTTAAAGATCATCCAGTCCCAACCCCACTGGCATGAGCAGGAATGCTATTCACTAGACCAGATTGCTCAGGGCCCAATCCAACCTGGCCTGAAACACCTCCAGGGAGGGGGTATGCACAGCCTCACTAGGCAACCTGTTTTAGTGCTTCACCATCCTTTGAGTAAGGAATTTCTTCTTAACATCTAAACCTGCCCTCTTTCAGTTTAGAACCATTGCCATTGTCCTTGTCACTATTTTCCCATATAAAAAGACCATCTCCCTCCTTTTTATAGGCCCCCTTAATGTATGGGAAGGCCACAGTGAGGTCTCTCCAAAGCCTTTTCTTCTCCAGACTGAACAACCTCAACTCTCTCAGCCTGTCTTCATAGGGGAAATATTCTCCTCTGATCATCTGTGTGGCCTCCTCTGGATCCACTCTAACAGATCA
>VYXF01007125.1:839089-850279 GCA_013397295.1 Polioptila caerulea
GGTTGGGTAGTTAATTTTGTTTTTCATTAGTACATACTGACATCCCTTCAGTAAATTTTCCTTTCTCCTTTATCAGAATCCAAGCTACTTATCACATCGGATGTGTGATTTATTTTCAGGTGGTTTTGGTCCAAGTACACAAGTACAGTGCCTCTCCAAGGCACACAGATAAAATGGCATATTTCAGAAAACAGCTTTCTGAAGTTGGACTCTTTGTTGTTGAAATTTTGTATGCAAATGGAAATGTATAGACTGGAAATCACATCATACAATGGTTAGGGTTGGAAGGGACCTTAAAGATCATCCAGTCCCAACCCCACTGGCATGAGCAGGAATGCTATTCACTAGACCAGATTGCTCAGGGCCAAATCCAACCTGGCCTTAAACACCTCCAGGGAGGGGGTATGCACAGCCTCACTAGGCAACCTGTTTTAGTGCTTCACCATCCTTTGAGTAAGGAATTTCTTCTTAACATCTAAACCTGCCCTCTTTCAGTTTAGAACCATTGCCATTGTCCTTGTCACTATTTTCCCATATAAAAAGACCATCTCCCTCCTTTTTATAGGCCCCCTTAATGTATGGGAAGGCCACAGTGAGGTCTCTCCAAAGCCTTTTCTTCTCCAGACTGAACAACCTCAACTCTCTCAGCCTGTCTTCATAGGGGAAATATTCTCCTCTGATCATCTGTGTGGCCTCCTCTGGATCCACTCTAACAGATCATGTCTTTCTTGTGTTGAGCACCCCAGACCTGGATGCAGCAATCCTGAGGGCAGACTAGAGGGGCAGAATCCCCTCCCTTGACCTGTTGGCCACTCCTTTTGATGCAGCCCAGGATGCAGTTGGCCTTCTGGGCTGTGACCATGCACTGTTGACTCATGTTCAGCTNTTGAGTAAGGATTTCTTCCTAACATCTAAACCTGCCCTCTTTCAGTTTAGAACCATTGCCATTGTCCTTGTCACTATTTTCCCATATAAAAAGACCATCTCCCTCCTTTTTATAGGCCCCCTTAATGTATGGGAAGGCCACAGTGAGGTCTCTCCAAAGCCTTTTCTTCTCCAGACTGAACAACCTCAACTCTCTCAGCCTGTCTTCATAGGGGAAATATTCTCCTCTGATCATCTGTGTGGCCTCCTCTGGATCCACTCTAACAGATCACGTCTTTCTTGTGTTGAGGACCCCAGACCTGGATGCAGCAATCCTGAGGGCAGACTAGAGGGGCAGAATCCCCTCCCTTGACCTGTTGGCCACTCCTTTTGATGCAGCCCAGGATGCAGTTGGCCTTCTGGGCTGTGACCATGCACTGTTGACTCATGTTCAGCTTTCCATCCTTGAGAATTCCCAGGTCCTTCTCCATGGGTCTGTTTGCATGCAGCTCTTCTCCCAGGCTGTACTCATGTCTGGAATTACCCTGATCCAGGTGCAGCACCTTGCACTCAGCCTTGTTGGACTTCATGAGGTTCCCAGTCCTCACTGTCTGCGTCACTGATGAAGACACTTAGAGCACCAGTCCCAAGACAGATCCCTGAGGGACACTGCTCCTCATCAGCCTCCACCTTGACACAGAGCATTGGCCACAACTCCAGTTGTCATCCACAGACCCTGGTTGCGTCTATTTAGCTAGTCCCTACCCAATAAACACATGTATCAAATCCATGTCTCTCCAATTGGGAGATAAGAATAGTCTCAAAGACCTTACAGAAGTCTAAATAGATGGCATCTGTCTGTCTTCCCTTGTCAATTGTTGCTATCACTCTGCCTTAGAAGGTCACACATTTAGTCAGGCACTATTTGCCCCTAGCAAAGCCAACCTGGCTGCCTTGGGTCACCTCCTTGTCTTTTCTGTGCCAAGAATATTCAAAATATTCTTGGAAACTATGGATAAGACAGATATAATGTTAAATAATTTCTGCCATTGTTTTGAAACATTAATGAGATTTTTTTTTTTCTTTTTTTTGCATAGTCATCAAGGATTCCTGGCACTGCATATAGTATGCATCCATAAATACGTAGAATAAGGTCAAACTCTGGCTTGAGATCCAAGGACAATAAAAGAAATAATAAAGTAAAAATGAAGTTGGACATTCAAGTTTTAACTGGCACATCTGAGTTTATAGAAAGAAGTGCCATACCCTTTCTGGAGAAGCAGCAATATGGTAAGAATAGTAATTTTTTGGCAGTTGCAGCTATGCAGTAAATGTCTTCCTGAGCTTCTTGTGGAGAATATTTTTCCTTAAAAAGCCCAGAGGGAAAGACATATCATATAGCAGAAATATGTCAAGGAGGAATTATCTGGAAACTGTTAGAAAGACCGAGCTGCAGTGCTTGAAGAACAATGTTACAGAAATAATACTTTTTCAAGCGTGTTGCAAAATTTAAGAAGCTGAAAATGCTTTTAAAAGCTTAGAATCTAATTGGTGAGAGGTAAGATAGATGTGGGTTGTTTTCATCTGCATTTGCATAAAAATAATTGGAAGTCATGTTACCAGCTACAATATTTTAAAGAGTGTATTGCTAAAACATGAAGGTTGAATCAGCTTCTCTGCAGCTGATGAGAGAAGATGCTGAAATATGACAAGCCAGCACAACAGATAAGAAGGAAAGGTCTAAGACAAATTATGATTAATTAGTGTAAAGTATAAACTGAAGCCCTTGGGAAACTGAGAGATTTTGTTTCCTTCATAATTTAGAAACCTTCTGAATATACTTTCTGAGACTAGACAAGGCATTAAGAGTTGGAGATAACTGTACCATTCAGTCTCACCTTGTCTTTACCAACTACAGCCTGAAAGGTTTCAAAATTTAGAATAAATGAAATGTTACAAGGAATTACACCATCAATGTATGTTTTTCACCAGTCAAGGTCAGCAATCAGTTCTAGCAAAATCCTTCTTGACTGCTCAGTCTGTGAAGTCACTAGGTCAAATAAAGTCAAAATATTCCTTTATCTTGGCTGAAAGTAGCCAAATGGTAATTCCAGGTTGCAAACACAGTTTTACTTTGTAGATGCCAGTTTATTAGTCCCTGCATAATGTAGTTGCATTCTTGAGGCTGTTTTTTCTCCACAGCAACTTTCTTGAAATGTCTGTGGAACTACTAACAGACCATAGGGAAAAAAAAAAAATATTTTGATTGATGCAGTTTTCTGAATCAACTGGCTACTGCAAAAAAAATCAATGTTATTAATTCACGATGTTCCAGTGCCCCAGAGGATTGTGTTGTAGGAGAGAAGCAGGATTAGAGTCTGAAATGGTCTGGAGAGGGTTGTATAGTGGAGCCTTTTTATTCCTCTCAAAGGACCTGGAGCCTGTGGAAACAATTTCATATCATTACTTGCACCACTGATAGTTGTGGCATTTTACCTTGTGTTCTGCTTGTTAATTACAGATGAGAAGTGCCACTTTTGAGGGAGTATTTGATGGTGAGAAGAAAGAAATAATGCATATTCCGCTTGAGAAATCCTAACTAGTTGTTGTAATTCTTGACAGTTCTTGGTGGAGAAAAGTGGCCCTTTTTTATCAATCACTAATTTGTCTTGAAAGTGTAAGTGTTTTGGCAAGCTGGGAATCAACTAATAACAGAAAGTTATTGCTTGGCTCTCAGTCCTGCAGATTGACGTTTTTTACACTCTACTGATCATTGCTTATTTATTTTTCTTTATTTTTCATTGGCTTCATCATCTCAGAGTAGGGCTGAGTCTGATACAGTGAAAATCAGATTAGAAAAAGTTTACTTCATCTGATCCAGTTTTCCTTAAAATCCTTTAAATAATACATTTACACATTACACCAGTACACATTACACCTGACATACCTAAAGGTGTGACACTGATCCTATTCTGACTTGCTTAACTTATGTGCACACTTGGCAATTCCATCAAGCTTTAACTCAATGTAAATTGGACTTCTGCTACAACAATCATAAATGTTCTTAATGCTTTCTTGAGTTTTTATGAAGCCTGCATGCTACCAGTTTTTCTCTAAATGGTTTCTGCCTCAAGGATGATTATAAAATCATTCCAAACAGCTTCCTTGCAATTTATTTTTTATATTAGAAAAATAAATTTCCTTCAATTCAGGTCTATATATTTTCTTTCCAAGGAAGCCTCTGAAATATGTGGGAAAAAAGGACATTGCATTTTTGAAGCTGCATCTATAAATATGTTTACCTGAGCAGACATTGTGGTTTGCAATACTATATCAGCAAAGGCTCTTAACAAGTTCCACATGACCTAAAAGGGGAAGCAGAGGAACAGAAAGACAATTACTGTTTAGAAAGGAAGGTTGTAGGATAGTATGAGAGGTGCAGGTATTCTGTGGGCATACTGTGTTTAGCAGGGAAACTGTCGAAACCCTTAAGCTGTGTGACACTGGTTTAGTGCTCACATATGAAACCTCTTCAGAAGACCCGGGTGGAAAAGAACCATCAGTGTTGACTCAGCAAGGAACACTCATCTCCTTAAATCACTTCTGGTTAAATACCTTTGTCTGATGCTAAGGGACACAGCAATTTTCTTTCAGATGAGACCTTGGGCATGAGTCTTAGTTGCCTTAGTTGTTACACTTTTAGAAATTTGCTATAAATTTGCTAGATTCAGAAACACATACGGCTGATTTACACATGAGTAACCTGCTGTCTGAAAAACAAGAGATTGTTGCAGTTATGTTTGCACACCCAAATAAATTATCATTTCCTGTCCAAATGTTCAGTTCTGATTCAGCCACTATTGTTTTCCTTCCTAAAAAAAGCCACCCTTCAGTGGTAGAGAAATGGATCCTTTAAGGATATTTTCAATTTGATTTATTATCTTCAGAAATTGTGCTTTGGTGTTCCATGGCTTAAGTCATTATGAGCTTCACACATTAGTAAGGCACTCAATCACTTTATTATACAGAATACAGGAAGAATACAATTTATGACAAATTTTGTATCCTTACCTTGAGTTCTTAAAAGTGAGCTCTTCGTTTGTTTATTCAGCTGGGGTTTTTGTTGGTTTTTGTTGGGGTTTTTTGTAAATTAGTCGTATTAATTAAAGGAGTTAAAATGGAATCTTTAAGAAGTGTCATTTGTTGTATTGGAGCATTTTTTCCAAATATGACCTCTTAGCTAGATAGAACTTGTTCATATCTTCCCCCTTAACTGTGTTGGAAGAGTTATTTTTCTTCAGAGATAGTAGTAAAAGGGTTTTTTTTGGTTTTTTTTTTCTTTTATAACTGACTACAATTCTCTTCCTTTGAGCATCAGATGAAGGAAATATTTTTTTTCCAAATCCACAATAATTTCTTTACCATCATCTGCTGTGTTCAGTGACTCTGAATTCATGGCAGTCTTTGGCAGAAAACGTAATCTTACACTCTCTAGAGGAGAGTGTAATTTCATCCAGATAGATATAACAACCATTTCAAAATAGGAAAATTTCAAATGAAATTCTCTGTAAAAACTTTTATAGATTTCAGCCCTCACTGAATAACTAGATTTTCAGAAAGAAAAATTAAATAATGCCAGTTTGTACTGCACAAAATTCATGAAAATGAGTCTTAATTAGAAGCCATTTAGAAAAAAAATGTGGATGTGAGTTTGTGTGTGTACTTATTTCAAGAGAAATATCCTTTCAACTTGTTGAATTCAGGAAAAATTGCATCGGCAAGAAACTCCATCTGGGAAAATAGAGGGAAAGGGAAATAGAGAAGAGCAAGCTCTGTTCATGCACAAGGTATAGAAACTTCAGGGAAGGAACAGAGAATATAGCTCTATATCCACGTGCATGGAAACAGAGATGCAGAAAGCCATCTGATTCTGTTCAGATTAGAAGAGTTTTGTCTATATTGTAGGAAAGTTTTATCAACCTTTCTGAAAATAAAAGTGGATAATTGCAGTATTAAGAGTGGAATGTGTTGATGAAAAATGCTACAGTAAGTAAATACAGGTTAAATTCCTCTTTGGATATGAAAATCTACCTTCATTAGCCCAATGGGATTTTCAAAGTGATGTTCTTTAGTCTTAAAGATCATGTGTAAGATCACTTACTAAATTAGACACACACTTGGACGGAAACTTTTTCTTACGGTGTTGTTACTTTTTGACAGAAAGTCAAAAGGCTCTGTAGTTTAAATTTACAATCTACAGGTTAATTCAGGTTTTATGTGGTGACCAAAAAAGAACATTTCAACATAATTGTTTTTTTACACGTGATGAATTTGCTAAATAATACAAATTTGCAACACAGATTTATCATCTCTGATCCTGAATTATTCAAGATTATTTAATGCCTGTTACAGTATATACTGAAGAAACTGAAATTCAATAAGTCACTGTCATGATCTTTAAACAGAGCCTTCTGTTCTGTTTTCCTTTTCCCTATTCCTCCACTCCTAAACAAAGCAATCCCTGTGGGAGAAGAGCATTCAGGAAAGCAAGCTGGGATGTAAACTGTGAGCTACTGAAAATGGTTCATTGTCTGTAATACTATGATACAAGGGAAGATATGAAGAGATAAAAATATAAAAATCTATATAAATAGCAAGTTGTCTGCTTTACATATTTGCATTAGTATTTCCCCCTTCTTAACCTTTATTCTGTTTGCAGGTTTCCTGCCTCCTTTAGCAGAGAAACATTTTTAAGGGATTGCCTCTTGTGAAATAGCAAGAACTATATTATTCTTTTTTTAAATAGTTGTAATTTTTGCATCTCTTGTATAGGCAAGCAAGAAGTTAAGTCTAAGCAATTTGCCTGAAAGGGAACCATGGCAAATACAATATGACAGCTTTGGAATGTTTTTCAGAGAGTAATGTCATTACAGTTGTCCTCTGTATTATACCCAATATTCTAGCAACCAGTTTAGACAAGGTTTAGGTGGTACAGCTTTATGTAGGTTTTTGTTGTTTGGGCTTTTTTTAGGGAAGAGATCCACTTTTAATCAGATTTTACTGGTCAATCCATAAGTTTTCTAAGAATCTTCTGCATGACTTCATTTTGAAATCCTAATTATAGAAACTCAAATACATTGAAGAAGAGGCAATAGTACAATTTGAAAAAGAAGACTCATATTGGAATACGTACTTGCCATTTTCTTATATTTAAATATGGAGTATAATTTTAACTGTAACATTTGACCCAAAGTGTTGAGATGACACAGTCATTTGTGCACCTATTAACACCACTGAGTTTGTTACCCACCTTCTTTCCACTGAGCCATGTATTGACTCTGCATTTCATCCCCTTTGAAAGGCAATTGTGAACATCTCAGTTTTGACATAGATTAATAAATAATGCAATGGACAACTGGCTTAAGCATTGCACTACTTAATGGAAAGCACAAGCAAAAGAATGAAGGAATTTCTTTCACCTTCTTTCTGCACTGGAATCATTCAGGCTGTCTGAACCACATCTCTGTCCTTTTACACAATGGATTTGTTCCCTTACTTTTTGCTGCCATCTAGTGCATTTTATAGCTTATAGCCAAGCTAAACTGGAAATGCTTGTAAAAGGGGACATACAATTCCAAGCGTTGATATTTATCATTTAAAATTGAGAATAAATAACGTATATTTTTTCCTACTGTAAATACTTTTCCCCTGTGTAACATAACTCCTCCTATGTGCTGAATAATCTCCTGGGCATTTTTCAGTTCTTTTGACTCTGCATCATTTGCCTCATATAAAGAATTTCTTTCAATACTTTGCAGTTTAGATTAATCTGTGATCTGTTCAATCTTTCAGGTGTTAGGTAAAAATTTATAAATATTCTTTAAATTTTCCTGTAGAATATAAAATAGTATAACTTGAACTATTTGATAAACATAAAATGCTGGGAAAATGGAACATTCTGAAATTACAAGCATTCAGTTCAATAGCTGTGTGTTTGACATTCTGAGAAACATATCTTGCTTGGCATTTGTTTGCAAGGCACAGCAAGTCTGAAAATTTGATTATGAATGCCAGTTAGCCAACTGACAAGTAAGCATTTTCAGCATTGAAAATGCTCAAAATGCAGAGAATGTCCTTCACTGTCCATTTGGCCTGATCTAATGTTATTTCACCTGTGTAAGCAACATCCATTTGACTGACTGCTGTAATTATTAATCGCTACAATCTTTCTTCAAATTAAAGTGATTGTCTGTCAGGTTGCCAGAGTTCTTGATTTTTTTCTTAAAACAATCTTAATAAGGAGAGAAATGAGCAATAAAATATACTCTGAAATTATAATTAGCTTTGTAACACATTATTACCTAAGGTACTCCTGGTACACGTTGTCCAGAGAGATTTAGAATCTCCATTCCTGGAGATTGCACAAAAGCCTTCTGGACATTTCCTGGGGAAATGGCTGTAGGTGACCCTGAGCAGAGGGGTTGGACCAGCTTACCTCTGGAAGCTCCTTCCAGTCTCAACCATTCTCTGGTTCTCTCATCTTCGAACAATAAAATCTGCTTCTGGTACAGCATTGGTTCCTCTATTTTTTAAGGAATCTGAATCTGACAGCTGCTTTTGTTAAGTGTGTTTTTCTGGTTTATTAGCATTCTAATAATTTTAAAGATTTCAAAATGGCTTGTACTTCTATTAAAGAATTTCATAAAGGTGCCTTTTTCATACACAGAGAAAAAAGTCATTCTGGAAATAAGCTTAGTATGGCTTAGTCACAAATGTGGATATTTCAGAAAAGTAGCAAGTGTGGGGCAAAGGAAAATAGGATGAAGATAATTAATTTTAATCTTGTTTGCTTGATATTGCTAAGCAAAAAGATGGCACTGCTTTGGGATCCCCTTGTGACAGAAATGTGTTTTACCATTAAGACAATGCCTGACTACTCCAGGAGTTAAGAGGAAAGGGTATTCCTTCCTGGTAAACTGTGGGAACACTGATGTCAACAATATCTTTATGTTGACTGTAAAACAGACTCTTAGACTTGCAGATAGTCTCTAATTTCTACAAACACAGCTTTTGACACCTAAGGGTGTCCAAAGGACAATAAAACTATGTATGAGATTAGCACCACACCTAAATCTTTCCCTTGATTTTATATGGTCTGAAATAGTATTCAGTACAATAAACATGGTGACCACTCCAACTTTTTCTGGATGTTTGCAAATGAAGCAGAGAAATTTGGGAAGTGGGGCAACAGGAAGTCCTTTAACAGCTTCTTATAATGCATTACAGATTGGTAGGAAAAGCAGAACACCAGTATACTGCAAAATGCTACTCCTTTGCATTAAGATCAGGGAAGAAGGGTGAAGTAGCATAGTGTAGAAGAGAACATCTGAGACACAAAGATGAAGAAAAAAATGGACAGTTTGAAATACAAAAGTGGCATAATTTTAACATCTCATGCATTATTAAATAGCCTGTGATTTTGGTGTTACATTATGCCTGTGCTATTTTAGGAAATGCATAAAAAGCTGTGCAGTATCATTTCAATAAAGCTTTTATGTAACTGTATAAAATTGCAGTATATTACTGCAAATGTACAGAGCCTTATTGCAGTGAAGTACATTAAGATAATGCCAAACCAAGGGCATCATAATATATGTAATAAATTCTGTAGAGTAGTTTTGCCTTATCATATTAGCATAAGAACATTATTTTATTTAGATGACCACGGAGTTTACATTACAGACAGTTGCCAGAATCATAAACATTGTAAATCGCCATAACACGATCCTGAAACCTGACTGATGAAGGCTCTCAATTGTGCTGCCTTGTACTTTGGCCTACTGCTGTGGATACCAAAGTCAGAAGCAGTCAATTACACTCTAATAACAAATTGCAAAGGCACAAAGCATTTGTAACATGCTGGGCAGACTTTCAGTTGCTAAATTTGTTCATTCTGCGTTTGTACCCACAATGAAATTACCAGACTTGTTTAACTTTTCAAGCATTTAAGCATCAGGAATTAATGTTGCAAGTCATGGTTTAGAGGTACAAATCCTTTTTGGAGGTGGAAGAGATGCAAAAAAATACTCATAGCAGTATGAAGTGTATTAAGGAATGTGTGGGTGAAGTCTGTCACTCGTGCTTACACACAGATTCGCGGAGTGGGCCAGCAGTGAGATATGAATCCCTGCATCTTTCCAGCCTACAGAGAGAGGAGCACATGAACCATAAAAGCTACCAAGATATTGACATATTCAGGTTTCCTGTTTATGTCACTGAGATCCCCATAATTGAGCAACTGCTCAGATAGATCCATTGCTGTGGTGTTCAGACATTGTATTGCCCAATCTGAATCTTTCTCTGTGTTAAATACCTGTTATAACAGGACCCAACCCTCAATGGTTTCACAAGGCGCTGCCTGAGTGATTATTGACCTGTAATGTTAACACACTTCCAAGGACACATCACTCCAGATCCAGTGGAAAAGGGCCGTGGTTTTTTTTTAATCTGGAAAAGGAGAAAGAAAATGAAGGCATAAAGATAATATTTAACAATTTTCAGAGGCTGTTACAAGGCGGATTTGCTATTAGGGCACATACCAACCAACAGTTTTCTCAGAAAGAATTAAATGGGCATGGTACCAATAGTCTTCATGTGGATTCAACAGAAAACCTGGAGTGAAGTCTGACATTTCCATACAAACTGCAATGATTTTAGTTGACTTTACAGTCTTTCACATCTAATTTTATGTCAGTTTTGAGAATCTGAAAACAGACTTGTTAAACCAATTTCTTCCAGCAGCATTTTTACTTTGAATTTCCCCAACTAAGGGTTTTGAAAGACAAACTCTGGTATCCTTTCAGGGCCTGACCATTTTTATTCCACTGGCTTGGTGTCAATCTTTATTTGCAAGTTATTTTTATAGAGGTTTTGCTATCATCTGCATTCAGAATTTATGGCATTTTTCAAGCAACTACCCTTGTGGGTTTGGTTTTTTTTTTAAATGACTGACAGCTCCTCAAAAAGCAGGGGAAGAGAATTTTTTCCTAAAATGTTACATCCAGTATATCATCATGTATAGCCTTATGTTCATCTGCTTGGGTTTTTTACAACCTTGCATGTCTGCTTGTAATAGTGATACCTGTCAACTACTTATTGTACTTTTTGCCCTTTCTGATCTGACCTAGATACCAGCAGTGGCTTGAAGTTAAAAGTCTCAGACTATTAGGAAGTTGCATTTGATTTTTTTTTTTGTATGCAGGACTATCTTGTTCTGTGTAAGACTTTTTTTTTTTTTTTTTTTTTTCTCATAAAAACTCCATTTCC
>VYXF01007125.1:850286-972510 GCA_013397295.1 Polioptila caerulea
ACTATTTTGTTTTGTTTAAGACTTTTTTTTTTTTTTTTTTATTGCTCATAATAACTCCAGTTCCTATTCTTTTAGGGGAAAAAAGTATGTTTCTTCTGAAAAATGAGTTTATTGTGGCAAAACAAGTAGACACATCAAAGCTAGAAAAGTCTGTGAAGTCTGAACTTCAGTGAAGGGAATACAGCTTTAGGAGAAGTTTTCTGGGAATGTGGGAGCATACTCAGAACTCAGGCAGGCTTATAGAGAATGTTCTGAAGCCATTATCACAACATTGGTGTTTGGCTAGTTTGGCTGGCATTAAGGTCGTTTTCAGCAAGCTAATGAAGGGAAGTCACACAGCCATTTGCATGAAAATACCTTTAATAAGGTTCCCTTACAAAACTTTACAATATTACTGGTTTTGCTTCTGAAAGCTTGCATTTATGAGCCTGGCTTCAAACACATATACAAAAGTAATCATAGTAATTTTCTTAATTCAGAATAAAAAGGGTAATTTTGCACTCAGCAATTTTCAGCTTTTCATTCCAAACAGAAATCTTTCCCTGTTGAAAGACAATGAAGCAGTGTTTCTCTCCAGCCAGTACACTAAGATTCTGAAACTAAGGCCGAGAAGTAAATGTTGCAAATGGAAGAAATTTGTTCATTCCACTCAATCATTAGTGTTGGATGGTCTGTGAGCAAACAACAAAAGTTGTTAAAAAGGAATTTGTTTTAAATATGCAGTAAGGGCTCATCTGGATCATAGTTCCACAGTGCTTCATGCTGATCTTAATGCACCCAGAAAAACAAAATTATACTAGTTTCACAGCTGAAGAGCCTTAGCATTGAGAAAAACCCTGTCTTCCCTTAGGAGAAAAATTATTCAGATTCAAAGTTGTGTTCAGCCTCTAACTTGAATTCCTTTACTACCAAAAATTTTCACATGGTGTTTTCCTAACTCAAGTTGGCAGCAATAGCAGAGGGATCTCATCAGGTTGCTCTGCAGGTAGCATGTCATAGTGGAGCTATTGCCATCTTAAGTATTCTCTTTTGTGAAAACATCCAAGAGATTTGCCCAAGGTCTGAAAATCTGGGCAAGAGCAAGCATTTTTTCCCACACAGCTTGTAGCACATTCTAATCCTACTTTATCTTCTGCATCCATACAGCAGGACTTATCAGAAAGGGAACACTAATGAGCCTCAGACGCAGTTATTCAAAAAGCAGATGACAAGCAGTCATCCGATTTTTGGTAGTTTTCATTCTTTGCCTTCTTACCGGTTTTAAAAAGTAATTTTCATTGGCAACTGCCCACCATAAGAAATGACACATATCACAGTCATCGGAGCAAAAGACTCTTCTGCATATAGAAAAATTTTAAGACTGAATGTATTGCTACTGACACTTTGAGACTAGACAGCAAAAATTCTGTGTTAGATATTATCAGTTTTGTTTGCCTTGGCAGCTCTATTAGCTGATCTCTAGAAAAAATGACATGATAGATGGAAATGTACATATACAAAATTCCAGGTGAATGTCATGTTTTCTTATCCTCATTTTCAAGCTTCACTGATAATAATGTCTTCCTTAATATTCCAGAAATGGTCAATGGCCCTTTGCAATTAGGGTATGTTTGTAACCTCATCATCTCTGCACAACAGCTCTTTGAGATAAATTGCTTTAATCTGCCTTGAATGGAAACACAATCAGAAACACATCTAATATTATTTTATTCACTATTTATTTCAAAGCATCTTAGATTATATTTAACAGCTTTGTAAAATAGGCAGGGTATGACATAATAACCAAGACTTAATTTTCACTGCTTTTACTATACAGAAAGTGTCCTTTTCTTGAGTTAATTCATTATTGGGTCACTGGGCCATGAGTTGGTGGTCATGATTTCCCCTCACTGGAATTACCTTGTAACCAATCAGAGATGATTCAGCACAGTTCCTGAGTTGCCTTGTGCCCTTTTAATTCTACATCCTTTATGTCCATTATCAGTGGTAAATTCTTATCCCCCAACCTTGTTAGCCTCTCCCTAGGTCTGAGATATTTATCTCAAGTTCCCATTGTTGTGTCTTAACTTACAGTCCAAGTTACAGGTACCCAGACAGGCACATTCAAGGGGGCTTTGGTGGTCACTGGTGGTCGCAGGTGCCATCTACCCCATAGCTTGGGGTCATCTTTCTTTGACTGGTGATAGGCCTACAAGAAGTTGGAGTTTGCCACAGTGGGAATTTTTGTCTGGATGCATTACCCAGGATGTTCTAACCAGACCTTGCTTCTGCCAAGCCTGAAGTTAGCACTATCCTGTTGCTCCATTCTGTGCTTATCTCATGGCAAAGTCTTCTGTGGTCTTAACAGTGCTTGAGACAGGCAACTGTGCTCCTTAAATCCTTACAACATTGCAACCACACCATAACAGAGACATCATTTAACCCAGCATAGTCATGTGTCTGGTGCATTAATATTACATAGTTGTTCTCCTTCATATTTGAGAATTTGAAGTATTAAAAAAAAAAAAAACACCCCTATTCTGCTTATGCCAAAGAATTAAGGTGTGGTTCATTAGATACAGAGGTTTCCTATCTTTCCTAAAGTTCATGGAAAGTAGGCCATCCTTGCAATATTTTCTGCTGCACTTTTGTTCTTGGCGCTGCTCAAGGCCCACTATAACATTTTGCTGATATTATCCAATCCTTTACCTCTAGAGGCTGACCCGTGGCTGTCATAGTTTGACACTGGCCAAACACCAGTCAGTCATGGAAGTTGCTTGCTCACCCTCTTCTGCTGTAGTTGGGCAGAGGAGAGGGGAAAAAAAATTAATGGAGGGCTCATTAGTTGAGATAAAGATTGGGAGAACACTCTAAGGTCAAAATAGGTCCAAATTTAAAGGTAGAAAGTAAATTTACTATCAACAGAGTCTGAGGATAATAATGAGAAGTAAAATAAGCCTGTAAAACACCTTTTTTCTCCTGCCCCTCCCTCCTTCCCACCGACAGCACAGCAAGACAGGGCATGGGGTTTTTGGTCAGTTCATCACTCAAGATCTTCTCTTCCCTCAGGGAGAGAAATTTTCCTCTGCTATGCAATGGGGTTCCTCTTGAGGGCAAACAGTCTTCTCAAAACTGCTGTGGTGTGAGTCACTTTTCCACAGGGTGCAATCTGTTAAGGATAGGCTGCTCTAGTTTGGAAGTAAGGGCTCTTTTTCTCTGGAAGCTAGGGCCCTATCTTTCTATTCAGTTTTCCCACTGGACCACAGCTTTCCTTGGCACCCACCCACTGTGGCGTGATCACTTTTCCCATGGGCTAGAGTGGATCTCTACATCTCCCATGGACTTCATGGATTACAGGGGGACAGCTTGTTTCACCAAGGTCATCACCATGGCCTGCAGAGGAATCTCAGCTCCAATGCATGGAGCACCTCCTGGCCTTTTTCCACTTACCTTGGTGCCACCATGTGTCCTCATGTGTCCTCATTTCCTCCTCTTCTCTGACTACAAGAAAAACTGCTGCCCGTTAGGTACCATTGCCAACAAGTTTCAGCAGTTCAAAGATTCTTGCAGGATCCTGCAGCTCCAAGAGGTTGATCTCATCTAGATTACATATTGGGGTTAATAAATATGATAAATAAATGTCTATGGAAAATTATTATAAAGTAAATCATACTGAGAAATAAAACACATTAAAAGAGGGGAAGACGTTAACTGTCCAAATGGGAGGGTGGGCTCCTGAAGCAGCTACCCTTCAGAAAAGGTTCTGGAACTTTATTGGTTCTAATATTCTCTGGAACAATTTCTGAATAATCAATGAAATGCACCAGCTATGTGTTCAGTAACAACTATGAAAGTAAAGAGTAAATCCTTAGAAGGTGAGGGGGAGGAAAAAGTTATGATGCATAAATATTGAATTATAAGGCTCCATTACTTCTCATTAATTTTGTCATTTTATTCTCAAAAAGAATAGTGATGAGGTTAAAGGAAAAGAAAAGAGAAGGAAGATTGAAGAAATGGAATTTTTCCAGATTACTTTGAAGTTTTCTGGTGTGGAAAACGGATGTTTGAAGAGTTACATGTCTACAAAATCAGGAGAGACATAAGAAAACAAGCAGACATTATTTGTCTTCTAATAGAAAAATTTGTGTAGATTATGTAAAAAAAAACCGAGATAAAAATTCAAAGAGAGCAGAGGTAGATGATAAGAAATATTTCATACATAAGCAGTGGAATAATGCAATGCAATGTAGATGTTCAAAGTTGACACAGGTTTATAAAGTGATCAGACATGTTCACATAGGAAAAAATATCTGTTAAGGACTGTGAAATGTATCTGTCTCAAGATGTACTTTGTTGCAGGTCATGAAATGATGAATGTCACTTAATGTTGCCCTCAAACCATCCTTTCTTGTGAGATGTCCACTGTCAGAGACAGGATAATTGACACGCTGAGTCAGATATCAGTCAGCCCTGGCCAGCTCCAGACCCAGCGGTCAGGAGGGGCTGCCCCTAGGAAGCAGCACAACCCAGGGTGCAGTGAGAACCCAGCACAGGGGTGTTATCCTAGGGCTGGTGCAGTGCCGAGGAGTGGAGCAAGGATGAGAGAGGAGCCTCCTGTGTGAGTTCCAGAGCACTTTATCCTGAGGAGGGGACAGGGACAGAACACCCTGGGAGCACTGCTGTGCAGGAGGTTTTATACGGCAATGGAATTGGGGGTGGATACCAATGAGCAACCAATGAGGGATTCACCAGGAATGCCAGTGAGGGGAATGCCAATAATGTGCCAAAACCAACCGGGGCAAGTGGGAGGAGAGGGGAGGTCACATGCCCCAATGGAGCATTGAGGTTTGGGTGACACCCCGACACACCCAGGGGATTGCAAACATAGATTATTGGACAAAATATGAATTGACAGGGAAGGTGCTGGAATAAGGGGCAGGGTGACAATGATAGACAGGGAAGATACTGGAATAAAAGGTGGGAAAATGCCAAATAGGGTAATAACTGGGGTTGGCATTTTGGGGATTGACATAAAACATTCTATAACCAAGGGAGAATACAATTTAGGGATACACCAACTTAGGGAAAACATGGGAGAACATGGGGAGAAACCATGAACAATTGAAAATATAAATTATCAACAAGACAGACACCGCAACAGATAATAGCATCCCTTCCTAGCATGCAGCCTGCCTCCTTTGTGGTCCTTTTTGTTCCTGGATTTCAAGGACTACACCAGGAAAACAAAAAAGTCTCCACGTATTTCCATCCCAGGGGGGCTGCTCAGACCCCCTCAGCGTCACTTCTGGGGATGTACTCAAAACTCTGTGGGAATGCTCCTGGGATTTGTACAGATTCCAGGGGAGTGGGCTTTCTGCATTTGCCATCACAGAACCTGGGCAAGGAGTCTGCTGTGGACAGGAAGGAACAGATTCAAAGTTGAGTATGAAAGCCTTTGGGGATATGCAGCATTTCTACTCTCCATTTCTGGGTTAAATGTGTTGCAGCCTGGTTGTCACACAAATCTTAACCTGCTAGTGAACTTAACTCTGACAAATGTCTGTTGTTATCAAAATACAGAAGAATTGCCGGAAGTTAATGTCCCTTGCAAAGTCCAGATTTTCCAGTCTTTGGGCCAGATCATTTGTCCTTGAGTAGCTAGCCAAATGCAAACTTCTGCCGAGTGCCTGTACCCCAGTTCCTGACAGCAGCTCCCAGATACATTTGGAATTTGTCACTTACTCAGTGAGGTGGGTTCACCCTGGTCAGCAGGTAACCTCCAGCCCAGTTACTCACTTACCTCCAGAAGCATGGGAGTACATGGAAAGACAAAAAAAAGAAAACTGGTGTGTTTAGATAAAGACAGTTTAATAAATGAAGAGAAACAAAGGAAAAGAAACAAATGATGCAAAAGCAATCGTTTCCCCCCAGCAGACCAATGCCCAGCCACTCTCCAAGAAACAGCTACTTTCAGGTTTCACTGCGGAGCACAGTCCCTTCGATTATGGGATAGTCTTTTGGCCAGTTCAGGTCAGCTGTCCTAACTGAGTCCCTTCCCAACTTCTTGCCCACTCCCAGCCTGCTTAGAGTGAGAAAATATAAAACCTTATGCCATGCAAGCACTGCTTGCAGTAGATAAACATTGACACCTAAGCACTGTTTCAGTCTCAAATCCACAATAGAGCCCCAAACCTTCTGCTTTGCAGAAAATTAGTTTTTCCCGATACAGCTAGCTAGAATAAATGTTGAGAGCCTGATGCTCTGATCTGTTACACCTCTTTTCACCTCTTTTCTTTGCTACTCACAATAGTGCAAAATCGGATACATTGCCAGTGTAGTAAAAGAAAAAATGGTATGTGCTTCTGCTAGCCTGTACTGTTTCAGAGGAGAAGACATACCCTGGTGTCACTGTGTTTGGCCACAGGTGAAGCAGAAATATTCCATTTCAAGAATGCATGTCACGTAAACTAAAAGGGAGTATAGCTTTGCCTGCCAAAAGGAAGGGCTCTGAGTTTCTCCAGTGAGTCGATAAGACATGTCAAAAATGACTCTGATAGATCACCAGCTCTTTTTCATATCTCATAAAGCAAAGCCTGTGTGATACTGCCTCATCAGACACAACTCTTGCTGGGAGATCACTGGTTTTCATTTATAGGTCAGAGCACAGCTGTGCATCCTGCAAGCCTCCTTGAACATTGAGTTAATTTCTTCTGGGACAGTGGGAAGGGACGTTTTCTTTTTCTTGTCATCAGATTGGCTGCAATAAATTGTGTTTGGGGGCTTTCTCACAGGGTCTCTGGCGTGCCTTCACAAAGCTCTGCTGTTGCACTATGACAGGTGGTAGGAATGGCTGAGGTTACACTCCTGTCTTCAGACAAGGCTGCATTTCCTGGCAGGCAGGAGTGCACGGTAACTGCAGAGCAGAGTATTCCTTGAAATTATGATGAATGAGGGATGAAGTTTTTTAATAGCTTGGGTAGTAAGAGGATGATGCCTTTTCTCCAGGATACTTAACCTTCATAAAAAAGGACATAATACTATTTCAGGCACTGCCTGCAACTGTTTAAGAGTGAGAGAGTGAACATTAGTGGCCATCCCCTGGCAGGTGGTGACGTAGGAGGAAGGAGTGATTAATGTACCTTTTGTGATCCTGTGTGATTTATGCTTGTGATTCATAGATGAATTCATGGTTCTAGTGCTCTTTGCATCTTACAGAATCCCATTGTCTTAGCTATGTATACAAAATGATATTTGATAAATAACAAATATAATGCTAAAGGAGCTTCATAAAATCTGGTTTATTGTCTTCCCTAAAATTTGAGATTTATGGAGTCCTGTGTAAAACAGATTAGCTTGCCTGTTTAGGGCATAACTGGGCCTCTTTGGAGATCAAGGTGACCCTTAGATAAAGTGAAAAAATAGGCCAATATCTTTCTTGCTGTTGCATATTGTATACTTTTTAAAGCCATGTCAACCATTTTTAATGTATCTTTCACTTATAACTTCTATTCATACAGCTTTAATATTCTTTATTTACTAAAATCACTCCATATCAATTTTTTTTCCTGGTTTCAGCATTTAGCTGTGCATGAGCTACTCTTTAACAGTAGCAGTGTAATTTATGCCATATATAGGTAGTGTGCTGTATGGTACTGCTTTTAGCAATAAAGAACTTAACCTTCCTTGAAACATCTGAAGCTGCATGGTTTGCTCTCTGCACAAATGCTGCTGCCATAGCTACCACCTGTGGAGCTGAACAATTACAGCAGCAGAAAATCTTACTGTAGAAACAAGCAATGAATCACTCCATTCTTCCAGGACTGCAATTTCCAGTCTAACAGAAAGTGCTGGAACACAGGAAGCACATAAATGATGCCTCGGCACAAACACTGCTTTATACAATATTAGAAGACATAGAATTATATTACACATAGAAAATGCACTTAAGGGTAGCCATATGGGTTACAGGAATTTCTGCCAGAAATTATTTTGTGCACTGTCAAATCTTGGAGGACTCAAACCAACCACTGCAACAAAAATGTGTCGCTCTGCTTTCTCCATAATTATCATGCAGATTCAATCTCAAAGGAAATATTCTCTGTTCAGCTTCATTAGCAGAAACCTCTGCTAGAGATCCTCATCCCACAAACTTCACTGTGAGATAATTTTTTACTGTAGTTTGACAAATGAAAATATTATGAATATTAACATATTTTAAAATGGTTCAGTTACTCATCTCTTTAACACCTTTTAAAAGAAATCATAACATAGGTGCAATAGGAAAGTGAGATTTTTAAGGAATTTTCTCATCATATGATAGAAGATACTAGTTAACTCCAGTGTTGATCTTATGTTTGAAATTTCAGCAGAAAATAATAAACACTAATAGGTGATATAAATGGTTTATATCAGTTCTAGTAAAAGATCTCTTAAAGACCTAATCTCACAGATGATACAATGTCAAACTGACATATTTATATCAGTGGTTATGATATTCCATTACTACATTGATCACATATAAAGTGTTCTAAGTGAATGTTAATGAAGTTAGGATTTTACACATTTAATTTAAAACATTTTAAAAGAAAGCAAATTAAAAACTATTTTTTTATGACAGTATTTTATTTACTGCTTTTGTACCACTGAATGCTCATCTATTTAGTACAGAAGGTATATATGACAGAGTATACAGTTCAATGGTAGCTGTGCATCAGTAGAATTTCCCACCTTCTAGCACCCTTTCCTTCAATATCCATTACACAAAAAATGTAATTATCAACTCTACAGACAAATGAAATATTTCTTATTTTGATTTTGGAGTGGAGATACAAATTTTATTTGTATCACGTCCTGGTTTGTCACACAACTGTACATTTTTTAGTATTAACTTTTCAGAATTACATGACCTTGAGTAAAGTGAGAACTTTTCTTGTCTTTTTCTTTTCTTTTTTTGCAAAGAGAAGAAGAACATGCATTAAAAAATTCATCTGTTTAACAAGCTTCTGTATTTTCTAAGTGGTTTCATAGAGACCATTGTCTGCATTAAAGCATCTGCCACTGTGCTAAAGATTATGATCCTGATGAAACCAGTCACCAGTCAAGCTGAACATGCACACCATGGTCTGACCCTTCCACACGTTAAACACTATTACGTTGGAAACTCAGTTACAGGTGGGAATTTCAAGAGAAACATCCTTTGATATGGAAGTTATTCAGATGTGGTAGGACCTTGACTCCAGGGAACTACCTTCCAGTTCTGACTGTCTTAAAAAGGCTGTAGAAAGCCTCTGCACATCAGAAAATGGAATCAGTTAACAAAGAAAATATTTTCCTTTTTGAGTTGTGTAATTCATTTGGATACCTTAGATGACACTTCTATTTCTAAATTTTACACTTGTAAAGTGAAAATGCTTCATAACCTGAGATTCTATCAAGTTCTCAGGTTTCTAGGGAGATTTATGGTACAGGTCTGAATTAACTTTTGGACTGCAGGCCCTGTTTTAAGTTAACCTTTAAGTACCCAAGTGTCTTGGAAGGTTTCTGGGAGCATTTTTCACCTTCTCTTTAGAAATGAAGAATGTTGAGGCCAGCAGTGGAAGCATGAAAGAGACTGTTGTTCTGGACCAGGAATGATCAGTATAACCAGAATAATTGGTATAACCTGCCCCTACCTTTGAAGAGGCATATAGCAGAAATTGGGAGAGCTGAGTTTTAGTTTGTACTCCAGGGTTTCTTTTCATCAATAAATCTCTAATATTAAAGCAAAGCATTCCAGAAGTAGAAAATGGAATTCCAGTTCACCCTCTTTCTGTTGGAACCCAAGACATTCCTCTGACTGCCCTGGAGGACTCGAGACCCTGGCAAGAGGCTCAGAGACCTTGGCACAGAGTCAAAGACACCTGTGCCTTCTATTTTAGACCATGGAAAAAATTACCAACTTTGTGTGAAGAATTACAGGTCACAAGAGTTTGAATAGAATAATAGTTAGGTTGTCACAGGGTGAAAAAGCAGAATTTTGGGTTTGTTAGAATGGTATGTAAGTGAAGAAAAGATGGAGGATCCTCCTGGCTTTTTGGGCTTCTTCCTTCTTGTTCTCTTGCTCTGTTTTCTGCTATGATGGTGGCACTGTTTGATTGGTTTAGAGTAGGTACTGACTGTCTAACATAGGTGATAGGTATTGGAAAATTATTGTAAATAAAGTACACGTAGTTTTTAGTATAAAAAAACTAACACCACCCCACGGACGGGAATGTGCCTTGGACTGACCTGCCAGACAGACCTCAGCAGGTCAGAGAAAGAATGTAATAGATAAGGAAACATAAACAACCTTGAAAACCAGAGCTGGGGAATCTCGACTGCTTTTTTCGGTCTTGGGGCTGGGAAAAAAGACTTTTTAATAACTCAGGAGCCACTTCTGCAACATAGAAACCAGAGATCTTTCAACTGAGAATTTAAATTAAATTTCTGATTTTAATTATGCCTATTTGTGTTACAGTGTGTGAAAAGATGTGATTTTCAAGATCACCTGTTTTCAGTAATGCTGTCATAATTTGGTCAAGTGAACCTGGGAAAATTCCAAGCACCTACACTACTAAATCATTCTGCAACCACAAGCAGATTGTTTCTTTCACAGCCTAACTGAGGTGTTAGTTGCCCTTACTGGCTCTAATGTGCATTTCTCTTAGAGGAGCATTGATATCAATGAATAGGTAGGAGTGCAAGGAAGAAATTCCTTCATTAATATAGTAACCAATATGGCTTTGTAACATATTTGTTAGAAATTGACTAAAGGAAGTAAGCAGGAAGGGTTAAAATGTACTCTTTCCTCTTGCTGCATTAGTGCTCTGTCTTCATTTTCTTTTCTTTCTTTTATTTTTTTTTTTCTTAATAAGACACTCTTACTTCCTTTATGTGATAACTTCAAAACAAATGTGACCTCAAGGCATCACAGTCCATTCTGTGCTTGTTTCTATGGATATATAACAGACATCCCTATAAAGCAAAATAAAGAGATAATGATTGCAGAAGAGGCACGACTGAAGTAGTTTTCACCAAGATAGAATGAGTAGTAATATCAATACATGCCAGTAAACTGAAAGAAGCACTATTTTCCTTCAAGAATTAGCAGTCAGAATGAAACATCCCATCATCTGTTCACTGCAGGTGGTTGCAGTGCTAATTCATATAAAGTCAAATGTGTCTAATTCCATATCCATGATCTCTTCATTGTGCTATGTAGACACAGACACATTGAAATTTTATGGCAAAAATACAGATAAACTTTTCAAATCACCATCCTTACTACTGAATCAGAAGTGTTTTTGTCAGAAGAGTACAGCATATATTAGAGGTTGAAGCACCTCTCACTCCACCCAGCAGTGAAGAGCAGTATCTTTAAAATATTCAGACATTAGATTGAGACAATATTATCTCAGATTGTTACTAGCAATTGCTCCAGCACTTTCATTTTACATGGACAGACATCATACTGATGCACATTGGAAAATAAAAAGTGTTCAGAAGGTGTAAAGAAACACTCATTTATCTTCAAAAGTTAATATTGTCACAGGCACTGCCTTGCTAAATCATACAGACATTCTACATCCAGAAAATAACATGAAATATTTTGTCTACTTTATTGGCAAAACTAAAACTACTAGTGACTAAAACTACTCTCAAATCCTCTATGATTAAATGCAGATTGTTACATATTATTTTCTAATCTTAATTTAGGTTATTTTAGTCATTCATGTATAAGTTCAAGTGTTTTATTTAAAAGAACAGCTTATTTCCGTTCCCCAAAATCTGCAAGGTTAGATAGCCAATAGAGCCAGACTGACAGAATAACTCCCTGTTATCCTTCTACATAAATGTAAAGAAATGGGTCAGCATCATGATATCAAAAGAAACTGAGTTGTTTCTCTGAAGGGAATCTGGAAGCAAATAACAGTACTGCTGACAATGTCATGATGCAACCTTTCCCCCCTGTTGTACATTCTCCTGTAATTTACTTTTCCAAGATTTAGCTTTTGCTGCAAATAAGTCAGATGACCTGACTCATCTGATCTCTTGAGCAGAAGCTAGAGAGAGACTAATCTCTCTAATGTCAAAGCACTCAAAGATAGGTCTGAGAAAATGGTACACAAATGGCCTTTTGTACCATTTATAAAGACCAGCTGAGAATCAGACTTCTTGTGTTGCACTTTGGATCAGTTTCTCTGGGTATGTCACCAGCTGTGCTAATTCTCAGCAATAGGACCTCTTGCACATTTGAAAAATGCCAACACTCAGCTTTATAGTATTTGATTTTACAGTTTCTGGGGCATTTTATGTCCTTCATAAGTCATAGCCATAATCCAGGAATATGTGAAATTCAGAGCTGAGGCAGCAATCAAAGTAAAAGGTCAACCTACAAGAAAGAACAACTCAAGCTATTGATAAAGAGCACATTGTAACAAAATCGAAAGCACACCGTGATTGCTAACTCTTCACTTCAGACAATACTTTCAGTAGGCCTAGTACTCAGTACTTCTTTCGTCCTTCTCATATTCAATTAGTTGTGCAAGCTTAAGCAATTACTATCTAAAAAAGCTTTGTGCACTCTCCTATACATTACCTTTCATTTTAGTAGGAGGAAACTGACAGAGCAAGGTTTGGTCCTTCATACACATTTACTTTTCCAGCTTCTTTTTGTTTTCAGTTTTTGTGACCTACCTTTGATGTCATTTAAAGAAATAGCTTAGATTGAATTAATTGTAGAAATTTGGTTAGAGCCATGGACAAATAGAATCTACTAAATTTTCCTTAACCTCTTACATTTCAGTTAAAGTATAAACAAAAATCCTACGTAATAAGAATTTCTTGCTCCTGCTGAGAGCTGGTGGTACTCCAGAGATGAGATGAACAAGAAAACAGTGTTGAGGCTTTCTTTTCCTCTTTTATTCCAAACAGCAGAAGAAAATATCTGAACTACATGGGGAAGAAAGTGAATCTCAATGAGATAAAAGAGACAGAAAGGGGATAGACACCCAGAAGCTTTAAGAGATGGGGGTTTTTGGAACTAAAGAAAAATGCTATTTTGTTTTTGTGAGAAGATTTTTACTACACTCAGCAGAGGTTGCAGTGCCTGATGGAGGCCAAATTTTTACTAATCTTGTTCTAAGAAACATGAAGGTCTAGGGTGCTTAGATTTTATTTTCCTCCTCTGGATTTCAACATCACACATTCCATGCTCACAGTGTAATTAGATATATCTCCAGTGATGGAACAGTGATGTTGGGCTGAGATAAGATTTAACTCTAGACTTTATGTATCAGTATATGTAAGGTGATTCCTGAAAACCAGCGTTCTTCAAACATGAGCTACCAGTTCAGTCACATTGTGTGACTGATGGTGTGCTATAAAAAGCTATTTGCTAATTTCCCAAAGTCTTATTTAAATCTCTAGGAATTGTCTATATTAGAATCAAAGCTCTGGACAGTCAAAGAAACTACTGATTGAAAGGCACAGAGATTTGAATTATCTTCTGAGGCAAAGAAATCACCTTGGTCATTTGTAAGGAAACTTACATCATCTGGTTTGCACCATCCAAGGAATTTTGGCAAATCTACCACCTTTTTTAAGCAATAAATCTGTAGAATATATGGCAAGTGCAGCTGCTTGTGTCATTCATCTATCACCTCAAGCTTCATAATATAATATAATATAATAAAGTACTGATACAGGTGTTAATAGAAATTAACTCAGCCTACAACATTCCTAGGATTTCATGTTTTAGAGGCTACAGCCTGGTATGCTGTATAGATAGTAATTAATTTCATTTGAGGTTGAAAAAGAGAGGTTGAAAAATATTTTCTGTTGACAAAGGACTTTTAGTTATTGCTCAAATACTTTTTCAAAAAATGTGTATCTTCTCCTGCAGGGTTCTGCAGCACTATTTTGACTGATTAGATCAGTGGTGCATCTTTAATGTATTAACTACCATGGCATGGTACAGATACGTTTTTTAATATACATTAAAATCATAAGAAGATCAAAAGAATCATATTTTCTGTGATGCATAGTCAGAAGAAACAAGGGGTTACATTTCACTGGCCACTGTGCTAACACAAAAGCTAGTCTGCAAATGCTCGCTGCTTTGTGGCATGATTTGTGTGAAGGAATATTATCTTCTCCTTTCTTAACTTAAAGAATCAGAAAAAAAAACAAAAAACCAAAAAGCTCCCAAGTCTCACGGGTAGACAACTAAAAGAATTTAAATATTAGAAAGTATGTACAAGATCTACAGGCGAAGTGGAGGGATACAACTTTCTCATTAAGACTAAAATATTATGAAATTTTGACTCATATTCATTCCCTTCCATGGAAGAGCATTATCCATGGGGACTTGGTCTTTCTATGTTGTGGCTCTTGACCCACCTCATGGCTGTGCTACCTGTTCAGAGAAAAAGCAGAGCACATGCCTGTGCACCCAGTTTTTTGTTTTCATTAAGAAATGAACAAGCAACAAACAAAGGCTCTTTTGGCAATCACTAAGAAAAATAAGTTGAAGATTTAATGTGGAAAAATGATCCATCAAAGAAAGGTTCTATTCAGGTTTTCCTTCAGGGGCTTCATTCCTTCAGAATTTCTTTCTTGTGGTGTTTTAGGATAGTTAGGAAAAGGGATATCCAGAGTAAATGCTGAAAGTTTTTTCCATTCAAAACAGCTGTGGTTTACCTGGTCACTTGTGATGTTGTCAACTTTTCATAGAGCCTTTAGTAATTGCTATTTTCCTTCATAGATTAGAATACATTTTATATGTTTATAAACATTAATTCTTATCTGTAAATACTACACTGTGTTATGTGCATATGGTAAAATTATCTCCATATTGTTGAGCTAGAAACAGAAATCTCAGAGACTGAGTTGAAACTAGGACATGAGGAGGTACCTAGGATTAATGTGAAGGCTCTACATTTGAATTACTGGGAGGTATAAGAAATTAGTTGAACAGGGAAAATCACCATAGGAAGGTGATGATGCCCTGCAAGTTCAAAGCTCAACTTACCCTTTTATGTGAGCTCTTAAGAGATTTGTGTCTTCCAGACTTGTACATAGACCAGGCTTAAAAGAAAGTACTCATGATCAAGCCCTTATGATTCAGAATATTTTTAAAACAGAAAAAGTAATGGGTGCTAAATAGACATGAAAGAGGTACTGAGCCACTAATTATTTCAGTTGCAAATTGGTAGAACTAGTGACAATGCCACCAAGACTCTTCCTGTAAGTTGAATTCAGAATTGAATAGTTTTCATCAATGGAAGTTCAAAATAATAAATACATAAATAAAAATCCTCTTCTAGAAAAACAGAAATTAGTAAGAAACTGATAAAGAGAGAAAAATATAATGATCACCTAGATTTGCACTATATTTTTTCCCTCTTTCCAAGGTAGACAGTTCTGGATTTAAAATATAGCCATCATAGTTCAAAGTTATTATGTTGTGTATTTAAAGTAAATGCTGCTATTTTACAAACTATTAAAGATTTTGCTCTGCAATTTTGTTACCTGTCAACTCATGATTACTCTAGCAAACAGCAGCTGCTCTGTAATAAGGCTGAAATCTTGGAAAATACTGTCATGTAGTTATGCAACCTATAAATTCAGTTAAAATTGAAATAATTAATGTTTTTGTACTTTAGGATTGTTCTAAATTTCTAATAGAAATTAGTAATTGTATACAATGAGTTTAATGAAAGCAGTGCAATAAGCAGTATGATGCAGACCAATGTTCAATGTCACTGCTTTGGGTATGGTACTCCCAAGTCCTACTGCAAATAGTAGAGATATTGAAGCAAAGGCTGTTTAGAGCCCTGGGGACTGCTGGGAGCAATTGGAATTTTTCTGTCATAAGAAATTATGATAGATTTTTGAAGGACAAACAAAATTTAGGCTGCATATGATTTCAGTAAGATGTGCTACTGAAAACACTTATATGCTTCCCTGGATATGTTTCACATAGTGCTAATTTTTTATTATCAAAATCATAGCCTTTCAACTTAAAAAAAAAAAAAAAAATTATAAATATGTTTAGCATATGTCAACATTTATTGACTATTTTTCGCATACAACACGAGGAAGGACAAAGTTCGGATTCAACTGGGAAGACCAAGACTGGGGAAAGGAGTAATGTCAGAGCTAATTTTAGCCCTTGCACTGGATCCAGCCTGATAGATCATTGTTTCTCTTTCTAGATGTTGCCAGGGAATGGGTTTCTGCCCAGATAGATTGTTTTTACCAACCATTAGTTGCTGTACTTCTTCTGAAGGATCCTTAACCATCTGTCATTAGGCGTTATGCATCTAGAAGTGCTTGATACCAAAATTGTGCATCCTCTTTTAACAGGAATGGTCATAACTGACATGTTACTGGGCAGAACTTTTTATGCATCATACATTTTAATGGATATGTA
The DNA here is from genome assembly GCA_013397295.1 of Polioptila caerulea. Lineage (NCBI taxonomy): Eukaryota > Metazoa > Chordata > Aves > Passeriformes > Certhiidae > Polioptila > Polioptila caerulea. Next base: position 866,719 of record VYXF01007125.1, read on the forward strand.
TCTTTCATGGGATGGTTATGGAATCTTGCATGTTGACCAAGTGAGTGGAAAATGGAGTCTAAATGGAGTCTAAAGACTCTAGAATAAGCTTCATATAACTTTTCATCCTGAAAAGTTAGTACTGTGTTAGTAAGTTCAAAAGTACATTGCAAGATAAAGTAAAACTATACTGAATGCCTGAAAATAATGACATTTTTGAAGGTCTGAAATAGATAATCTGCCGATAAGCAAGAGTTTCTCTTCCTTCAATATTTCCATAAATCAAATTCTGTCCTTCCTAAATTACACCTAAATCAAACTCCAAGAAACTTTCTACAGTTTAGGTATTATTTAAAGAGTGAATTCTTGCTCAAGGAAACTCGTATGCATAATGATAAGATAGAGCAGATGCTCACTGCTGTCTGACTGGGATGGATAAAGCTTTATTTGGGTCCTTTAATTTAACTTTCTGCTCAAGTTAAATCGGTTTGTGCGCAATGATCTTTTTCTCCTACGTTGACAAGAGGCAAGAAAGGTGTTGGAACCTTTTTTTCCCTCATGTTCTTCTTTTGAAGTGGGATTGTAACCTTTCCACTCCAATATTTTAATCTAAATTGGATAATTCAGAAACACCATTTAAAAGTGAGGGCCTATTTAGTCTGTGAAAGAACCAGTATAAGTCTACCCCAAAGAAAATTTTAAGCCAAATAGTTCATCCATAAGTGAACCCAACTAGTCTCAAAACATTTTCCCTAAGAGTTTTCTAACAAACTTAATTCGCAAGTGATTCGGTCTTGGTTTAAAGAGAGCCTTTATACAAAGAAAAGCAGTTTAGAAAATTTTGGTGGGTTGAGCCTGACTGGGCTCCAGGTGCCCACCAGAGCAGCTCTGTGCTCCTCAGCCGAACAAGGGAGAGAAGAGGCTCTTGGGTCAAGCTGTGATGGGCAAAACAGGCTTAACTTGGGGGAAAAAAGATTTGTTACCAATCTAATCAGAGTAGGGTAAGAGAAATAAAACCAAACTTTAAATCACCTTCCCTTCAGCCCTTCCTTCTTTCTAGTCTCAGCTTCATTCCCAAATTCTCTACCTCCACACCCACGGTGGCACAGGGGAGTGGGGAATGTGGGTTGCAGTCATTTCATCACAAGTCTCTGCTGCTCCTTCTGCCTCAATGGAAGGGCTCCTCACTCTTCTCCTGCTCCAGGAGAAAGTCCTTCATGAACTTCTTCAATGTGGGAAGGCTCATGGGCTGCAGGGACTGCTCCAGTGTGTGTCCCAAGGCACAGGAGCACAAGTCCTGCCAACAAACCTGCTCCCACATGGCCTCTACCTGCTCCTCTCTCCATGGGCCATGCTCCTGCCAGGATCCTGCTCCACCATAAGCTGCTGCCGGGGCTCTTTTTCTACTTCTTAGCTACATTGCCCCAGAGGCGTTGCAGTCATTGCTGATGGACTTGGCCTTGGCCAGTCGCAGGTCCATCTCACTGCCACCTGCTCTATTGGACCAATGTGGGGGAAGCTTCTGGCAGCTTCTCCCAGAAACCACCCCTGTGGGTCCCTACCACTACCAAAACCTGAACACACAAACCCAATACAAAAATGCTTTCAGTGAAAGGAAAAGCAAATTAAAGCGAACTGACAGAACTTGCAGAATAACACTTCCAGACAGGGGAAAAATTGATTCAAAACAGTGAAGATAACAAAAGCATTCAGAGCTAGACAAGATACAGTAATTGAGGAAACCTGAGTGAAAAGTACTAAAGCAGCATGAAAGCTGAATTGATTTAGGAGCTGTATAATAGAAGGAAAGATTGGCAGATGTATTATATACTAAAAAACACCTGCTGTGCACAAGGAAGAAACACCTCCTTTATATATTGTCCTTTGATATTTTTGAGATTATTGATGAGATAAGGTTATCCTTCTGGTTGCAGTGAGTTTCTGTGGATTTGTCTATTACACAAAGCTTTCAAAGGAAGATTGTAATTGCCTTTACATTACACTGGTGTTTTCTAGAAAGCAATTTAATGAATCTTTGCATGAAGCATAATTTAACTTAACGCTTAAACTGAAGAAGTATGATGATCCTTTCATTTCCCAGTTATTTAAAACAAAAGAATGCTAGGAAAACATAATAGTAACAACTTGAAAATAAACTGAACTACATCTACTACTTATTGACTGAAGGAGCTGTTCCATCCAACTTCCATATCTTCGTTACAGATAATATAATGAGAGCACTAAAAGAACCTATGTCATTAAATATTGAATGCATTGTGACACACAGTACAACCATGGAATCACAGAATGCTTTGTGTTGGAAGGGATCTTAAAGATCATGATTAAAGCATGTTGAGTGTGTTTCCTTTCAGGGAAGCCCTCTTGTATAAAACTACACGAAGGGCGTGTATAGTGCTTTCACTGTACTCCCACTTTAGAGATGGAAAAAACACAGGAATATAGAAAATTATACTCTGCTTTGGGCAAACACAACACTCTGTCAATAGAGTACAGGCGATGTCTGTGACACATTGTAAAGAGGGATTATAATCTTTTCATTCAAAAACAGAATTAAGTCAAAAGTAGGGTTTTACCAGCTGGTTAAATACACCTGTGACTGGACTATTAATGTATTACTATCCAGTCTCCTCTGTACTGTGTAATATTTAAAATAAATAAGTTACCACAATCTGTGTTGGCATCCCAAAACCATCAATCTTATAGACAACTTTGATTTCATTAAATCGGGTCACTGATGTAACATTGATTCAAGGAGAGAAATTGTATTACTGAATTACTAATACCATGTCATATCATGCAAATATTTCTTGGTTACTTTCTTTCCAATCCGATCTCTAAATCAAAGATCAAAGGAATATTTTAACATGGGAAATGGTTCCTGGTTATCACATGGGAAATGTGATAATTTTCTTCCTCTGTGGTTAGCTGTTATATTTTCAAACTTTATCTTAATTTGTAGAACTTTATAAAAACTGTTTTCTTTGCCTTACCAGGAACCATTGTTCTTTGTTAGTAGGATGTTGCAGCACCAATAGTGAAATGTCATAACAATTCTCATTTTGTTAACCATAAATTACTTACAATTTGTTATAAAACCTGCTATTTTTAATCTTCTCCACAATAGCAAAAGTAAGGCTATAAAAATAAATGGCCATTGTTGATATATACAGGTCATTAAAAGGATGTATGAACATTTTTTCTTTAAAGGTGAAAACTAAAGTCTGTGTCTTATGACAGTCAGCAGTGATGATCTACCTTTTCTTCTATAAACAAACTGAAATACATGTGATTACTAAAAATCATCACTAACAATTGTAGATTTCCAGGAATAATCCAGGAATATTAATACTTTTCTTTTTTAATTAGCTAAACTGTGTAATGTTGATTTTAAAACCTCTGAAAGCAGGATTCTCAACGCTGCACAAATGAAAGCAATCCAGTAGCTCATTTAGATTCCTCTCCTGCTGTCTGCAGCAGATCTATAAATAGAATAGGCTACACACAGAAATTTATTATTGCAGCTGATAACAATTTTCTTTTGCAAAGGTGTCTGGAGGCATTATTCATGAGATTCATTCTGGCAGACTCTCAAGCTGAGATCCTCACTCCCCAGCTCTGCAGGCGGTCAGTTTAGGAACACGCTAATCAACTGCTGTGAGCAAGGACTGTCACAAGACTTACTTATTTCCCTCTTTTAAAAAATACATGAGGTCTGTCAGCTCCAGATTGTTTTCTTTAACCTGATTGCATGGATATTATAAGCAGATAATGAGTTTTTAGAAATCGCATGTATTTGAAATTTTATCAGTGCTCATCCTAATAATTATACTATTGTTGGAAAACCACAATGGGTGTGATTTGATATAACAGGCACCATGTCTTCTGCATTCATACCCACGGGCACATGTGACCTTTTCAAGTAAAAGGCAGACATGTTTCTGTTCAATACTGAGGATGTACATGAATACTGAGCAATCCCATGAACTGACCTATCTGGCTGTCATCTATTTTTAGCCATAATATAAGGGAAAAATCAAATAAGACCTTTTGTGAAATTATATTCATAATAATTGATAGATGAGAATGTCTTGCACTCTTTTGTTTTCCTATCTGTTTTTGGTTTTCCTACCATATCTGTCATTGTGCTGTTTTTGAATACTAGAAAAAATTGTTACAACTAGAATATGTATATTTCTAAATGTCTGTTTTGTCAACCCTCAAGACTGAATGCAACTTATTTTTATCCTTGCCTATTCTAATATTCTTTCCGTAACTTAGAACATAAGTTATATGATAGCAGAGATATTGCCTGTTTATTCTGTTTCAAGTTCAATATAATTACTTCTGCAAGTGTTTATATTTCAGGATTTTTTTGCATCTGATGGTATACATACGAGCTATAGTACCTGAATGTACAAACAATGTTTCCATTTGTAAAATAAACTAGTAACTTCCATTTTTTGTTCTCACATACTTTCACTTTTTCAGACGTAATAGAAGACCTGCTTTCCTGTAGCAGTTGTTTTGAATATGTTATGAAAGCAGCAGTATAAACTAGTGATGCATTAGAAAAGTCACATATCTCACCAGAAAAAGAAAGAAAAAATAAAATAATAAATTAAACTCAAAAAACCTTGTAATCTCAAGTCACCAATAAGGCATCCTGGCATGTATAATGCCAGGAACAGCAGTAAAAACAAAGAGACCTATTACAACCATAAGTCAGATGCCACAGATTTTCTCTAAACGTAAATCCTATTCTTCTTGTTTTGAGTGCATTTGGATACTTACACTTTTTTATTTGATTTAATTTAAATTTGTCAGTGATGAAGAAAATTGGTACTGTGAATGCCCTAAACTCTATACTGGAAAACTCTGCCAGTTTGCAACTTGTGATGAAAATCCATGTGGAAATGGTGCTACGTGTTTTCCAAAGTCCAAGCGAGATGCTGTTTGCTTGTGTCCATATGGAAGGTCTGGCATCCTCTGCAGTGATGGTAAGAAACATTTTCTTCATGCATTGGTCAGAGTTTCTATCGTTCATAGAAGCTGTGGTAAGAAATATATCAAATGTTTTGAAGGTAAAACACTGAGAGTCACCACCTCCCCACCTAAAAACACAGCCCAAAATCCAATCAAGGCAAAGAATGGTCAAGCTGATCACCCTTCCCATCTGTTGTTTCATAAAAGTACCAGCGAGGGAAAGGTAGACAGAGAGATCAAAGAAGCTGAGAGTTTACCCAGAGAAGCTGGGAAATACCAGGTGGCATCTGATGTTTTAGTAAATTACCTGGAGAAAAACTGAGAGATTCAAGTGAGAGCTCCTTTGGAGAAATTGATTTCTCTTGTAGTTTGATTTTTCCTCTGCTTTGAGAAGCTTTACTTTGTACATTTTGCATATTAAAGCAGTGTATAAAGAATACTTTCTGGATTGTAAAAATACCACCATGTACCACAATTTGATTAATTTTTCAGGTCAAAAAGAAGGACAATTTAAAATATACTAAGTGCTTTGCTCTGAAATGGGAGGCAAGATGAAGTAAAAATAATAAAGCAAAGGAAAGAGTCACTTTGACTAACATTGTAATAGGAAGGACTTATTCCTTGAGCATTGATTATAATGATTGTTCTAGGTCAGAAATTCCTGTTTGTGAACATCCAAGGTATTTTTTCTGCAAACAGTAAATGTAGCAAGAAGTAATGATTGAAAAACCTACTTATAGAAAATAATCACTGGTTCTGAATTTATTTAGTGATGTACACGAAGTGCCTTTTCAAATACATATTAAGCAATGATCAGGTTGGATTTTGTCATATCATATACATATTTCAATATTATTTAAAATTTTTATTTCCAAAATTTTCAGTGGATAAATATTTATGTTTTATTTGTTTTTATGTATTTTTTTTAATGTATTATCTAACCATAATACTTGATAGCAAATAGAAGAGGTGAGTATATGAAACCTGTATGATAATTTCTTGGTAACCTTTCCTAGTTTACAGTAGCAATACACTGAGACTTCATTTGCTGCATGTCTAGTCATCCCAGCTGCATTTCTTTGGTCCTTCTGAATTCCACTGCATTCTCTTTAAACTGAGGCTCCTGAGCTGATTCAAGGTACTATGTTCAAGGTGTGACAATAGCACTGCTTTATACAGTGATGTTTGACATTTTTCTGTTTTACTCTCTGCCCTTACTTAACCAATTCTTCCATTTTGTTTTCTTTTCTGAGTACAGTGACGTCTTCATGAAAGTGCTTATTAAAATTTCCAACATCTCTTCCTTTGAAAGCTGGTGGAGAGGTCAGAGCCCACTATTCTGTATTTAAGGCTAGGATTGTTTCTGTAATCTTCCCCAATTTACATCTATCAACACTGAGTATCATCTAGTGTTTTTTCCCTGTAGTTGTTCAATGAAGCTGTACTGCAACTCTTTGTATTTAATTGCCTCTAAATTGAGAGACTGCATAAAAATTGAGAGCCTACATTGAGAGAAAGTACAGAAATTAATTAGTTTGATTGGGCTACAAAACTGGAGTCTTTGAAGGCACAGAAAGAATTTATTTTTAATGAGTGGAAAGGGAAAACTGTCTGGATCATCACTATAAACAAGCAAAATGGGAAAGAACAGTCAGCTTTGCATGACAGAGTATAAATCTAAGGTAATCAGCTGACAACATGAGAAACTGTTCTTGAAATATGAGTAATTATTTTATTGAACTGTTTCTTAGCAATTTAGAAAGAATAGATATGAACTGAGCACAGACAGAAATCTTAGAATGAGTTGCAAGAGGTGCCTTTATCACATTTTCTAAAACGAAGAAGGGAGAAAGAGACCCAGGATGCAGTGGAGACTGGATGTATTCTTATGGACTGCCCAGCATCATCAAAGCCATACTATTGGGAGATATCTGAAGATAATGGCAGATTGCCTAATTAAAATGGTAGGACAATTTAAATTATTCTAGAAGCAGAAGGCAAACTTAATTGTTTACTATGACAAAATGAGTGTCCCAGATAATAAACTTAATAGAAAGAAATGGTCCATAAAAATTAAGGCATAGAAGCACACATTTTAAATGAATCATCTTTTGTTTAAGATACACAACAATATTGTCTCTACTATTCAGATTATAACCTAATGCTTGCTACTTTGTGTCTGCAACACTGAAGAAAAGCTGTTTATCAAAATGTTTATCAAATAATAGTTGGTCTTCATCCACACGGAACAAGTGAGATGTCAAAGTGATTATATGGTAAAATGAATATAACTAATGTACCAAATAGAATTTCATGTCAGCTTGGCTGCTCCTACCGACAGAGATTATTTGCAAAGACAAAGTAAGGATAAATAAAGATGTGGACAGAGCCATAAATGAGCCTACAGATCTTCCCCATATCAGAGCTCCAATTGCCGTTTGTTAAGAGTTGGAAGTCGTATTAAGAACAACAGCAATGTATGTAAGGAAAAGTTATAATGAAACTATTGTCACTATTCAATGAAAGCAAATAAAATAAAAATAGAAAAAAAATGAAGAAAAGCCAAATTGCTTGGCATGACAAGTTAAAAATACAGTGTTTTATATGAAATGTATAACATTCAAAAAGTGAAGAAAATTATAGGATAGTTGTAAATATGACAAATGAGGCAAAATTGTAAGGACAAATAGTAACTTCTGTTAGACAAACCTATATAAACATGGAAAAATAGACAAGGTCTGGGACTAACAAGGACTTTTCTTACATTTCTGAATCAGATGGAGCTTACTGCAGTCTAAGCAGGCTGGTAACAAGTTTATTTGTTATGCTATGCTTGTTTCAGACATCAATAAAAGCTTCCAAAAACATGTCTATTTTCCCAAATATACATAACAAGATGCATTATCTCTCACTACACATTTTTCTTGTTTTTATCAGTAGATGACCATGTTTTTTTGACTGCAAGTTGACCATTATGCACTGAAATGTCTCTCAAGACCCTACACAGCTATGGCGTAATGGGCCAAGGGGTGGGGGGATGATAATATAGAACAGAAGAGAGACAAGCTAAGTTGATCAGGTGAAGGACACGGCCAGACAAGCATTCTGATCTATTTACGTGTGACTGGCCCTTTTTGTCTCTGTGTCCCTCTATTTTCCACACTTGTTCCTCCCCAAATAACCTGATTCCTCTTTCAGACACCTTTAAGTCCAGTGCTATTCCCAAATGCTCTTCCCATAACGTGTCCCATACCCCATGGCCGTTACACCCCTCTGTCCAAAAGGTGACCCAGTGTTGACTCATCATGGGGTGTGCCACACCTTGACATGAGGGCTGAAGGTATCCTGACAGCCCTGGAGGGGTCTGGACAAAGTGTTCCTTCCTCTGATTCCTTAATTTGGGTCCTGTCTGCCGTTGTGCTCTGTGCTCCTCTGGGATTATGGAGATGGACCTGTGATGGGCTGATGGCTCCTGGGATAGGGGTGGGACTTGACTGTTGATTTGCAGAGTTAAACGCCTCTGTGACTTCTGACTTGGCTGGGGGATGGGGTGGAAGGGAGGGGAACACCATCAATACGCAACACTTTGGAAAAGAGACTACATCTACATGGACAGATTGAATAATTCCCCCAAGTGCTTCTTTAAGCCACAGATACAGGGATCTATATCATTTAAACTGAGTCCAGTAATTGAGCTCTGGCTTTTCAGTAGATTTGTGTGAAAGCAGCCAGCATTCTAGCCCTTAGTCTGATAAATTTCCTTTTACATTTAAATTAGTAAAAAGTTGCTTGCATTTTGTTTTTTGCAGACTATAAATCTCCTCCAGTGTTTAGTATCACAGAGTTGACTAGAGTTGTTAAATTGCTCCCATCTCTGCAACAGCCCTTATTTCTTTTTTTTTTCTATTTTTGTTAACACTTCTATCTAAGCACGGAATGGAGGCATTTCCTGGTTTGTACAGGAGACTGATACAGCCTGTGAAATACAGGACCAGTATGTTTGAAATATCTCAGTGTAAGAAATTTTGATGTATAAGATGCAGAAATCTTAAATAGTAAATATAAATGTATCACTGAACTGCAGAATTGTAATGACCTCCTAAATTCAAGTGAAGCAAGAATTGTTTCATTCACCAGGATTGGAAATGTACACCTGGTGTTGTTGATAATTATATGTTGCACAAGAAACAGGGCTCTTCTGGGAAGCTGTTGGTCATAACATAAGGCCTTTTGTTAAGCTGAGAATCAAGAGCAAGCACTTTGTAAGTACAAATACAAATTTAAAGGGAGAAGTATTTCAAAGACGTGTGCATTGCTAAAATGAGTAATTGTGTCATTTGCAGTGTTTTAGAGCAAACTTCAGTGTTTTAGTTTCACATATGTTCACAAATGTGACAACACAAAGCAGAGACCTAACTGTGACCCTGTATTTGGCAAACACACCCTGAAAAGGGTCATTCACAGCACACATTCACAGCAATATGTAAGGTTCTTCCTTGAAACATTTCAGAGCAACACTTATGATAATGTTTCACAGTCCAAAGAATTCCAGCAGGTTTTTTGTGGGATGTATTCCCCCATGTATAAAATTAATTTCAAAGTGTTGAAGTGGGAAGTCACTTGCTTCCAAGTTCTGTAGAGTGAAAATCAGCCTGCAGGCGAATTGTTTCTGTGCAGCTATGTTTGGCAGACAATGTCACCTTCAGAGTTGTTTGGGGCTGCAGACTGAGTTGTGCAGTTTGGTGACAGCAGATGCCCAAGGGGAATTTCCTCAGCTAAAAAATCTGCATTGCAAGGTTCCTGGTCAGTGATAAAAGACCTCAGGGAATGCTGATCAGGATTGCTCTTCTCACTGTTCATTACAGGGTCATTTTTTTTTTCACTGGGCCTTAATTTCTCCCATCCCTCCAATGTGAGGAATGTAATAAAAATTATAAAAAGCACAAATAGGCGCACTCACACTATTAATGTCACTGCTGTACTAGCAGGTTTTCAGAACCATATTTTCATCTCTGAGCAGTGAAAACACATTTTTTATTTCAAGTTTCTGTTCCCAAAGTATAACTCTGATGGATCCATGATTATTGATGCCACAAGACAGATAAAAGGAATCTGTAAGTCCTGGAGGTGGGGAGGGAAAGTCATACACATGAATAACTCATTTAGTGGATCACTAACTCCTGGAACAACAGTCTTCCAGACATCAGGAGTATTTTACTACTGCCTTGAACCCTCAGCTGGCACTACACCACCCTGCAGCTCTAGCACCCCTTATCTTTTTCCTCCTTGGACTTCCCAGAGTTTCCAGTGAGAAAAGTGAGTGTGAGTGGCAAGGTTACCCTGCAGCCCCTGGTTCAGACCACAGTGAGGCAGCTGTCCCCCCCAGCCCATGGAGGCCCACAATGGAGAAGACATCCACGTGCAGGCCATGCAGGATGCCAGGCTGTGGCCCCACAGGAAGCCTGTGCTGTAGCAGGGTCTGGCAGGACCTGTGGACCCCTGAAGAGAAGAGCCCACACAGTTTGATGGCAGGTCTTGTGACCTTGTAGGAAACACATGCTGTGAAGAACAGTAACCTGTGGAAAGGACTCTTGTTGGAGAAGTTAGTAGAGGACTGCCTCCCACTCTGGAATGAGGGAAGAGTATAAACAGATCTTTTAGTGAGGAAGAGAGAGTGGCAGAGGCCTCATCACAACCTCCATACCCCATCACCCTGTGTCAGTCCTGGGGGAGGAGATATAGAATTCAGAAGTGAAGCTGATCCCAGGAAGAAAGGAAAGGAGGGGGCAAATATTTTAAGAACTGGTTTTATTTCTTATTACCCTAATTTAATTTGATTGACATTTTTTCCCCAAGTCAAGCCTGTTTTGTCCATGACAGTAAATTGTTGTCATGGGATGAGCACAGACAAGCCCTACCTTAGACTCAGAATTCAGCAGAAGCTTAAATTTAAGGAGTTATTCTGGCCCACAAGTTCTAATGATGGCAAAGCAGATCTATTTATAAAAATGATTTTTTTATTAAACAGACAAGAGATAAGAGATGAAAGATCTCAATCAGAATTACTTACTACACAGTATAAAACTAAAGAACTACTAGTAGATTGCAGCACAACATAAAACAGTGCACTATATCAAGGGATATAGTTATATTAAAGCTAACAAAAGAAATAGTATTGAATAGGAGTTGAAGGTAACTTACCACTGAAATGACAATAATGTGCACAGATTCCTTCACTTAATCCTTGGGGAGTAGCTGTGAAGCATCCCTAGTCATGGGAGAAACTCCACACAGTTCCAGGGAAATGTACAGGTTTCTGCTCTGTGAAAGTTTGGTGTGACTTATATAGCTGTAAATTGAGGTGTCTGCCAGTCAGAAATCTGGCCTATCTCCCCAGATCTCACTACAAAATTTAGATGTTCATTGGCAGCTGGGAGATGCCAGACCAGAGTTAACCCCATGGTGCCAAAGTAACTCACTACAAGACAGCTCTTCCTGCTTGAGTTACCTGACAGGTTAACAAACAACAGATAAGTTTGGGGTGGGGGGCAGGGTGGGATGCCCTGCTACACTGATGGGTGATCTTTCCCTGTCCTTATCACAAGCCATGTAATCTCATTCTATTTTCTCTGTCCATCTGAGGAAGGGACTGACTTAGCTGTTTTGTTGGGCACCTGGTGTCCAGCCAGGGTCAACCCACCACAGCTTGGAAGACTGTAAAGTACAATCTTGGTAGTAAATTCCATTCTTTTTTCAATATTGTCTTTGCAAATAATTTGTTGTTGGAACAGCCCTGTGGTTCACTTAGGGAAGATTGGCTTGAGAGAGGCTGAAATGAAAGGAATTTGAAGTTGCTGGTCAACAGCAGCTGATCATGAGCCAGTGCATGCCCAGGTGGTCATGAAGGCCAGTGGCATCCTGGCCTGTATCAGCAATAGAGTGACCAGCAGGACCAGGGCAGTGATTGTCCCGCTGTGCTTGCCACTGGTGAAGCCACACCTGAAATGCTGTGTTCAGTTCTGGGCCACTCACCAAAGAAGTCATTGAGGGTCTGGGGATGTCCAGAGGACAATGAAGCTACTGAAGGGTCAGGGAAACAGGTCCTAGGAGGAGCAGCTGAGGGAACTGTGGTTGTTTAGTCTGGAGAAGACTCAAGGGGAACCCACCTGAAAGGAGGCCGTAGTGAGCTGGGGGTCAGTCTCTTCTACCATGTCTCAAGGAGCAGGACAAGAGGAAATAGCCATAAATTGCACCATGGGAGATTCAGATCAGATATTATCAACAAAATATCATTGAAAGCATGGTTAGGCATTGGAATATGCTGTGCAGGAAGGTGACAGGGTCACCATCTCTGGAAGCGTTTGAGAGGCGCCTGGATGTGATACTTGGGATATAGTGACTATGGTGGTGCCGGGTTTTTGGCTCTACTGGGTGTTTATGAAGACCTCTTCAAACATTGATGATTCTGTAATTCTGTGATTCTATGAAATATGAGCTGGTCTTTAGGAGAACTCTATACTATTCATCCCACACTGTATATGGCTACTGATCTTGGAGCCAGATACTGAGCTGGTAACTCTTCACAGTTAGTGTTAATATTTAAAAAAGTGTATAATTTGACTGCAATTCTGTAGCCTGAAGTCTTCATCTCTTTCTATCCTTTTCATCTGTCTTGATTTTTGCAATGTATTTTAAGACTGTGGTCCAAGATGCTGATGACTGTGGTCCAGTCAATGCTGAAGGAACATTAATTTTAAATTGTAACAGAAAAATCAAAGATAACAAAACCATTATTCTCTTTTTTCTTTGTCATTTTATTTACTCTTCACTTTGTTAAGATTTTTTTCAAACTATAGTTGATTTTTTTTTACTTCCGTGCTTTTGTGCTCAGCTCCAATGAGAGATACAATGTTAGTGAAGCAAGGAGTCGACCATATTGATACATTTATAAAATGGGATAATTTGTCATTATTTCCTTGTGAGTCAATGAGACATATCATGCGTTATTACTTGCTCAATACTGGGAATGCAGAAAAGCAAATGATGAATGACATAGAACTGACAGAGAGACACAGGGCAAGATCAAGGACAAAAAGTTGATAAAAGACTTCAGTACTCAGTCAAAGCAATATATATTTTAGTCCCAGTGTTAATCTGGAGTGTGTGAGCAAGGCTCATGATCAAAGATGCTGGGACACATCCCTGTTCTTTACCACTTGAGGCTGTGCACCGCAAGAGCAAGAGTAGAAATCAGTTTGGATGATGTCCAGACTGGAAGAGAAAAATAACCCAATGAGGTTAGCTGTGCCCTCTGCTAATTCAACCAGCCTCAAACATTTTACAAATTCTGTTTAAAAGGACTGTGTTCCAAGCAAAATATTATGCCATTTTCTGCAGTCCATAGCTTTATAATGAAAAGGTAGAGAATAAAAACAAAAGATGTAGCTGTTTTGCTTCACATGATTTTGCCAATCACTGTGTTTCTCATAAAGGGTTATTGCTTTTCTTTTCAATTTTTAAGTTAAAAACATATACAAGTATGGCAAACAAAATAAACCAATGAAGGTCATTGTATGAAAATAATCTCAAACACTGATGTACATTTACTGATGACCTGATGACCACAAAAAAATCACTTTTTTATGTGATTGGATAAAGATCTCTTAACAAACAATAATTGGTGAAGAGAAGAAACATGATTAAAAACATAGTATAAAATCTATAAGTGGTGGCTCAGAGACAGATAAAATATGGAATAGCTGTCAAGCTAGATAGACTGAGTTAGCCAGAAATATAAGCTTTTGACTCAGTACTTATTAATATTTCTAAATACATTTTCCTCTCCAGAGACCATCATAGGGAGGACTTTTTGCAGACACTTACTGCCTACCTGCTAAGGATAGGGTGGTTAATTAGATACTGCATCTGACTTCTACTAGATGTGACAAACTTCTTCAGTACAGTGGAGAAAATTGTGAATAAGTAAACCAAAATAGCGTGTAATGGTTCCCATTAAAAGTGCCCATGGGTCTCCTATTGCCTTAAAAAGTATTATTCCCCTTCAGGACTACATGCCTGATGGAGGTACAGCTCCATATGGTGCTCATGCACTGTTCCACTTTGGATCCAAACACCATGTATGCACAGGGAGGGACCAGCATGGAGGGGAGCAGGGCTGGGATATGGCAGCTGGTTAACAAGTGCAGGTAGTGCCTTTGCTAGTCAACAGTAAATAAGGACAGTCCAACCAGAGAATTTGACATTTCCTACATCTGTTTGTGGGTCTGAATTGCTCCTCTGGAGGAATGTACCCTGCTTCTTGCCAGCCTCCTGATAAGCTTCTGTTATATAAGTCTTTGTTTGCCCAGATATTAAGCTTAGCCCACTGTTAGTGTTGTACTGGATTTACTGTTATTTTTACTTGGGTAATTATATCACTGATTACGTAGTAATAAACAACAGCTTTGGACAAGTTGTTGACCCCAAAATGTATTGGATGATTGTGTCCATTACCACCTATGGAACCTCAGGAATGCAGGGATGTCTTAAGTCCCTACAATGCTGATATATTATGGAATGTACTTCATGGTCCCAACAAAAGGCACAGTTAAAACTGGATGAAAAGATCATTAAGAGCTGAGAGGAACTCAAGTAGAGTTCAAGTAGTCAAAGACTGGCATTACTCAGGAAAATTGGTTCTTGTCAGATGTTTTGAGAACGGCTGTGCTCAGATATCCAGGAGCAAAGAATGTTTAGTGACTGTGTTCTTACTTGGAGTTCAGAGGCCTATATTCTGTTCTTCCATACTCTCCAGATTGTGCTCAGTTTTGTGCAAATTATTTAGTTTTTGAGTGTCCTAAGGTTACTAGTCTTTAAAATCAGGGAAAAAAAATGCTTCCTTGATTTCACAGAGAATGAGTTCAGAATTTCACAACCATTTAGCTTTTATGGCAATGAAGATCAGAGACAAAGAACATGCAGAATGAGAAGGGGTTTCAGGATACAGATGAGAAAGACTTCAGCCCACCTAGGTTTAGAAGTCTGAAATACTTTACTCTGACTTAAAACCCAATGCTTCCTTCATACTTTGTGAGGTGGAGTAAGCATTTTAGAATACTCTTAATTTGTCCTGTATAAGGAAGGTGTTTTATATGAAATTATATCCTAAATTTGCTTGCTTTTTCTACTGACATAAAGTGCAACATGAGGTGGTCAGCTGCCACATAGACATCTGTGTCACAGATGATAGAATCATAGAATGCTTTGGCTTGGAAGAGACCTTAAAGGTCATTCTGTTCCAACCTCCTGGACACCTTCCACTAGACCAGGCTGCTTAGGGCCCCATCCAGCCTGAGGAACACACAGCCTCTCTGGTCAACCCGCTGTCGGGCCTCATCGCCGTCATAGTAAAGAATTTCTTCCTAATATCTAATCTAAACTACCCTCCTTCATCTTGGAGCCATTCCCCATTGCCCTTGTGAAACGTCCTTCTCCAGCTTTCTTTTTAGTCCTCTTTAGGTACTGGAAGGCTGCTACAAGGTCTCCCCAGAGCCATCTGTTCTCTGTGCTGACCAGCCCCAGCTCTCTCAGACTCTCCCATGTCTTCATAGGAGAGGTCAATGATCAACTTTGTGGCCTCCTCTGGACTTATTCCAACAAGTCTGTGGCTTTCTTGCATTGGAGGCCCTTTTTCAATCTTTTATCCAACTTTACATGTAATACTGGAAGGAGAAAGTAGCAAGCCAAGAAAATAACTCCCCACTTAGAATGCTCCAAGGAAACAGCTGGGACAATGGCATTGCTCATCCTGGGGATAAAGAGTTATTCCCTGTTGGGAATAACTTGTCAGGAGTAGACTCTTCCATGATCTCTGCCAGCAAACCAAATTACCTGGCTCTGTGAAAGTACATGAGAGAATTTGTTTTTCCCATAATAAACTGAAGCAGGAAAAGGCAATAAACACAAAGTACTCCTTTATTTTAAACATCTTCTTGTCTCTTATATATTATGTTCTTTATTAAATAAATGTAAAGACGTAAACAAAAAGGGGGGAAAAGAAAGAAAATTAAGAATACTTTGCATCAAAGGAGCTGTCTGTGTGTCATATTTTCCTGAGTTAGCAAAAATACAGAATTTGAGACTCCTTCAGTCATGTTCAAGTAATCTGAGGGAATATGGGTGGATTGAAATTAACATCAGGTTTAAATATGGGGGAGTTGCATTTTGCCTCCAATGCAGTCCATGACTCACAGAGATCTGATGTTGTGTTCAGTCAGACTCATTTCCAGTGTCCTTCTAATTAGGACAAACCCACTATTTCTTATGGAAATTTCCTGTCTCCCATTTAAGATCAAGAGCAAGGCATAATGTGCCACATGTATGGAGTAGCACTTAATAAAAGGGACAGCACACTCTGAACTGCTGTAAACTCCAAGTCTGTGCTAGAAAAGATTTGCCATGCCTGTGTCTGCACCTTTTCTCAGATGCAGGTACCAAGGCAATGTCTGCACCATCAGTGCCAATATGGCAAGTTTCCCAGGCTGCAAATTTACAGATTCCATGCTCTAGAGGTGGTAATGACATTTTCACAATTATGTGTTATTGTTTCTCCCACCTTGTAAGCATTTTGGTGCTTAGATGTACTTAGGCTAATACAGATTTACTTGGGGAGTATTATAATTCTTTATTAGCGTTTCCCCATCTGGTTTGTGCATGGTGCAGCTTTGTATTCCTTCCTTCCCCAGTCTCTCATACTGCCTTCATTAATAAAGCTGTGTCCAGTCACATTTGGTGCCCAGGTTGGCCGGAGGTAACTGCTCAAATCTTTTAAATCCAGTCCCATACCCAGTCTTTCATGATTAAGCTGTCATTCTTCTTTCTCCTGTGTTTACTGAACCATATTGTACAAATGTACAAGCATTATGTGATCTCTGAGCATCAGCTCCAGGAGCTGACTACAGCAATCTGGCTACAGGGTGCCAGCCCTAAGGGCCATGTGGGTACTTGGCTCCAGTGCTCTCTTTTCTGTGCAGATATGTATAGACTCGATACTATTTGTAATTCATATAGGTCTTATTCACTGTGCTGCAAATTCAGATTTAATGATGTTTCTTTTTCTTGTTTCCTCTACCTGAGAAGAATTATTATTCCATAACCTCAGCAGCACATCCTTGTACTCACTTTCTCACAAATGTCTGTCAGAGATGGCATTTCTTTTAACAGAAAAATTTCTTTCTGTATTGTCTTTTGTCTGTCAGAGACTTGAGTAAATATTACAGGGTACTTTTATTTGTAGCAGTGTTACCTAGAATCCAGGAGATGGCAGTAGTTGCCAATAATTCATCTTTTAAAATAAGCCTATTTACAAAAGCTGAAAAATAAAGATATTTGTCCTCAGAGGAAAGCCAAACTATATCTGCATGTGTCTAAAATACTACAACATATGAAATTATTAGTTTTATTTATTAGCTTTTAAGTTCTAAACCAGACTAGGAAATAGAACTCATTAATACATATGCTGAACATTTTGCCTAACACTGAATTTATTCTTTTTTAATCCAGCTATTAATATTACTCAACCAAGTTTCAGTGGCACAGATGTCTTTGGCTATACCTCATTCCTAGCTTATTCTACAATCCCGAATATTGTCTTCTACTATGAATTTCGCTTGAAATTTCAGTTGGCAAACCACCATTCAGCTTTACAAGATAACCTGATTTTTTTCACCGGACAGAAGGGCCAAGGTAAGATTTATTTGTTTCACTTATCCTTACAAGCTTTCAAATGGTTATTGAACAAGTAGGGTAAAAATATACACAGGGTTTTCTTGATTCCATTTGAGATATAATTAGTGGGAAAATAATCTCCTCAAAACTGTATTGTTTTGTAAAGACAGTATAATCAATCAGGTTGTATGAATGTTTCTTTTTATTAAGGAGAAATATAATTGCTTCCAGTGGTTGAAGTCAACAGTTAATCTGAGGTAGTATACTTCTGAACACAATAAATGGAAATCAAAAGGTCAAGGTTCCCTTTTTTCAGACTCTCAACCCTGAGATCTTTCAATGCAAGTTAACTCAAGCTAGCTACAAGTAAGTTGAGCTACAGTCCATGTAGCAAAGCACTCATCTTGGTCTGATTAACACAGCTGAGAAGCAGGTTATGTAGATGTACTGTGAGTATTTGTACTAAGGTTTTAACAATGCTTGAGATATCTCTCCACAGCACCTCTCTGTGGCAGGTTGCATGGCATCAGCACGGCACAGGGAATACTGCTTGTGTTCTGTTCATCTCAGCACTATTCCAAACAGAAGCCATAATACTAATGAATGTTGAGGAAAACTTTATGTAATTTGATGCAGACATAAAGCAGTCATAGATCATAGATACTTCTTAAGAAGCAAATAACTTATTTTTATCTTAATCGTTTGTGCAATTGGAGCATGACCCAACTTTTTGGGTTTGGAGCTGTCCTATGGGATTATTGAAGCCTAGGAGGGAGGTTGAGTGATGTGTCTTAGGTCTGAACTCATCACAGAAGAAGAGTGATTTAGGTATGGTGATAGAAGTCTCTACTACTATAGTAGATGTTTTACCATATCTGAAACACCACATGAGTTTTGCAGATATAATCCTTGACCTACAGCAACCTTATGCTTATGCTGAACAGTATCAGAAAATTAATTTTTCAAAAGGATGAAGGAGGGGAGAAATTATTATTTGCAGTTTTAAGGTACTGAGCTCCCAAAATGCATTATTAAAAATCAATTTTGGAGAGGCATTATGCAGTTATATATATATATATATCTAATAAAACTATTGCTGTATATCACATCCATAGGATACAGGGGTCCCTCATTTGCTATATTAATACATTTGATCTTTTCTTTGGTCTTTCTTTCTAATAAATTTCTTTACTTAAATTCCTATACCCTCTGAGGTTTCTTCCCCTTTCTCCCTGTGGCAGACTTCCAGGAGTCAGACTGTTAGTGTATTGCAATCCAAACTAAAACTTGCTAGCATAGAACAGCTAAGCAGTTTATCTCTCCCTGATATAATTAAGTCTGCTACTTTTCATTTGCAAAGATCCTGTCAAATTTAGCTAATGCAGCTCAGCCAATCAACTGCACTTTAGTGTGCTGTGAGACCCTGGTACTTAATTTGTTGGGTTGATGACCCAAATTAGCCTAACACAAATCAGTATTAACCATTCTGAATGGCTTTAAACTCAAAACTTAGCTCTGCTGCTATCTGTGTGGAAATTTGTTACATTTTTTCCCAAACTTCAGCAATGGACATGGTCAAACTTGGTTGATCCTTCTAACTGAACTATATTCATATTATTTTAACTACATCCAGGTAAAAAGAACTCTTATGCCACATTTTATTCCTGTGACAGTAACCATTCACTCCCAGGCACATTTTCCTTTCAGTTGCTATTACAGTTCACTCTCAGGTACCTTTTCCTTTCACTCACTAATTATTAGTTTTTGTGGATGGACAAAATATTGTCTTTCTTTTTTGGGTAGCTGAGCAGAAATGGTGCACGGAGTTGAAATTACCTAAAACCTTTCCATCTAATCATTCAGAAAACAGCATTCAAAAACCAATGTCTGCATCATTAGATTTTTATAAGAAGCTCTGTTGTAATATGAACACAAAGAAATCATTAGAACTTTCTTTTCAATGACAAGAATGAACAACGACATTCAGACATATTTCAGCATCCTTGGGAACTCAATTTCAAACACCTGTTTGGGACATTTCCAATTGTAGGAAATGTAACCAAACAAAAATTATACCAATTAATTCACTGTCTTTACTCAGGATGGAGAAATTGCAAATATGAAATACAGAACATCAATGGTATGAAATAATCTGATTCTTTTTCAGTTACAATAATCAAAAGAGAACACACAAAATATTGCTTAAATAGAAAAGATACATTACACTAAAATTTGTCTCAAAAAAGCCTGTTTGCAGGGTGTATCCTGTACTGTCAGAAGTCATTGTGGAATGTCAGTCTTGGAATCATATTTGGCTGAACTGAGTTAAAAAAAAAAAATCTTACTGTTGTCATTTTTATTAATGAGAATACTAGCATTCTGGGCTTCTTATGCAGTTGTCAGGCAGAAAGCTGGCTTTTTATTCCTTTGCATGTCCTTTGTGTGTGTGTGTGTGAACGCTGCAGTACAGCATTGGGCATTTCTGCATCCCCTTGTCGAACCGTGGGCGGGCAGCAGCACACCTCCAAGGGCAAGACTCAACAAACACAGAACAAGGAGGTGATGGTAAAATGCTGTTGGTAATTCGTGATCTTCTCCTTAGTTTAAATGGTTGGGGAGGCTGAACACCGCACGTTTCAACTACCAGGAAGCAGTTTCTTACCAAGTGAAGGTCACTTATTTCAGAAAGATGCTCCTGTTTCAACAGTTTACTGAGTGTTGAACAATAGCACTCTCAACAGGAGAAGCATGAGGGTTTTCACAGACAGTGGTCTTCCCGTAAGGATTTTTTTTCCCCCTTTCTCCATTTCATCCCATTTCTTGTAGTTAACATTTTCTTGCAGCATTCGACTGATTCCCCTCCAATGTTGTCTCTGCCCAAACCAGGGGTATAGATTTCATAGCTAACCTCTTGTGAATTACTATGAAATTCTGTACCAAAACATAGCTAAAGTTAGAAGCTGTTTCATTTATGCAGACTATTAACACTATTTTATTCTGCCCCAACCCTGGCCAAGTTCAAGGCCAGATTGGATAAGACCATCTGGGGTCAGGGACAGTTGATGCTATCCCTGCCTATGGCAGTGCATGTTGGGACTAGATAATCTTTAGGGTCCCTTCTAACCTCTCAGCAGTCTATGACTCTATGATTATCTTTACTATCAAGTCAATTTTGTAGAGTGCTGACACTGTTGCACTGCTTTGATATACTTTAATACTGAAAAAGCATTTTAAAAAATCAGAAACCCTTTTAAATACCAGTTTGTCTTTAATGTGCTTCCTCTAGTTTTGCTGGTCAAAAGACGTAAGTACATTGCAGACACTACTGAAAATAGAATTTTTAGTAAGGTTTTTAAAGAAGAATTGTTACTTTCAGTTTGGAAGTCCTTAACTGGTAATGTGCCAGTGTAACTGAAAGCAATGGGATTTCATTCAGTTATGAACAAATCATCATAATAAAATATGAATAATGTTTGTGTTCTATACAACTGAATGTAGCTGCACACTTTCTACAGAGGCAGTGGATTTATATTCTTTGGCACAAGGATTTACTTTTCTTTTTCTATAGATTCCTATTGCATCAGAATAGCAACTCCATAGAAAAATCAAACTTCTGTATAGAAAAAGCACAGTATACTGCAGATGCATTTCCAGAATATGAGATAAGGGGAATATGTCAGTTTTGGCTGTGAAGCAGCTGTGTGCAGAGCTTCAGTGGGAGGACAATATAAGTAGCATTGTTTCCTGGGGAAAAGCCTACTTTATCTTTTACAAATGCAGAAAATTTCCCATGCATTTGAGACAGGCACATCAAAACATTTGAAATGAGAGCCACCATGTGACACTGGAAGAAAAAATAGGAAGAGGCCTTCCCTGGAACAAATATAAGACAAGACAGCCTTATGAAAACAGGAGAAAATATCAAATAAAATACGGTGTACAGGCATGAAATTGAGCACAGAATTGCTTGAATTCACAGGGGAGTTGTAAAAAAAATGGATGGCTTTGAATTTCAATCCAGGACATTCTAAGGCACAAGTAAGAACATTCTTCACTTTCACCATTGTTTGTATCCTGATTCTTTTACCATGCACAAAGAAGGGTTGGGGTTGATAAAAAGAAACAAGTTGATCAGGTTTTCTCTACACAATGGTGGTTACTCTCTTGTCTGCATGAGAAGAGAGAGTGAATGTTCTTCAAAGATACCAGTGTAAAGATGTGTTTATTTGGATGACCAGGACTAGGTCTAGGAATTGAACTCTTATTTATGGGCTTTGTGTCAGACTTAAAATCCTTCAAATGAGATTTTACACTCTAGTTACAAAAGCACAAACAAAACTTACAGTATGCAGGTCTAAATGTAAAGAAATTAAATTATTTACTGCAAACTGGCAAATCAATAAGTTCTAACCTGAAAGTTAAAGAATTAAAGCACTTGGCTGACCAAGGGAATTCCATCAATGAACATTCTAGAACTGCTTTAATCAGAGGCAGGTGCAATAAAGTCTCCCAGTGCTATTGAGTCAAGGGCAGCTGAAAGAGCTTGATAGAAGCTGCCAGAGCTTCTTCACAACCATGTTCCTGTTACTCCCCTTGACTCAGAGCAGCAGGTGCCCTCTGGTTTTCAGGCTCTTGAATACCTATAAGAAAGCTGAAAGCATCCTGGAACAGGATTAAGTCAGGGGCTATTCTTATTCGCAATTGAAATTTCAACCCTTTTTATTTTTTTTTTTAAGATTTTAGAAGAAATTGAAAATTTATTCATGTTCTAGGGGGAAGGAACAGCAGTGACTTCTAAATCCACCAGAGTTGACAGGTTTTGTGGATATCAATCACTCAACTGCAGTATGAAAAATCTTCTCTCAAAAAGCCTATAAATGTTTAAAATTTCTGCAGTTTCTATTTTAAATCCACAAGAAATAGTCTTACAAGTTAAAAAGAGAATATTAGAAATATACAGTAAACTCATAAGCTTCCTGGCTAAAATGTTGCTAAACTGCTAATTTCTCAGTGGATTTGGAGTGTATTTAACACACTGTTGTTCACTAAGTCCTGGAATAAGTAGTTATCCTTTTTGTCTTTTCAGGTCTGAATGGAGATGATTTCTTGGAGTTAGGCCTCCGAAATGGGAGAGTGGTATATAGCTACAATCTAGGTTCTGGCACAGCAACAATCATTAGCAAACCACTTGATCTGACACTCAGTGTTCATGTCATCCATCTCGGCAGAAGCCTCCAGAAAGGCTGGCTGAAGGTAAAAAAGTAATTCCTTTAGGAGGATAGCTTTTAGATGAAACTGACCTCTGGGTTTATTCACATTTGACATGGAAAATTTATTTTTTTGTGTGTTTCTCTATAAAGCTGGGAGGATTTTCTTCAATAGGAGTTACTAAATAAAGGCAAATCCCTTTGTTGTAACAAGTCTTAATGTTTCATTGAAAGGTGGATGATCAGAAGAATAAAACTGTCACTTCTCCTGGGAGACTGGTTGGACTCAATGTCTTCAGTGAGTTTTATTTAGGAGGCTATCATGAGTATACTCCAGAACTCCTACCAAAGGGACACAGATTTAAGAATGGCTTTCAAGGTAAAGATTACACCATTTTCAATTCCTTTTAATGCATGCATCAGATTGCATATCTTTCTTTCATAGGCAACTGAAACCATCTCTGTCTTATCAGCAAACAAACTAGAATCTCCTTGGCTGAATTTCCTGTGGCTTTTTCATTATTTCACTATGATAACTAAGAAATGTGATGCAAAATGAGGCTTGGCTAAATAATTTTACTATTTTTGGTTTCTGCCAAAATGGAATTTTGCCATTGTAATGTTTGCCATGTAATCTCTTCCTGTGTGTCCCTGTTCTACAGCATCACTTCAAAACAGCTTCCTTTCTCTGGAGTAGTTTAGATTCTTCTCCCACCGTGACTGGCAGTGCTAGTTTGAGTAATTGCTTTCACACTGAAAACTTCTTTCTGAAAGAAATATTATTTTTTTTCCCCTGGCATTATGATCTAGGTCTTGAGACACATTTTAGCTAATTCCTTTTGCAAATATTTGTTGAGAAGATAATAATTTGTACCTCAAAACTGAAATTGAAGCTTCATTTATCTGTTTTCAACTCCTACCAGATCAGCAATGAAGCAAAGGACTTGCTCAGAAAACTTTATTTTTGTTCTCTGCTTCCAAATAAACAATGTTCTTGATATTTGCAAGTTAAAATTTCATGTTAAGCACTGGAAATCCTTTCAAATGAAAAGAAAATATTTTGCAATAGTAAAACAGAGTTTGAGTTCTTAATTATGAAACTGAGGGTACATTATGAAAGGCAAGCATAGCAATAAAACTCACTTTCATACACTAAAACACTGCATTTCCATTAAGACCATGTAACTACTTTATTTCCAGCCATTACCTCGCTTTTTGCTCTTACACTGAAATTCCCTCAACTTCAATTTCATATAGTATAGTCAGCTTCTCACTCAGAATGTCATATGAATTAACATCTCATCTGTCTCTGCTTTTCAGGAAGTATGGATCGTATAGTTATATCTTTCATAGCCTCTTAGCAGCTTGCCAATTGGCATTCCATAAAACATAATGTCTGTGCCAGTATTTTAATAGGGTCAATATCTGTGAAGTACTTTTTGGCTTTTTTCTAGACATGCTAATGTTAGGGGTGACCAATAGGAATCTCTGGTGCTTTACTTTAACAACAAATATTTTGGGTTTTCCAGATTCCTCACATTCCAAATGTATTGTAATGACAAAATTTCTACAAATCCAGTATGAATAATCTTTAAAAAAACACAAAGGTCATGTGCTGTTAGTTACCATACTATTTATTGATTTTTCATGCTCTTTAAAAAGAAGTATGAATGTAAAATTTTGAGAAACTTGTAGCACACAGTTTTCCCATTGTCCCTGTCGTTTACAGTACTAAGTCTATTATATTTGCTAATTCATTCCATGCTCCTGTTCCCTGCAGCAGCTTGTCTCTCTTCTCCAGAGCACAGTGACTTTTAAGGAATCTACACTATCCTATGACCAATTTCCTCTGATGTTTTCTTACGTAGTCAGCATCTCATGTGTTCTTCTAGCTCAGAATTCTCCCCTGTCTCAGTTCTAAGGATCTTCAGGATCAGTAATAAACCTCCATAGATTTTTTCCAAAGTGGGAACCACAGTAGCACTAACAGAGGAGAAAATTTTGAGCTATTTTACTTCAGCCAATTTTCAGCTGTAGGGAACTCACAGACTCTGGAAGTGACAGCCAAGATAAATTTACCTAGGACATAGTTGATTAAACCACTCAGACTTTTGGAACTCTGCTGTTGGCTCCTTTTAAAGACAAGATTTATTAAAACCATTTTGCTTCTAATACTAAAGTGTACCTCTCCTTTTGTAAGAAATCACTACTGGATGAAGAAACATTGAGACCAGCCTTACTGCTGCAGACTAAATGTCCCCAGTGTCAGTGTGCAATAATTTAGGATTTTTTACTCTGTACAACTACAGTTTCAAACCATTTCCTACCTGACCAGCATGCTTTTAGCACTTGTTCCAGTAATTTCCACAGAGGAGGAAGAAACTGAAAACAAATGTTTTTAATAAATTGTCATTTAATAATCAAAAGTTGTGGAATTTTTAATTTAGGAAATTTGTGAATCAGCACCTAGAGATTCTTTTGAAAGGCTGAAGGATGTTTGATGGTACTGTAAGCAATTTGCAAAATTTCATTCAGTCCCTATGAGAAGCTGAAGAAACTGGTAAAGGTAGAGCTCAGATGAAGCAGCCAAGTTCATGTGGACTTTGAGGCTCTTTGAACTTCATCTGAATTTGAGGTTCCTTCGGGTCTTATGGGAGCTTTTTGTACATAGGAAGGCTTACTTAAGTGTTAAGCTTTTTTTCATTTGCTATAACAGTGTAATTAAGGGACCTTGAGAGTTTTATGAGCACACTGCACATGCTCTAAAAAGTCAAATGTGATATTTAGGTAGCTGAAATCTTGTGGCCAAAGAGACTCAGCCTGGTCATTAATGGACAATCTGAAATGGGACTATAAAACCAACCGACTGATGTTCAAAGGTCTGCACAACTCAGCACTATGCCTTATCTACACAAAATGAGATAGAATTATTTGGAAAAAGCTGGAAGTTACAGCTGAATTTCCAGCCCTTCCATCTCTGAAAGAGGCAGAAAAAAAATCTGGGGTCAGGGACAAAAGAGGGAGTGTTCTGATGTTTGATGCTCTGTGCTACCATGACTGCAGGAGGCTTTCTCTAGCCATCGATGCAATTGATGGAGAGCCAGGGCTTGTTTCTTGAAATAAGTGAAGAGCAGAGAAAGAGGAGCAACTGATTGTTCCTGTGGTCCTGTTCCTAAGCAGGATGAAGCATGGCTATAGAAGTAATCTGTTGTTTGACAGCAAATACGATTAAAAGGAGGAGTAAATAAGTTAAAGAAACTCTTTCCATAAAGCGGTTTGAAGAACTGTTGAAGAAGCTCTTTTATGCTGAAATAGCCACCTCTCCACATAAATGATTTTGCAAAGTAAATAAAAATGCAGGTACTGCAGACACTTTTTAAAAATGGAGTAAACCCAGAACACAGTTGGGTTCTGAATAAATACAAATATGGCACTTAAGTCCAAGTTAAAGCTCATAATAAGCTAGACTACATTACAAGCCTGTCAGGGTTAAGACTACTTATCTTTATGTTCCTGCACCACCAATGTCACAGAAGGAAAGTGAGTTCTGAGCTAGCTTTTAGTCAGTGCTGTGTGATCCATACTGACCTTCTGGGAATTTGGGGCACAGCTCCCAGAAGTCGTGAGTAGTCACAGTCCAGGCCATCTTTTGGACCAACACCCCAACCCCCCACTACCAACAAACAGCAAAGAAAAACAGGGGGAAAGAAAAGCATTTAAGGATAGGTAGGATTTAAGAAAACTGTAAATTCAGTACTGCATACAGATAGAAAATATTTTATCAGTGTATCTATTTCTGTCAGTTCTCTTGCTGCATTTTTGGTACACCTTGAAAATGCCTGCTTTGTGCACTTTTGGTCATATTAGCACCAAGTGCTTACAAGTGGGAAAGAGATCCTAGCAAGAATTTATGGGGAAAAAAATATTTGTGTGATAAGGATAGATCAGAAAAAAATAAGAAAAAGTAAAACTGAGCAGTGAAGTCATATATTTTATGGTAATCCCTCAAGTTTACTTAATCCATTGTTAGTGGCTCTTTAGTGGTTTATGAGTTCTGCTTGCCTGGAGTGAATGCTATGAAATAAATTGATGGTAAAAAAGGTCAATAATAGAAAGGCCTAGGTGTGGTCTAAGAAGTCATGATTCAAAAGATTGCAAACAAAAAAGGTAGTATACCATCTGTGAGTGTACAGTCTTGGTGTCTGGTTTCAGTTTATTTGCATAAAACTCTGATGTTCAGAATCATGCCAAGTTTAACGCTGAGTTCCTCTTACAAACTTGGCTGTGTCAGGAAACCTCTCCATTATTCAGAATATTTGGCAGTCTTTCATTAAAAGGGGCCCAGAATTGGCAGAGCAAAGGAAAATCAGGTCAGAAAGAAGGCACATTAATCAGCTGATCCCTCTGCAGAAGGTTGTATAGTGCTTGCTACAACCAGCTCAAATTGCTGCTCTGACTCATTAAATAAAAGATTCAGTTGAACTAAGAAAGCTGGGTCAAAACACTCTTGTACCTATTTTATGCTTTGTTTACCAGTGCTCAAGAACTGTTCCTAACCTAGATGGTACAGTTAAACTGTGGTTGGTACACTTAAACTAGTCATCAACACAAATGCCAGTTTATTTTCCATGATGACCTTAAAGTCCTTGGGGGCTCTCTGTGTTTTCCATTGTTTATGCAGAGCTCTGGGCTGGTTTTTCTTAGCACTCCAGCAAGACCCAGGAGAACAGAACATGCTTTATCTGCTACTGATAGAGAGATTAAACATTAGTCAGGATTTACCAAGCACAAGGCGACCTAAAAAAACAATCCTGTAAAAAGCAAAGAAGCAATAATACAAAGATTGCAAATAATCATCAAACTAGGTTATTTTTAAATTATTTATTATGAGTTTCTGAATTAACAGTTGTGTGTCAATATAGACAGAACTACAAAATATGTGAAATATGGAAATAGCTTAAGAAAGCTACTTTCAATAACATTATGAAACTGTGGTTAAAGTAGTTGTCTTGCTGTAGATATTACTTATATTTTGTTGCAAAAAAAAAGTAAGTATAAAAAAATCACATTGTACATTCATTGGGTCTTACAGATAAAAGTCTTCTTCTTTTGTGATTTCAGTGAATCATGCAAAAACTCACGTTAAGTAATGCTTTTAAAATCAGTGTAATGATTACTTGCAACCTCCATATTATATCCTTTTCCTGTTTCTAATAATAAGCAGAGAGCCTCTGGTATGCACTACTGAATTCCAGCTCTTCTTGTGATTTCAGACACTGTGGGAATTCACTGCATCTCAGATAAATTTTATAAATCAGGCTTGGAAAGGTCTTAGCATTTTCAAATACATTTATGAACTAGTTTAACTAATTTGTTTAAAAACTGCTTTTTAGTTTGAAATTGTGTATATATTTACATATAAATCTGGATGACATTTCAAAAATGTTTAAGACTACCTTTAAATGTGACTATACGTCACTTGGATGCTGGGGTATATTTTGAAAGATCACTTGGGATTTGATCCAAAAAAAATATATTACATGGCATCATCTTCAGTTTTGCACTATAGCAAGCTCCAAGCACATGGATCCCTAAACATGATCCAGAAATACTGGTGACTTCAGCCTGACCCATAAGGCTGACCATCCTGTGACACCACCAGAAAAAGCAAAGACTGCCCAAAGGGGCAGTCTCCTGAAAGCTCACAGGCTAAGCAGGAGCAGCTGAGAAGTAGCAAACAGGGGACATCTCTGCTTCACTTTGAAGCTTTAGCTACTCCTTTCACCTTGGATACCAAAGTATTACGAAATTAAAAGAAACTCAGAGCACCGATCCAGGTGCTGCCCCTTGATCATCTGTACAAATAAATTATTACAATATTCCCTGACAAATATTTGGTCTGTGACAATTATTGTTTTCCTGAACAATTCTTTGGTGCGTTTAAGGACTTAAAATAATCTTTGGATCGTTTCTCAGTGGTAGTCTGCATGCAACTCTACTGTTCTGGAAAGTAATAAAAGTTTGATAATAAAATTGTGACCAAGCCAGGTCACTTGGCCACAGGACCAAGTAACAGGCCCAGAAGTGTTTACCTTACTAGAATATGTTAATTTTTAAAATTATTTTCTGATATTAAGGGCCCGAAGGAGCAGTCTGCATCACCCTTAAAATGTCATGTGTGACATGATCTGCATGTACCAAGGACTAAAGCATTCACTTGACAAGGGAAGAATTTGAGTCATTACCTGAAGGAGTCCTCTTCAGCCTATGGAAATTCAAGTCCACATTCCTTGCTTGCATTATATTATTTGGTGCCATCTGGATTCTATTATATTTTATATTAAGCAGATTTTTTTCTGTCTTTTCTTCTCCTCTTTCCTTGGGTTTTGGGGCTTTGTTAATTTGGTTGGTTGGGTTTTTGGTGTTTTACATTTTTTGGGGATTTGTGACTGTTTTTATCTGGTATTGCATTCATGTAAGAGCATGAGTGTGTAAACACAAAATTACACCCAGTCATTGACTTTATATTCTGTTTATTCCTTAAGAAATTATTTCTTTTGTTTTACTCACCATTAAATGAAGAACGTTTGATCACCCACTCATTTGCCTGAACAGAAAGTAGCTAACCTACCTTTATCTCCTGTAGATGGTATGGTTGCCCATTCACTGAAGATTTTCTGGAGGAACTCATTCACTGAGGGTTGGCACTGTTCTGTTGTTTGGTTTGTTTTGACTTTTGCTATCTATTTTTAAACTTAATTTCTGTATTTCTTTCTACTTTTGAGGTTGCATTTTTGATGTTCAAGTTCGCACCAGCCTTAATCGAGAGTTTAAATCACCAGGAACTCCAGAAGGACACCCCAATTCTGGTCGCAGTGTTGGACAATGCAAAGATTCCCCATGCAGTTTAATAAAATGCAGAAATGGTGGCAAGTGCATAGAAACTGGCTCTACTGTTTAGTAAGTATACATATATATATATTTTTAGACACAGCATAGACTGTCTCTAGACTAATAACTATGGCAATTTATTGGGTTCATAAAAGAACAAGGCTATAAGAAAGAAAAAAAGCTGATAAGCTGATGACATTACGTTCAGTTAGACAAATACATTAATATTAAAATATTAAATTATGTTAGGACCATTTATGGGGAATTTTTTTAAGAAATTCCATTACCTCGTTCTGCTCCACTAAAGCTACTGGCATACAGACTTACCAGGAAATGCATGAGAATTAGATGTGTAACCTTTTTTAAAAACTAAGTGAGCAGCTGGGATAGCAGAGAACGAGTAGTAACGACGAGAGCTTGACTCTGTTAATGTCCAAATGTGGCTGATGGAGCAAAAATAGCTTAATTCTGTTTCCTGGGAATCATTATTTTCCATTAAAAATCCCCTTGTGGAGTAAACCACTAACTGCCCAACATTAGAAAGTTCTGAGCCAGTTTAAATCTGTAGGAGCTCCAAACACTGTTTGAAGTCTGTCAGTTCATCTCTAAGCTGCTCACCTGGCTGATCTATGGGATGAGAGGGGGTAGCCATGAGAGGCTGCCCAAAAGATGAGTCTCTGGTCCTGCATGCCTTGTCTCTCAGAGCAGATGGAGCTGAATGCCCAGACTGTATGCACAGAAGGAGGAAGTACATTTGCAGTTCCAAATTACTGTTGAGTGTCAACACTTCCATTGTAATAAATTTTGTTTTCAAACACTTTGTAATGCAGCTGTAAAACCTTTGCTGACGAGCATTTTTTATTTTAAAAGTATCTGCCAAGATTAATTATGCTTGCTTCCCCTTATGTGCTTTCACATGTGTTCATTTATTTCCACATATTTGCATAATTTTTTTAAAAAGAGAAAAGTGCTGATTTAAAACTTGCTAAGATACTGACTGAAAACATTGCAGACAGCAAGACAGATTCAAATGAGAAAAAAGGCTTCACACTGTGGAGCCTCTGTAGGATGCTTCTTAAAACAATAAAAACCTGTCCTTCTGTGTGCTACAAAGAAACACGTTTGCATATCTGTCAATTTCTGTCAACATCTGTCAAAAAAAACAATTTACTAACTCTGTACTGGAGAGAGAATTATATGGTAATTGGTTTTGCTGCCTGTGACACAAATCTTCACCAAGAAAATTGGAACAAAAAACCTGCTTCTAAAGCTAGTAAACTGTACTGATACTTGGAAAATTGCCCCCAAGATTAGCACACAGATTGGTCCCAATTCCCCTTATGAGTGTATTTATATTCTCTTCAATGCAGTAATGAAGGAAACTCTTTATAAACCATAATTTGGAATTGCTTTCTGATTGTTGCACTGCTGCATGTCACAACCGTTGCACTTGGCAGGATCCTCCCAGAGCTGGTAAACCCTTGACATTTGATCTTCCTGAGGAACTAGAAAGGATAGTGGTCATCTTTCCCCATATGAGCATATTAGAGGTGATACAAAAACAAAATTGCAAGACAAAAATATCAAAAATGCGGGCTGAAACGTCCCACTCCCATTCACCCACCAAAATGCTTGCTTCAGCAATTTACTCAGCTGTGCTAAGTCACCTTCATGTCTCTAAGGTGAACCAGCAGCAGCATCTAGAGCACATTTGGAAAGCAGGTGGCAGGCTAGAATGGCAGCTGGTGACAGGAAAACATAGCAACCTTGGTATTATAGGAAAAGTTCTTTTTCATTATTACTATTTGTATTCCAGATTGGTTAAGGGATTATTCTAAAATTTCTGGGTCGCTGGGGGAAGGGGGGGAGAGGGGGCGCCATAATTTGGGATTTCTGGGGTTTGTTTGTTTGTTTGTATTTGATTTATAGTGGCTTACTACTGAATTCTATTCCTATCCCCATATTTCAGGACAGCTAGGTCTTCACATACCAGGTATATGTGCATGCATGTACCAGTAATGGTCACTTTTTCCTCTCACAGAAAAAGTGAAGCATTGCCAAAGGGGCATGGATGTAGCTCACATGTAATTTCTGTCAAAGTACAGTAGCTGTCAATACTGTCTCAATATATTTTCTCAGAGGGAACTGCTTTCTATTTCCAAATCATCTGCCTTCCTTTGAAGAGCAGAGTCCTTGAGGGAACTGGATTTGTGTTCAAATATTTTCTCTGCTGAAATGAGATCTCTCCAGAGGTTTTGGTTGCTGTTTTGAGCTATTTTTATGTCTTGCTTTCACCACCCTGCCAGAAAGTGTGCAGTGCTGTTAAGCTGTAGATTCAGTTGCTATAGGGATAATGCTTTGATTTAAATAGAAACAGAAATATGCAGCATTAATCTTTTCATTCTGGCCAGCAACAGAGCACAACTGCTGTATTTTGACAAAACAAAGGAGAAATACTTGAATAATAAAATGAATAATATAATTTTCAAGTGACAAGAATATCCCTTATTATTTTATTTATGACACAAAATCATAGAAAATAGAAAATTGCATATAACAAGATTGTCTGCAAGGTGTTATGGCTACTTCTATACTTGTTGGTGAAGTAAGAAAAAAAGTGCATCTTGTGTGCTGTTAGCACAGAACATCAAACAAAATGGAGAGGATTCAATCTCCTAAATGTGAGCATGTAGTGCCACTTTAGACACCCCATGGTAGGCATTGGGCCATCAGCTGCTGCTTCAGAAGAGTTTGGGACTTGAAAAAAATTTCTGTCATATCTCCAAGCCTCATGTGGATTTCTCAGTACTCTATAGCATTCAAAGATCAACAGCCACTAAGGTTTCATAAATTAAATCATACCCCCTATATGTGTGGGGTGCCTCATAAAAGGAGCTTGTGTCGTCTCGTTATTCGGCCAGATTTAATAAAAAAAAAAAATTTGCAGTCCAAGGACCGAATCAATATGTAACACAAGGACATACTTACATACTCTGTAAGGGAAAAGACATTTAGCTGTTTAATCATCATGGTTTAAAACAATACAGATTTCTGTTTTGGGGGGTAAATTTGCTATCTAAAATTTTTCATCCAATTTGTCTAATTTAATAGGACACTTTTGCAGCATTCCATGGTTCTCTTTGTTTAAATACAGCTGATTCTCTTCCAGTCTTGTTTTCTTCAGGCTCCATCTTTATTTCCTAGCCTGAAGATAGACAGATTTTTGTTAATGCTCTCACTTTCCACTGCATGAATTTAAAACCTCTCTTATTTATAAATTTCCTTCCTTGCTCAGCATCTTTCCACTACAAAAGAAATTCAAGAACTGTATCCAGAAACCTCCAGTGGATTGGGCAGCCTGGTGTGCCCAATACATACTGGCACATCATATTGTTTATTACAAATTAAACAATACTTGTTTAATTTGACACCACATTTACCTAACTATGGGAAAATCCATATTTGTTAGCATTGAGAATGAAATTTTAAGTAATATGTTTTCTATATTTAATAGAAGATTTTTTTGTTTAATTTCAGGTCTAAGTAATCTTTCCAATACTTCACAAATCCTTTAGGCTCTTTAGTTATTTCCCTATAAAGTTCAAGAAAAGCCTCTAGTTTGATCAGGATTTTGAGTAGTAACACACAGACACACTTTTTACATGTTTTATGTGTAAGACTACTTTTCATTACTTTTTTTAATGTTGCCTGAATTTTGATGAAATTTTGAGTTTTGGTTCATCATCAAGAGTGACATACACTTGTCATCCTTGCCTATGTAGAAACTGTTATTTGTTTGAGAGCTAATTTTGGCTTTGATAAGGGACTTTACCCTGAATAAACCATTCTATGAATACTGCATGACACTTTCAAGCAAGAAGCAAAAAAGAAAAAGCCATTAAATTAAAACTTGAGCTTCCTAAATAAAAATATACCAGAACTTGAAGTGGTATTTGAATTTCTAAAATTTAAAGTGAGTTTCTTTTGCTTCCTGAACTGGCTGACTTTGTCCTGTACTTACTCTGAAGTGTATCCTGTTAAGATTTCTTATTTCTTACAAAATGAGGTGATTCAAGGTTACATGGGTTTTTTTCAGACACACTATCAAAGTTGTATTTGAAAGCCTTTCTATGCTTACCCACCTAAAAATATGCTTTAGAAAATAAGAAAAAAAGCACAAGTCTGCTGCTCTTCTGTCTTATCTGCTGGCTCACACATCCCTCAGACACACCATGGATCAGAAGGCAAACATCACTAGTCTGTGTTAAGGCAACTGAGTGCAGGACTTTATCATTAGGGTCATGCATGTGTTGGTTTGTGGGATGGATGGTGCTCCCATTCCTGTGACTCTTTCTGCTGGATCACCACTGATTGATTAGTAAATGAGCTCAGATGGTTACTCGAGGATCCCATTGCCTAAACTTGAGCATTCTGTCAGGTTTCTGCTGGAAACTTGTCTCCCTGGCCAGCAGCTGCCTCTCTCACACACCTCTAGGGCAACTGGAAGCCAACTGGGCACCTGATGTAACATAAAATCAACTGTCTTGATCTCAGAATGAATCTCACCTTTTATACTTAAAGAAATACAAAAAGCATCTGGATGATGCTCTTAGTCATACAATTTACTTTAAGGTAGTTCTGCAAGGAGCAGGGAGTTGGACTCAAAGATCCCAATGAGTCCCTTCCAACTTGAGGTTTTTGTGGTTCTAAATGGTTCTTTAAATCCCTGAGAATCAAGTCACTAGTGAAAGCTATTGAGCTCTCCTGGTCTGGAAAAACAAGCAACCAAAATCAGAAAGACATAGAGAAAACTAGACCAGCATGGCGGGCTGCATGATGGAAAATATTTGAAACACTGCCTCTTCCTTCATCTCTGTAAAGATTAGGAAATTCTGGATCTAAGCTTCTCAACACCAGTCCAGCTTGCTTAGGCATGTTAAATAGGCTTCATTTGTTGATAGACCATTGCCACTGTAGGCCAGCAAACATGTCCAGCTCTGTGCAAACAATTTTCAATTAATTTAAAAACCTGACTTCTGTTAGGTCACAATAGACAAGAATTAAAAGAAATTTAAGCAGATATATGCAGACACAAGCCAGGGAAAGGGGAAGAACCCTCATGTGTGATGCCCAAGAGCAGCAGCATCAGCTCCAGCAGCCTCCCTCACAGCACAAGGAAGGGGCACTGCTGCTTGCACTCAGGGAGTTAAATCACCTCCCCTTCTCAGTAGCTTTCATGCATCAAAGCATAACATTTATAGTTGAGACAGAAAACATTCTGATGCTGACTTTGATGAATCGAGGTGCTTTTGCTTTTGCAAGGTCCTGTCCTTTTTTCCCTCATTCTCAATGGCTATTTATCACTCTGAAGAGTTTGTTGGCTGTGCTTTGTTTACATGTTGTCTGTTCTGAAGGTTTGGTGAAACAGCAGTTTCACAGGCTCCTCATTATGTTCTATGCAGAAACAGTGGGCTGATCATTGGGAGATATGCAGCTCAGCCAGTGCAAAGAGAAATTTAAGAGGTTGCACAAAACAAAAAGCCAAACAAACATGGACCAATCAAAACCCAAACAAAATATATGAGTTTTCATTCCTAGCCTTGAGAGAGAAAACTTCCAGGGAAAAATCCATGTGTTTTCATTCAGGGGAGTAATTTTTTAATAATAAATTGATACAAAATGCTAGAATAAAAATATGTCTAATATTTAATTTTAACTCTTTAGTAAGGATGGCATTTTAAACATAAATGCCAAGTGTATTCTGTATTTAATAATTTCTATAGAAGTCATACTAATTTAAAATTTATATGTTGGTGTGACTTTTTTGGGTTTGTTCCCCAGCCTGGATGAAAGAAAGGCATAGAGTGTAGCAGACAATAACAAGTTCAATGATTCAGTCTAGAAAATTTACTTTTGGTGTAGATTTACATTTTCATCATGGATATATGAAACCCAAGTTGCCACCTCTTTCATGGCCATATCCACTATCCTCTTTTCCATCAAGTGCTTCAACAAATCTACATTTGATATGCCAGTTATAAGAATTTAGAAAATTACAATAACTAAGTGAAAGACAGTTACTGACAGACACCCATTAGTAGTTAAAATTTGTAACTGCTAGCAATTCCCTTATGTTGATTTTAATTTATGACTTTTTTGCTGCTAACTCTTCCCTTTTAATGGCCACTTTAACTCCTCCTAGTTTGTGAATCCAGGGCCTTTTGGAGTTATTTGTAGAGCAAAATAAACATACAAAAACTACAAGCCTTTTATTTTTAACAGATGCTAATATTTTAATGTTAATATTCAAAATAAAATATTTCCTATTATGTACACTTTTCTTTTATAATAAAATGTATAATTAATGGGGAACTTGGTTACTACCCTTTTCTGTTAACCATTTTGGGTCAGGTTATTAAATGTAGGTATTCAAACTTGAAAATCTTGATTAGATTGCTACTGACATGTTGATTTCTTTTGCTAATACTGTTGCATTCTTTCCTTTCACTTACCCTCTGTAGCTGTGACTGCCTCACTGGATGGAAAGGTGCATTTTGCACAGAAACTGTGACAGTGTGTGAACCTGAGCATAATCCTCCACATCTGTGTCAGCAAGGCAGTACCTGTGTGCCACTGCCTAATGGTTACACATGTCACTGTCCTCTTGGAACAACTGGTACCTACTGTGAACAAGGTATGTCAAATGCACAGTACATTGTACACACAGTTATGTGAAAACCACAGCATTTTGCAATATATCAATTAAATGTGACACAGAGACACACAGTACAAAATAGATTTAAGAAAGTGATGCTCCTTTCTGTTGGAAAAAGTCATTTAAACCAATGAATTGTTAGGTATTGTTTCCTTATTTTTAATGCCATTTTTTCCTTCCATTTTTTCAAATCATTCAACCAAATTCACAAGCATGGTTTGTCAGGCATCAAGGGGACAGGAAGCATTGCAGAGCAATGTTACAGCGCTTAGTTCGACTCCCAAGCTCACCATAATTAAGTATGATGGGAAATACACATGAGATCACAGTAGTGGTACAGAAGAGGGAAGCATCTGGGACCTTATCCAACTTGTACTGATCCTAACGGAGAGGTTCCTGTTCACTTCACAGCCTGTTGGGTGGGGATGCACTGATAACTTTGACAAAAGATGCAAACATCACTGTAAAAATGTGCTAGTGGTTAGTCTCCCAGGCTTTCTTTCAACATGTCATCCTCAAAATATGTTCTCAGTTGTCAGGTTTTGCATTAATTACCCTCAAGCAAAGCAATCCTTTATCTGTTTTCTTCTCAGAGAGATTGTACAAATGAATATTCAGCAATGGGGATACACATGCAGGTGCTACAAGCTCAGGGACTTTTCCTGCAAGTGCTCAGTGTCTCTGTGTCAGGAGTGTACAGTCCATACCCTCTATTCCACAGGTCTTAGATTCATGTTAATTTTGTCCAAGCTTATGTTTTCCTGTTGAGAAGCTTTCTGTACAACTTTCAGAGAACTCCAGTTACAGTTAAATAGCTGCCTTTCCAAACTGCCTGTCAAGGTCCAGCCTCTCTTGTTGTGTGAGTTTGAAGCACAAAACTGACAAGCTGAACTGCATTTGACCTGATTTGCAGTCCTCATCCTATATATGGGTAGTTTTAAAATCCCATTACACATGGAATTGGTAGGCTCAAATGAAAAAGAATATAGCTTCTAGAAAGTTACTGTTGAATTCCTTATTCCACATAAGAATGTGCTTGCTTTATTGCCTCTGCTGCAACAGCTGTTCAAGGCTTTTTATATGAACTTTTCAATTTTGGATTCTCATTTCAAGTAAGATTTTCAAAAGTAATGGCATCTGGAGTCAGGATACTGATCATAAGGACATGTGCTACACACAAAGCAGGTAATTAATCAGGTAAACACTCCTGGGTTCTGGTTCCAGAATACATTTGGGTCTTCTTATGATGGCCACATTATCAGTACAAAACTTATATTGGAGCAAGAGAAAATTGTATTTCTTACAGATTGTCTTTCTTACAGATTGTCTTGTCCTGGTAAACGCATTAGAGGATTCCTCTCAGTTTTATTTAAAAGCATTCCTTTTATGAATAGGTATTAGAGATCCTGACCAAACTTTGTGCCCTGTATTTCACCTTACTCTGCAGCAGAATAATGAATTATCATGAGATTTTTCAAAGAGCAGTTTGCACTTTTAGTGGATGGCAAATTGCTAAAAAACAGCTGCTTATCAAGATTGAATATCTCATCTCTGGATTAATGGTGGTTATTGGAGCCAAAAGAAAAAGAGACAGAGAGCAATGAATAGTCCAAGGGAGTGAGAGAAAACAAAGGGTGATTAAAAGATGAAGACTAATGAGTGTACCAGAAAAAAAGGAAAAAAAGTGTGAAAAGGCAGAAGAGATTTATGAGGCAAAAAAAGCACAGAGTAGAATAACAAAGGGTTAGAACAAACAGGGGTTTACCAGATTATAGCAATGATAAAGACAGTACAATAGCATGGATTGCACAGGAACAGGTCAGGTGAAGTGAGAAAATGGGGCAATAGGGGTAGAACCACAATAATAAACAAGAATATCTGAACACAGTTATTAAGGGTACTCAGGCATAAATCATCAATTAACAAGCACTAACTTGTTTGGCAAACACTAATAATATTTGGGGTTCTTTATTAACTATGTACATGAGAGATGGAAGCATGTGAGCAGAAGAGGATGTTGCTGTTCCCAACTGGTTCTGCTTAGAGCATCAACTCAAGCCACCAAGGATGCAATGACTGTCAGCACAGAGATAGGATACATTAAGCTTTAGATGTCAGAGCTCCAGTAGCAAGTGTTCAGTGATTGGAAAACTGAGTTAGAACAAGACTAAACACAGGGAGAAAAAGACCAGTTAAAGAACACAGTTTTCATAGCACTTCTGGCCTGAGACTCACAGGGCTTGCTCAATTATCTCACAGTGGCCATTGCCAATATGTAAATTGAGCAATATTCTCAGGAGGTTGCAGAAAGATGTGTGTTATTTCATGGGTTTTAGAGGAAATAGTAGAAATTAACCCACTTGACAAAGAGAGGGTGACAGTTTCAATTACTCTGCATTTCCTGTAGTCTGTGCACAACCAATTCAGGAAGTAGTGCAGTGATATTTTGTAGTCTGAAATGCTGAGAGCAAATATTTCATTGTATATTTCAACAAAGCAAGTACCAGGACTTGCTTTTCTCAGAGAAAGATCAAGAGGTTCAGCAGGCAAACAGTACCCTGGTGACTGACAAATAAGAAGACACCTGTGAAATTTAAGAACAGATTTGGGAAGGCAAGCATCCATAATGAGCACTAGGAAAGAAGGACAGGGTTGTAAATTAGATCAGAATAGACCCAAGAAATAAAGCCTTGTCATGCAATGCAAAGGAATACACTTGTTCAAGAACTTAAAACTCCACTTCTTGGGTGCACTGTGTTGTCCAAACCTGATAACACTCATCAAACAAGAGTGTTAGGTTTGGAAAGGTAACACTGATGTAAACAAACAAAAATATTATTGATTTATACTTCCAGAAACAAAGTGATTGTTATGAAACAGGAAGGAAATGGAAGATTTATGGAGGAGTCTTTTTTACTTAGTGTTAATATTGCCATTTGGACTCAAACCACCTGTAGGACTGTTTGTGATACATTAAGCAGGAAATCATGCTGTTCCACCAGTTTGAAAAAGTCACAGCTGTGACAGTAGCACACCAAAGCCAGCCCAGCTCCTGAGGTGCATAAATGGCAAACAAATATTGCCATGATCTGGCCCAGTGTTAATTCTTAGTTTGCACTCCCATAGCCACAAGGGTTAGGAATATGGGGAAGTAGTTTATCTAGAGTTCTTTTAAAAGTAGTTATGTTTTCCATGACACCAAAACATGATGCTAATAAAATCTTTCGGTCATTTGACTTAAAGTTTGCAACAGAAGCACCAGACAATTCTAATTTTTCTTCTGACTAAGGAGTGAAGCTTGAGCCTGCAGCAGCATAATAATTTAGTTGTTTCAATAACACACAATATTCAAAACCAACAAGAGTTTCCTGTAATTTGTCTGGGGAGTCTCTTGTATGGCTTTGCACGCCAGATTCCAGCTTATTCCATTTGTGCCAATGAATACCTTTGTAATTAGATCTCTCAAAGGGTTTCTAAAGAGGGAGAAGTCTCTAAGGACCTGTTTTTTTCAGTTCCCCTGCAAGTGTATAGTAGACCTGTTGGTTTCAGAGTGATTATTACCGTGAGAAACAGTGGCCAAGATAATTGTCAAGGATGATTCTTCCTGAGAAAGAGGAAACAATGTAAAATGCTTTTGCAGCAGGTAATTTGTTTATACAGCACATTGTTACATATGTGAACACAATATCTTTTTTCATAGAAAGTAATTATTAAGAATGTGAACATTAAAATTACAGACATTATCCATAATTACAGTCTGCAATTATATTCTAATCTCTACTAAATTCTGTTTTAGCAGCTTATTCCTCTCATAAGAACTGTGTGCCTATGTAAGGCCAGTAATCTTGTCTCCAGCAGTGGCCAACAATGGAGGTTTAAGAAAAAATTAGCTCAGCAACTACATACAACATCTCCCTGAAACACTCTTAGGGCATCTAAACATATATGGCTTACTTTTTTTTTTTTGTTTTCCCTTGCCATTTATCTTAATGGATTGAATCAATTCTCTTATCATAAACAGTATCAGCAAAGGCTATGAAAAACTTGAACAAAAATGAATTTTAAGTCAATAAAATTCCTCTGACATTCCATTACACATTGAGATATATTTACACATAAGACAGAGTTTCTATAGGTACTGAGCATATTTATTTCCCAGATAATTATGTAGAGGAGTTAAGAAGACCTGTAGATTAGGTAGTTGTGAGATAACAGAGACTGATAATGTTCATATTTAAGGGGACAGCAATGTAATATTTGAAAGATTCTATAGATGGCAGTATTGGAAAACACTTGCCAGTGGTAAACATAAATAGGGTTTTCATCACAGTATTTCTATGAATTTTAAATTATTCATTTTTCTTTAGCAGGAATAGTTTGTGCCATATAGGTTCATAAAATCTATTATGATAATTTTTCTTGACTTCAAGGCATGATAACAGAATGTTACTGCCTTTTTCACAAAGAAACAAGTTAATAAATAGATTTCTTCAACTCAATATTAGTCTCTGAATTCCATAGCTACAAGTACTGCCTGTCAATGTACAACTCTTGAAGAACTGAAAGAAAATGTAAAGAGTTGTCATTATTCCATCCTTGGTTTAATGAGATATTTGTCAAGCAATAAAACCATTTCCTTAATGGACAAAGGGTGAGCAACTTCCTGGGGACATTTTTATTCAGCTCAAGTCAATTTCCTTGATATTGTTTTGATGTCAAATTCTATTATTCTGATATAAAAGTACAACAAATTTTTAAAAATACCTGATGCACTGACAGAAAAAAAAAAAAACCACTTTTGAAATAATTTTTACTATAAATATTTTTACTCTCTACGTATTATAGAATGTTACTTGACACTTGACTATTGTAAGATAAATTAATTCACAGTACAATTCAGCTCAACTTTTACATGACAAGACACCTTACATACAGTCAAGCACACATACATGTACACATATGTTGGGTTTACCTGACAATGCAGTTAGACTTGCACAGTCTATTTCACAGTAATCATTTGGAAACACTTGTTTCTGTGTTTAACCACAGGACAATTTGTTATTGAGCCACTGTGACTATTGTCATTATTATCTTTTAGTCACTTAAACAATGCCAATCCCATCAAGCTTTGTCTCCACTGACATTTTTTGAAAACTTGTGGCAACATGGGAAAATCTTTAAATAGTAGCCACAGAATTTGTGTCACATAAGGATAAAAAGTGTTGTCTAAATTTTACCTGAAGAGCAATCTAAACTTTCAGGCTTATCATAAACAGTCCAGTAAGCTTATTATTCATGGCAGGCACAAGGGAACGTGCATTTGTAATATTTATCTGTATAATTTAAAATGCCAAGTAGAGCTACCTACTGAAATACATCATATACAAACCCAAGTGGAAGTCATGTATGGTAAAATGAAGGAGATGATAATACCCTCCACACTAAGTCAGCCATGTGATCATGGGATGTGAAGTCCCAATATAAATTCAATCATCTACTTACCAGTCCCTCCAGTCACCCAGCTGAGTAAGAACAAGACCCAGCCAGCTAACTAGCACTTAGCTGGATGACTCTGAAATTACTTAGATGTCCTCTATGAGCATGAATGATATGCTGGAAATGTGCTTGCCACCTTACTTTGTGAAAGTGTTCAGAGTTAGTTAGTCAGGTAGTGGGATACTTAATGGTGGGAACTGGTTTTAAAGGCAAAGCACCTAGATTTAAGTGTCTAGATGTGAGTTTAATATGTAAGTTCCTATTATGAGTTTAAAGCTTTGAGAGCATTTCTCAGCCCATAGGGATGGGGTTGGTGTCTGGGCTCAAAGATGGCTTTGCTGAGGAGCCCCAGCAGCAGTTGCCTCCTACATTGTTTCAGGAGTAGCTTTCAATACCCCATGATCCTGTGCTGAACTACACTGTAGCAGCATCAAGATCCACTTGATCTGGACCCTGGCTCAGACTGATTTGCAGGCTGGACCTTAACACCTTCCTCATCATGGTGGAACTGATGTTTCACTTGGCCTAGCTCAGCTATCACATGTGGGGAGGCTTGATCAGGATTTACCAAGTCAAAAAATGAGCCAGACATGGTTTTTTTAATGTTTTTTTGTTATGAGGTCATCACTCCTTTCAGCAGTGACTCACATCCTTTCCCCTTCTTGTTAGAAGCTGGAACAGATTGCCCAGAGAGGCTGCAGAGTCTCCATCACTGGAGATATTCAAGAACTGTCTGGACAAAATTCTGTGCTCTGTGCTCTGGGATGACCCTGCTTGATCAGGGAGGTTGGACCAGGTGGTCCACTTTGGTCCTTCCCAACCATGCTGTGATCCTGTGTAGCATCATCAGATGCTAGTAATCAGCCTAGAAGATGGATCAGACTTAGAAGTATTTGTTTAAATTCCTGTTGTAGTTACAATGCATCCCACGGTGCTAAGTGCTCTAGTGAATAATACAGCAGTTACACAGCAAAGGTTCTACCAATTTAGCTCATAGGATCATCAAAGGCATCCTTTTACCTCATTTGTTTTAGCAAAGAGTTTCTCCAGAGTAAGCATATGTAACACAGGTGTTGTCTTGTGCAAGTTTAGCAGAACTTCTTATTTTCTTATCTTAGGTGAAAAATAAAGTTTGCTGCCAAGAAAACAGCATTAAAGTACCTGAGCCTCTGATATGTTAGTTTTGTATATGCCTGCCATAAAAGAAAATTGAAAAGCTTAAATTTTCATATTCTTCACCTTAAAAGTTTTTCTGTCTATGGAAGCAATTTTGCAAAACTGAAATTTCATACTGCTCACCTCTGTGCACTGTGGTAGAGTGAATGCATTCTGTTTTAGGATATGAGTGCACATATGGGTTCCACGCACCTGTCAACTCAGATTTTTTCCATGCATATAATCAGTACTTGCAGGTTCTTCAGGCTATTTACAAGAAAATTATAAGTCATTCTAGTACTTCCTATGGTTACTCCTGCTGCATTGTGGCAAAATATGTTACTTTCTGACATTTGTAAGATACATTTATTGGGAATAAGCCTACTTTTTAAAGATAATGAAAATAAAATATTTGCATCTTAGAAGTTCCAGAATGAAGTATATTAAATACAGTATTGTATTTGATATCTATAAATCAGGATACTAGCTCCTTACTAAAGAATTCTGACATCTGTTACTAAAGCTGTGGGTCTTATTTTTTAATACTCTATCTGTAATATGAAACCACTGACTTATTTCTTTCTCTGAGTGATACTATAAAACCTTATTTTCTTTCTCTGCTTCAAGGCTTTTTATCATAGC
Source organism: Polioptila caerulea (assembly GCA_013397295.1). Classification (NCBI taxonomy): domain Eukaryota; kingdom Metazoa; phylum Chordata; class Aves; order Passeriformes; family Certhiidae; genus Polioptila; species Polioptila caerulea. The sequence goes on from VYXF01007125.1 coordinate 910,534, forward strand.
AATCTTCCTTTCATATCCCTCCCAATGACAACAATGTATCATTTCAATCCTGCTGATTTTGCTCTCACACTAGTCGTTGTCCAGACCTCTTCCATAAGCAGCAAAGAATAAATACATTGATGAAGTGAATATGAGTTCAGATATCTCATTATGCACTTTGCCTGAGGCGACCTTTCAAGCAGCAGCATATTTTCATGTAAGATTGACCACTGTGGCGTAGCTCCTCCACATGCAAGTCTCATTGTGCAAAAATCTGCTAAGAGGAGACTGACTTACAAATGATGCATGAAGAAAAAATGTCTATGAACAAAATTAATTATTATTACTGATTGTTTTTTAAATATGAAGACATCAGTACAGGGATTTTATCTTTAACTACTAATGGAGAGTCTTGTCTTACCTACTGAAAAAAAAAATCCGTATGGAATAATAGGTATTACTCTGTCTTTTGTACCTGATAGTGTTTATATGTTTTAGTGATGTAAAGTACAGCACCAAATATGTTTAGCAAGTTTTATTACTACTTATCATCCAGGGTAATTGCTATTCTAAATACTTTTATTTCTATGAGCTTTTAAGTATAGATGCCAGGAACTTCATACTTTTGACATTATGTAATATATTACTACAAACACTGCTTAGCCTTGATAGGATGTATAACAGGTATTATGATAGTTAGGATGGGAGTGATTTGAGAATATATACATAGATTGAACAACAGCTCATCAAAAGCCTGATTCTGATCATTCCAGTATTTACTGAATCTGTTATAACTGATATTCCAGTGATTAAAACTTGCTTTTAGACTTACTGAGATTTTGTGCCATCAAATCTATGTACCTTCCTCAGAAATATTATCTGTAATCTACCAGGGGAATTAAGAAGGCCAGCTGTGCAGTTACTGCCCATTCAACAGGCATCCTCAGGTCAGGGTATGCTGATAACAGGTGAGAGATCTGGATCCTCAGTCGTGATGAGTCTGCCTGCTGGACAGCATCCCCCAGGGACACCTTGAACCCTGTTCTGAGGGAGGTGGTGTGACAGACAAATCACAAGAGCTTGCAGCATGCTGGCTGTATTCCAGCCTAATACCTGGGGCCCATCTGGGATAGGCAGCACAAGGTGGAGCTGGGTGGTGGGTGGGTTCACCAGCAGATGCTGTGCAGACAACTTGAGTGTAGAAAGATGGCAAAAGGTATCTCCAAATGCACTTCAAGGACATCCTGAAGGTGTATTTGACTGAGAGCAAGTTACTAGAAAACAATGAAACTGGGAGCACCAAAATGAGGAAAGATGTTGGTCTCAGAAGGTAAACAGCACAGCTTTGGCTGTAGAAGTGTGGAGGGAACACTTACAGCTCAGGCATTTAATACTGATGTTTAACTCAACAGTGAAAATGGTTTATCAGACACAGGTTTAAATACACCCTGCACACCTAAGTAGCTTGGTTTATTCCAGCAAACCCACAAATACAGTAACTAACAAATACATAATCATGAATTAGCTGATAGCTAACATGATTAGAGAGATTATTTACAGGAGCATGTAGTTACAGGACAAGGGGAAATGGCTTCAAGCTGGAAGAGAATAGGTTGAGATTAGATAGTAGGAAAAAAATTCTTTGAGAGTGGTGAGACACTGGAGCAGGTTGCCCAGAAAACTTGTGGATGCTCCTTCCCTGCAAATGCCCAAGACCAAGCTGGATGGAGCCCTGAGCAAGCTGACCTAGTGGAAGATGTCCCGGGCCAGAGCAGAGGAGTTGGACCTAGATGATCTTTAAGGTTCCTTCCAAGCCAACCCATTCTGTGATTCTTTGATTCTACGATAATTATATCTCAAATACACAATGTTGCTACAGTGGGGAAAACTGGAAATTGTTTCAAGTCACATAAACATTATAGAAAAGTATAATAATTTAGCAGTTGGATGAAGCCAGTGGAACCAGCCTGATTTTGTAGTGGTATGTGAACAATCAGCACTGAGAGGAGAAGATAGAATAATTGTGTATAGCTCAAAAGTGTACATTGTATCTTAACTGTAATTGTGTCAGTGTTCTCTTTCACTGTAAGCTAGGACAATTTAAATTATCAAACACCTCATTATGTTTATCTTAAAAACAAATTTCAGCAACAATTAATGAACACTTCCCACTTAAAAGGTACAGTCTTATGGGAAACAAAGCAGCTCATTACAAATCCTCCACTAGAATTTCCATCTGTATGGCAAGAAAATAAATGTTCATTTTGACTCCTGCAACAGTATTTTGAATTTCAATTTTTAAACAACGTGAAATTTACTTATATATATTTGAAAATGAATGCTAACAAGATCACATTTATTTTGCTTTAGAACTTCAGCCTTGATTGTTGAGGAAAATAAGGCACCCAGAAGACAATGGCATTGATTTGCTCTTATCTAAGGTTTAATTTGTATCTAGGTTATTTTTATTCTCTGAAAAGGGAAGAATTGGAAGTATTATGTAAAGCATTTAAGTACTATACAAAATAACTAGATCCATAATAATGTAGCCCTCTCAAAATATCTTTCGGAAGACATTTCCTCTTGTGTTTTTCAGATATTTCCATTAGTGATGCATCCTTCAGGAATAATGAATCATCGTGGATGTCATTTGCACCCTTTTATATCCGGCATAAGACCCATATTAAACTGCAGTTCCAGCCTCTCTCTCCAGATGGTATCCTGTTCTACACTGCACAGCATTTGGGTACTCAGTCAGGTAAGGGGGTTCCAGCTTGCTGCTGTCACACAGCCAGGTACTTTTGTGAAAAAGAACAGGAGTGATTGGGTGATTCAGGCATTCAGTCTCTGTAACTCATTGCCCATGGTGGCTGGGTTTTATCACAGAATGTTAGGGGATTGGAAGGGACTTTAAACATCCTCTAGTCCCAAGTCTCCTGCCATGGGCAAGGACATCTTCCTCTAGACCAGATTGCTCAAGGCCTTATCAACTTGGCCTTGATCACTGCCAGGCATGGGGCATTCACAGCCCCTGGGCAACCTGTTCCAGTGTCTAACCACCCTCACAGTAAAATATATCTCCCTAATATCTAACCCAAACTTCCTCTCTTTCAGTTTGTACACATTACTCATTGTGCTGTAGTTCCTGACAAAATCCCTCTCTGATTTCCTTGTAGTCCCCTCCAGATACTGAAGGTTGCTGTGAGGTGCCCACACAGCCTTCTCTTCTCCAGGATGAACAGCCCCAGCTTTCTCAGCCTGTCCTTGTAGGGGAGGTTCTCCAGTCCTCTTATCAACATTATGGCCTTCCTCGGGACTAGTTCAAATAATTCCATGTCCTTCTTATGCTGGGGACACCAGAACTGTATTGTACAGTTGATTTGAACTGTGAATAATCAAGTTCATTAAAAAAACCCAAACATGCAAACCCAAAGTTTTAGATAGTCCAAAGTCAGCAAGTACTTAATGAACTTATTTAATGGTTCAGGAAAGCACATCCCCCTGAAAGTGACCACAGCCAGCTTTTTAGAAGCTACACCAAGATTCTCACTTTGGGGAGCTGGCCCAGCGTTTTAAATGACCAAAACCAAAGCAATATAAAAGCTGATCAAACAAGTTAAGTGAAAGTGAACAGAGCAAATGAGGCTCCTCAGAGGTGTAGCTTTTTATTATATAATGTTTAAAAGTGTGCTGGTGCAGCACGTAAAACATGCAAGTTCTGCATTTCCCAGATATGCAGTGACAAATAAATCTAAATAAAATATTTATAGAAATATTTTAAACTTTACTAAGTTAACATTCCTAAAACTTCATGTCAAGAAAACATACTTTGATAGTGTAAGTACATTCTAAAGTTTAGTCTTTAAGGTGTAAATTTTTTGTAATTACTTTATTAACATACTCAATTGCATTTAAATGGTGATTGCAGATTTTAAACTTCTGTGTCATCCATAACATCATCTTAGAGCAAATTTTTCACTTGTATTGATCAGTAGGCTATGCAAAAATGATATTTTATATGACAAAAAAAAATTACTATTGATCATGTATTTTTACATGCCTTTGTTCAAAGTCTAAAGCTCTGAGATATTTCAATAAACATACTCAGCCACAAATTCATATAAATACACATATGTCCAATGTACCAGCACCTTACTGTGTACACAGATGTTTCAACAGGTTGATAATGCATCATACACTGCTGACACCTTCTGTTTTCCTTATTCTAATTGCAACCACATACAGAGAAGCTTCAAAGTAAAATATATGAAGCATTTGTAATAGAAATACATGTATTAGCAAGAAGCTCTGTCTTTTACAATGAATCTTTCATAGTTCTAACACTTACAGGCCAAATTCTGAGCTTCTTCATGAATTCTTCTCTCCTGCATAAACGAAAGCATTACATGGGCCATGAAAAATAGGAGAAAAAAAGGATCTCTCTCAAAAAGAATAGTCAGATGTCATGGAAGGAGCTGGGACATAATGAAATTAAATACCTCTTTGGAAGCATCAAAGAGAGTGCTAAGGCCAGGAGTGATGTAGTCCAATCATGCCGTAATTCTCTTGCCATTCCTGAGTGTTTAGTTTGCACAGGAAAGAATATTTTCTTTTAATCACTTTCTAAAATCATAGCAATTCCATTTCAAAATAAAATTCCTCTTATATAGAGGGATTTATTTACAAATTTCTTACTTTCACTGTCCTCAAGTTTTGAAAGATTCAGGAAAAGCTAATCGCCTGGCTCTTTATTTTTGCCTTCATATAATCCTGTCAAATCTAGGCAGAATTAGATTGATGAAAGACTTAGAAGTATTCTTAGCAGCCAGCAGATGAGATAGAGCTTTCTGTTGAGGATTAGTTTATAAAGCCCTTCAAATAAAGCTGCTTCTTCTAGACAGTTATGTAAGATTTAATAAATTAATTGCCGAAATCACAGGATTTTGTTTCTAAAATTCCTTTTAATTAGGAAATAATTAGAATTTTTTTCCTCATTAGGAAATGCTGATTTTTTTAAAAGAAATGAGCTGACTATGAAGCTAATTTAGTAATGATACTGAGTAGCCCAGTTACGTATCAGCTTGGTTTGTCACCCACATAAACACTACAATGGGACTTTTCCTTCATAGACATATCCCACCAAATAGTCCTCCCATTACTAAAAATAAAATCACATCTTTAGTAGGTAAAGAAAAAAACATGACACTTCTGTTGAAATATTTTTTTCCAGCTTTGTTCTTTACAAAGAACAAGTCAGAACTTTCTAGAAAGTCTTTCTAGAAAGTCTCCTTACTCTGAAGTTGATCTGCTGGTTCCAGCTCTTACTCCTCTAAAAATATCACTACTCCAGTATACACATTTAAACACCTCACAAACTGGCTTAAAATGGGAAACATCCTGTGAATATTAGCCTAATTTCCTGCAATTGCCAGTCATCCATTTTGTTTCTTTGTCAACTATTTCTGAATGCATATCATGACTTTAAGTATGGTACTACCGACTTCTGTAGGCCCTAAGAAAATAATTTCTAAAGTCTGACAAAATTTATGTGGCTAGCAACGTTAGTTATAAGCTGGAGATAAACCCCAACAAGTGAGCTGACTTCAGAAACTTGAAGATAGTATGATAAGGGGACTTTCTTCCGCTCTTCGACTACTTGCTTTATGCACTGCATCTGGGCAAGGTCTCTGCAAACACTATGGAACTCGTGGAGTCCAGCACACTGTTTGTACAAGGCCAGCTCACTTCACATTTTTTCAAGGGCATGGTATCCTATTTTTACCAATGAAAGCATGAGACTCCTAATGATTAAACAGCCTTTAATTCAGACTGCTGGATGCCCACCAAGTGCTTGAACAATGTCTATAATTCAGTCCATGCACAACAACCACTCTGTAAACTTGGAGGCCTTGGCACTCTGGGTAAAAGGCAGCTTAAAAGGAGCCTTGCTTTTTGTTGAGTCATAGCATTACTGAAGCTTTACATGTTAGCAAAAGTGTAATATGCCGTAGACTGCCTACATTATTCCAGAGCTCAGGCCAGGCTGATGGGAAGGTTTGCTCCCAAAGTGATGAGAAGGAACAGTCATGCTAGGTGACTAAGAATGAAGTCAGGTCAATAAACAGAACGGGATGACTCATGCTAAATTTAACACTCAACATTTGCAACAGCAGCTCTCTGTCTCTCTTCAGCCAGATTATGCTACCCACCTGGCCTGAAAAACCTAAAAATCTTAACTCCTGATATTTCAGTTTATAAATCTATAACATAAAAATAAGAGAATGCCAGGACATGTCTGCATGATTTTCTAAAACATTGCTTATGATGAAAACTGAATCATGGAACTAGACTAAAATCTTTTGGAAATATTCACAACTTTGAAATACCTAAAAGGCAGGAGTATTATTTTCCTAATCAGAAAGAAAGTGATCATCTACTCACTTTTAAAATAAGAACTTGAGTGGTTAAGTATTTTCTCTTTGCAGCCATATTTCCTTAGCTTACAGGGACATAATTTCTGCTTTGTTGCTAGTTTTGGAATCATTTGTAGGAACTAAATCAGTGGTGTAGGAAACAGAACTGCCAGCCAGCTCTGTTACAGCACAGACATCCCCACTGTCTTGAAATCTGTTGCATATGAAGTGTTATTGTTACCCTTTTGACACTGGCAAGCAAACAAAAAAAAATTGGCAAATTGAGGCTTTTCAAGGAAGGTGGCTCCTTCCAGCTGCCAAAATGTGCCAGGGAGACATTGGTGACTAAAGGAAGCACAGAAAGTTTCTTCACAAAGAAGAAACTCATTTTGGAAAGGTGAGGCTGAATAGTCTAACACAATTAGATAAGTGCCCACCCCTTGTAAATGCATGGGCATCACTGTCTGCAAGGTTGCTCTGCATCCCAGCTATGCCCTTTCTACTATGGGATGGTGCTCCAAACTGAAGCTGGACTCTACCTATTGACACACAGATTTTTTACATAATTTGAGAAACATACAGGCTTGACTTGACACCAGTTTTCAGTCTTGCATAAGCTGTGACATGGAACACCACACTTGGAGCAAAACAAATTATAATAATCCATGAAAGCATATCCATGGGTAGCTCCTTTGGCTGTGCATTAGAGGCACTGGCTGTGGTCACCCCTAGGTAAAAGATCAACTTAAAACAGCTGCAACAAGGTCCTTTACCCTGTCAGCCAGCTGGTACCTAGCTGCATGCACACACTCAGACAAGGGCAAAGACAAGGCTAACAAACTTAAAGGAAGGCAAGCAATTAGGAAGGCTAATTAGGAAGGCTAACTAAAAGGAAGGCTAGCAAACTTAAAGGAAGGACAGCTAGCAATTAACAGCAGAAGCTGCAGAGGGTGGGAATAAGGCTCATCTCTTCTCTGTTCTTTGTTCCTTTGTTTTACCCCTTTACAGCCCTTCCTTTTCTTCCCTGTTTTCTCTCCTTGGTCTTGGGCTTTACTTTGACTACTGGAAATGCTCAGGAGGCATGTGAAGGACAACTGCTGCTCAGTTAGGTTTCCTCTCAGGTGGACACCACAGTGCATCCCCTTCCTTGTCCACAGATTGTAGCCATGCAGCTGGAGGCTGATAGGGCTATTTCAACCCCTTCTAGACAAGAAAAGGTCTGCTCCTGGAAGAATACGTAACAGGTGACAGTGTAAGAGCATATAGTTAAGGTCCATGGAAAATCATACAGGAGAGAAGGAAGGGAGGAAAACTGAAGACCAGAATGATGGAAAAAAAAGAATGAAAGCAAAGTGAGCTCAGCTCAGCAAGGCAGGAAGGAGCAGTGAGCATCTTGGAGCTGATGGTTACAGGATGTCAGAGAAGGGAGACCAGGACACCACTTTTGATCATCCAACGGTCTCGTTTATTGAGCAGAGCTCTCTGCTTAAATACACCTCGTAATGAGCTCATACGTGTTACAAAAGCAAGGCTCATGATTGGCTATTCTACTTGATTACTTAGTAGCTACAGCTGAGTGCTTGCACCTTGTTATCTTATCAGAAAGGACCTTCAGCTGTTTACTTCTTCCTTTACCTTAGTCCTCACTCCAGCAAATTGCTCTAGCTATATCCTTTTCCTTTTAGTCATTCCTAAACAATATTCTCCACAATATTCTCCACAACAGGAGGCATCATGCCAATATGAGGCAGTAATACTGCTTGAGACACAGGCACTTCATTGTGGTGGCTTAACAAGGTCACTTTGGAGTGAAGATGAGCACACAGCAGAACCTAGAGTAAGAGGTTTCATTAACTGGGAATGATTCCCATGAATGTTACTGCTTATGAGGATAAAAGGCTCAAATGTTTGCTCTGCCACCAAGATGGTGCCAATGATCAATAACAACTTCTGAAAAAAATGGTGGAAGGAGAGTGGAGGAAATGCTACTCAATACCAGAGTGATAGAAACTGGCGCTCCAGGCTTGAGCTAAACAGAAGGGTGAGGTAAAACCAGCAGAAAGCACAGACAGCAAACATACATCCAGAGGTGCTGTCTCAGGGCTCTGAAACAACTAAAGGAACCAAGACTGTAGATGTTAGATAACCAGGAAACCACAGTGCAGGGCTCCTGGAACACTTAAGCTACAAGAATTGCTGAAGCACTGAGCTCATAAAAGCCTCTGTCCTCACCTTAGCTAGAGGCTTCTGCTCAGAAACACAGCATGAGACAAGACACAAGCACAACATGGCTTAAAGGAATCTAGATCTTCAGTAGTTCCAGGAACTAATCAGCAAGTTTTGAGCACACAGGGAGCCTTCAGTGACATTTGCATCACTGGGTCTATGGTAAAAGCAGCAAAAAAGTGAACACCACTGACTACAAGATTGCATCCACTACTACAAAAGTCACTTAAAAGTATGTTCTGGAAGTTCCTTTGGCCATGCAAACTAGTGGGAAATCCTTCTTAATTTGCAGTGGAGTGTAGGAAAAACCTCAGCTACTCTTTGAACAGGTAAGAAAAGCCTTGCCTTACACATACGTTAGAGCACAAGGGTAGACTTAAGTCACTGTGGGGAAGAGACCTTGAAACAGAAATATAAATACCATATAAAATACCATCCAGGATGCTGTCCCAGCTCCTAGTGTGTCAGCCTGAGACACTCTGACACTCTTCAGCCCTCCTAGGAAATACATCTGTATTAGGCACGTTTGGTGGTGTAGGCAGTAAATGCAGAGATCTTTGCCTAACACAGCTGTATAAATTGAATATTACCACATTTTTTACTCTGGTGATGCTTCTGGCCTGAATAGGACATCTCCAAAGAGAGTGCAATTTTCCTAGAATGCATGTCCACCTGTACCAAGTTTTGACCAATTATGATGTACATGAGTTTGCTACATAGAAACATGGAGAGTTGATACTGCTTGAGCACAATCCCCTCTTAGAATGGGGGTATACAGACACATCTGTATGTCCAGATAAAGACTGAACATGAAAGGGCATTGTCACCATCTGGAAGAATTTAAAATTTGCCTGTGAGACTGTAGCCAATTTGTTGAAGAGACTTACATACATATTCATAGTAGCAAGCTGAAAAACTTTGTCATGCATTCAGAATTCATCATAAGAAATCATATAAGATACTATTATAGATAATCCAGATCTCACAGTAGCAATTGGATGTACTTTTAGGAGACTTTTAATTATCTCCCAGTTTTAGGAACTGACTGCTCAAGACACAGGGCTGACTAGCCTCCTGGGAATTCTGACATCCAATATGGGAGCAGGTGAGACTTGTGCACATGAGAAAAACATGGAAATAAAGTTCCAAAGAAAAATTCACCGCTGCTTTGGAGTTCTGGCTTCTAATATGGAATAGAGACAATCCACTCTGAGGCAGAGCAACTTTGACTTTCAGTCAGTTGGTGAAAACCCTGAACTAGGATTTGCAGGTACAAGTGCTGTTTTATCTCCAGAACAGCTCCTTCCTTAAGGCAGTACCTGCTACAAAATTCCCTTCCCTTGAGAAGAAAACAATCTTTTAGCATTTGGTAAAATCACTGTTTTACTGAAACAGGGAATATGACAGGGGCAGGAAGGTGCATCAGAACAGAACTGAATGTTGTTAGTAATTTTGTTCAGTGCCCAGGGTCTTGACATGTTGCAGTTTCAAGGCCCAGCTAAGCTACAACAGTCTACTTCCAAGGAAGATTCAACCTTGCTGACACGCATTGCCTTACAGTTCCTTGTGTCCAGCAGGTTGGGCAAGACTTGCACGCACAACAAAAGAACAACTGTGAGTGCCTGTCTCAGGAGTCTCTCTGCTTTTTTTGTGACACCACTGATGGAGATGAATAGCCCATCTTAGATGAGAAGCAAAGTTGTGTGTCCTGTGCATAGATTGTATTTTCAAGAAAGCAGGGACTAGCTATACAGTCTAGTGCTGGAAAAAGTAAGGATGTCATCTCCTTCATGCTTAACAAAACTTCCTCAGAAAGGTCTCTGGCCACAGGTTAAATGAGACAGGTCCGAGAAACAATGAAACTGAAACAGTGAAAACCCATCCTGCTTCATGTCTTCTATACAGAAACTGCTGAGAAGAGAAAATCAGTGGCAAGAATGCAATTTGTTTAAACTGGTGATACAATTCCTATGATGACAACAGCCCGCAGAGGCCCCAGTTCTGCAATCTGGCCCTCAGAGACAGGGCAGATGGAGATCTCTTGTGCAAAGTATTACTGATTGTTAGATTGAAAAGGATCAAAGACAAGCCTATCATTTGCCTTCTTTAAGAGGCAAAACTTTGAGAGCAAGTTTCTTGGACAGTGAACACACAGCACTTTACATGACAGTTCTAAGATGTTTTCAGACAGTTGTCTCTAGTAGTACCTATGATATAACAAACTTCATGGATAAACACTGACTGCACCCTAGGATCAACTTTCTGATCCAAAAATTTATCTCAACACTCTGTTGTTCTTGCCAACAACTAAAATGGCCAGTCATCTGTGAAAAGAGAAGGTCTAACCAGAGGAGTAAGAAAGAACCTTGAAAGCCTCAGGGAGAAGTGAAATTGGAAAGTGTATTTTTTTTGTTCTAAAGTAGTAGAAGTTTCTCCAATTTGAAGTGAGGCTTCAGATTTGTGCCAGAACAGAGTTCTCAGCAATAACCTCTTTACACTGTAGACAGCAGATTCAGTAACACAGATTTGTTCTTGCAATAAGACTAAATAAGATTCCAAAACAGATCATTGACAAACGTGCAAAGCCACCAAAACTCTCCCCTGCAGGCCAGGAAGTCTTGGAGAACTGCCAGTTTCTCCAGGTCTTGATTACAGGTCAGATGCAACAGCAACCCTGGTCAAATGTTTTCCTCCTTCCTGGATAGCACAATATAAGTACTTGTGTCCTTAAGCAAGTCTGAATGTCCAGGCAGGAGAGGGGATCAAAGGCTGCCAAAGAGGTCATTCAGAAACTTTTCCTCAAGCTCCAATCCTTAGGATTGAGGGCCTGATAAATGAAATAGACAAGCAGGTTATGTGCATTGCTGAAACAAAGCAAGATGAGTGCATTCAAACTATGCACTGAAAAATCGAGCACACTTAAAGCCACACATCACTAAGCAGGAGAAATCACAAGTGAAGGAAATTATACTAATTTTCTGAAAAAAAAGATACAAGCGAGGTCCTTGAAAAGAACAGTAAATACAGGGAAGTAAACCAGATCATCACAACTGGAACTAGCAAGCTAAAAGGAAGTGCACTGCCATCACCAGAGCTGAAAGAAGGAAGAGCTCTTTCCTTGTTCTTTCCATGGGTATCTGGAGCAGAGAAAGTGAGACATGAACTATGTGCTCTACAACCACTAATACAACTGAAACATCTTCATCCTGCCTAAATGGCAACCTGAACATCTCTTGAATAGGGAGGTATAATTTTAGCAACTTTCACAAGCCTCCAGTAAATTAATCCACTCAACTTCACTACAGGAAATGTAATTCAATTATTAGAAATACTTTAAGATTAAACACACGTGACAGCAAACTTCATCATTCTGCTGATAGACCCACCTTTAGGAATGTTGAATCTTTAAGGAAACTGGGCTGGTAACTATTAGGAAAGCTTCCATTCAAATTTAATTAACATATTTACCAGTTTAATTGATAACAACTTGATGCCTATTATTTCCAAAAGCTATAAAAGTTAAATTGCACAGAAAAATCTCAAAAAATTTGAGAATATTACTTAAAATTGCACTTTTCTGCTGTCCTCTTCTGCTTCCCTGGCACCATCCTTTATTAGAATCCATTGCTGCTCTTACAAACTTCTCCAGCTCCCATTTCCTAACCTTTCCTAACCTTTCCTAACCTTTCCTAACCTTCTTCATGCTTGAAAGCTGAAGTGGTACTCTCTCTCCTTTTACACTGTCCGTAAGGCCAGAAACACTGATAGTACAAGAAAAGAGAACTCCCTTCTAATACTTCCTGTTATCAAGGCCTCTCAAAAACAATGCAATAAAAAGCATATCTGTTCCTACAGCTGTCAGATTATTAAACCCAAAATATCCCTGTTGTGAAAAGGAGCCTTCAAGGAAAGAAGAGCATCTCTGGTGCAGACAAAACTGTTCATTAAACTGACAAATCCATCAAGCCTTTATTCAACATACTGAAGTTGAGACTATTTCTGCCTTTGTAACTTGGCCAAAACTTTATTCTTTTCAATGGGAACAGTGATTCACATTTCCTGGATGCCAAAGTGATCCTGTTTCCTCCTACCTCAGTTATCTAGTCTCTGCACAAAAGCAGAGCTTTTCAGAAGGTTGAGGCTTTTTACTTTGAGGCAAACATGAGCTCAGTTTCCAGTAATTAAAAAAAAAAAAAAAGAAAAAGGCTAAGAGCAGCTCATCAGGGAACATTTCCCTTTTTGTGATTTAGATATAATGATGGTACCAGAAAATGCAGGCATGAAAGCATCAGAATCAGAATCCTTACTATGTTGTTTGTCAGTGCACCCCTCTAAAAATTAAAACTCTTTTATACTGTTTTTTACAGGTGACTTTCTATGTATATCATTAGTAAATGGATTCGCACAGTTACGCTACAACCTTGGAGACAGAACAGTCATCCTACAGACCCTTCAGAAGGTCCATGCAAATGGAAATACATGGCACTCACTCAATGCAGGAAGAGTTGGTAATGAAGGCTACCTGGACCTGGATGGTATCAACGTTACTCGAAAAGCTAGTCCTGGAATGAATGCACTAGACACACATTCAGATTTTTTTGTTGGAGGGGTATCCTCCTTAAACCTTGTTAATCCAATGGCAATAGAAAATGAACCCACAGGTTTCACTGGCTGTATTCGAGAAATTGTTATAAACAGCAGGGAACTGAATCTTACCGTGACTGACCCCAAAGGCGGAGCCAATATTGGTGACTGTGATGGAACAGATTGTGGTTACACTGTGTGCAAAAATAATGGAACATGTCAAGTTAGAAACTCAGGCTTTTCTTGTTCTTGCCCAAGAGAGTGGACAGGGATCACGTGTGAACAATCTATTCACTGTTCACAAAACACGTGTGGGTCTCACGCGCTCTGTATTCCTCAGCCTTCCTCATCTTCATACACCTGTGCATGTGCACTAGGCTGGACAGGTAAGTACTGCAATAACAAAATCAGATTTTATATAGCAAAATTTGTTGGTAACTCCTACATTAGATACACCGATCCTTTTTATAGAAAAAGAGACCTCCAGTACAGCCGCCTTTCTTTAAATTTTACTACCAATCAAACTGAAGGCTTAATAGCGTGGATGGGGAAAAGTGAAGATGAAGATAATGACTTCCTTGCCATTGGTCTTGCCAATGGAACTTTAAAAGTTGTGATTAATCTTGGAGAAAGAATCTCTGTTCCTCTAATGCATAGAAAATACTTCACCTGTTCTGATGGAAAGTGGCATTTCATTACTGTAGTTCAAAACCAAACTTGTATTAAGGCTTTTCTTGATGAGGAACTAATCCTTTTTGAAGATATTGACCCACAAAGGAAATACACTGCTTTAAACTACGGTGGCATTTGTTACTTTGGTGGGTTTGAAATTGGCAGGAAAGTCAATATAGTCACTACAGGGCTTTTTCAGAAGGAATTCATCGGTAAAATTAAAGATGTTGTGCTCTTCCAAGATTCTAAAAAGATTCAGCTAATGAAAGCAGAAGGATATAACATTTATGATGGAAATTCTGGAGATTAATCGAAAGAACTGTCCAAGACTCTTTTAAAAAGGATAAAATTCCTTTCCCTCCTGTTTATTGTGTTAGCTGGCAGTGTATGACTCAGTAACCAACATAGGAAGGCACTTAAAAAGTAATAAACAACAAATCTATGTGGAGTATTAATAACCTATACATATAAAATATGATAATTGTTTTCCTCCTAGAATTATTTATATATACTCTTTAGCATTTACTTTTAAATAATGGGAAAGTCTGCAGGTTTGTTTTCTTTATTGTGCTGGGAATAGTTTTGTAAACAAAGAGGGAGTGATTAGCTTGTAAGGCTGATTATCATTCAAGTGGTGTTTGTTGCTTTATGTGAACAGACAACTGTACCTGTTTCTCCAACTCTGGAATTTTATTAGAATGTTTCTTTTATAACATTAAGGTCAAGTCTAAAAACTGAAATTGGTGGGGGAAGAAAAGGTGTGCTTGAGGCAAAAAGCATGTTAATTGTAATGAGACAAAAAATGTAACAGCTATAATGACTTGTTAAGCCCACAAAGACTCTAATCAGGTAATGAAGTTGTTCTCCCTCCCTTCTGTGTCCATCCTGTATGTACATATGTAAGAGGGTAGAATTCAAGCCTTTCTTATTAAAGAATGATTTTAAGAGCAAAAAACATATTTAATTTTAGAGAGAAAACAGGCCTCCTGGTTTTCTCCAGCAGAGGTCTCCCCTATTTGACTACATGAAAACTTTTGGCTTTAATGATTTGCAACTGGAATGTGGCAGTCTGCCTACAAGTAACTTTTATTCTTAAGACCTTAAGAAGTCCAAGTTCTACTTTACCTATAAATTCTGGCTTATATGCCCCTAAATGACATTTCAAAATTTTATGAGAACAGAGGTTTTAGTCATAGTAAACCAAATTCTGGAAAATATATTTTTGCATTAATTGATAACCTCAAAGGTAAATAGAGCTGTTCATACATAAATACCAAAAATCAATTCCTTCTCATAAAGCTGTGTTATATTCTGCTTTAGGAAGCAATATTAAAAAAAAATAATCAAATTCTCTTTCAATGTGCTTACACCAATAATGTATGAGACATCTACATTTCTCATTTGACTGCTGGCTTACTATGTAAATAAAATTATTAAATAAAAATAAAAGTTATTTGATTCCTGTCTTTTCCTTTTTCACTTTACTATTGCTCAAAAGCACGTAACAAACCAGCACCTCCTTGCATGGAAATTCGCAAGACATGCAAGTCTTCAGCATGTACCTGTCAGAAACAAGTAACTATTTTGGGGCAGAGAGGGAAGTGAGGATGGAGTGTGTGTTATGGAGCAAAGGCCAGAAGCACCTGAAACTAGGTGACACACATTTGCTTCCAGATCCCCATACTTAGTGTGTAGCAAAGAAAGCACTGTCAAGTCAGTTACAGGTGACTCAAAGATAACTGAAATGCATGGGAGCTACCTCAAGATGTTTTATTAAGCATCTCTGAACAACTTTGTGAGATTCATTTTATCTTCTTCAGCTGCTCCGAGCCCTCAAGTGATGAGCCCGATGCAACAGAGCTTCTGCCAGCTCTCCCCAAAAGCTCACCTGACATTTGAGCTGTCCCCAGATTATTCTCTTCCAGTTTCTCTAAGTAGGGCCATAATGCTGGAGACAGGAGCATGTTTAAGGTTTATCCTGTTCTCTCTGGGCTTCTGGTGTACTGCCAGTTCCCCAGCAGCCCACACTGCCTTTTGTGACCTGAGCAGTGATTCAGTGTAAAACAAAGAACAAGTTATCAAAGCACTTCCAGCTAACACAAATGTTGGAAGGAGAGTGACTGAAGGAGTGACAATGGAGAAGTAAAATAATTTATTCCTGTAGAAGCAGAATTTATTCCCATTACACTAACTCACATCCTAGGAACAAATCCTGGAGACTTTTGCTGTTTGTTAATTTAAACACTTAACAAAACTCTCCCTTAAGAACTCTTTTACTGTGGCTCTCTTCAGGTTTTACATATACAAGGCAGGTGGCAAAGCACTCAGCAAACTTGAAAAATGTTTACATATTCTTTTAAACAAATTATTTCTAGTAGTTCTGGCAGAAAGCAATCCCATCCCTTCCATACAGGCAGTTGCAATTTTCACTGCTTCCAGTTTATTTTCAAAGCAGAGATGGATGCACATGTGAGAGGGAGATCACCGGTGACCTTGGAGTAGGCTACTTTTGAATGGATCAAAAGAAAATCTTCATATGTAGACCTGTCAACTTAAAACTTACTCCAAAAATGAGAACAACGCTTTGGTGCATTTCTGTGCCTACAGAACTCAGTGTAAATATTTAAACAACACAGCACATGTATAATACTACCAGATATATGCAACAGCACTACTGCTATACAGACCATGGAATTAATTTGGAAAAAACTAATTTTATTTTAAAGATGTTTGAATATCGCTTTTAGTTACTGAGGATTTTTTTAAATTCGTCTTCTCGACGATGAGCCTAAGAAACATCACTTAATAAAAGTCTACCACCCCCTTTATTCAGTGCAAGATTTTTAATTTCAGCCAATTTGACCATGAAGCTACTTGCAAGGTATACAAGTAAAAATTTACCTTAAATATATTCATAATTAAAACTAACAATTAGGATGTTGTTTAACTGGGAAGACTTTTCTGAAAAGAAGAGGCTTTTCTACAGCAAAGTGCAAAATACTCTGTCAGCAGCATAGTAAGGTTGTGTACTCAAAGTGGAAAAACAAAACACTGAAAACCAGAACAATAAACCTCAATTTTTCTTTATACAGTGGAATATTTCTGTTGTTTCTGACAGACTCAACAAGGTGCCCAGTGTATTTTAATAAGTTCAAGAGTAGGTGATTTTGTTTTCACATTTGCGTGGTGTTTGGCATTGGTGGATAGAAGTCCACAAAATACCAAGTTACCCGAAGTCCCAAGGGTACAAACACTTCTGCCCTTCTCCCCCCTCTTTGTTCTCCAAAACTCAAAACAAACCGAGCTATGAAGTGTACAACAAATGTGGCATTCTGTGACTCAGCCTTCTATATTCATTTAGCCTACAGTTTCACAGCTATGAAATCAAACACACACAGTATGTGAGAAAGTTTTATCATTTTAGAATCAAAATATCCCTTAAAATATTTACATTTTACAGTAAAAAGGATAGCAAAACACAAAGTAATGTACAAGCTTAGGTATTCAAGTTTTTGAAGCATGGAAAATGGTGGGAGAAATGAATTTACTACTACAAATCCTTTTCAAGAATTTAGGTTAGAAATGCTTTCTTATTAAAACAAGTGCAGTTTAAAGCAGTAACATTCGAGCAGCCCAGCCTTCCAATTTCTGGTCACAAACTGCTTCAGATACTTAGGAAAAACTTGAAATATTATAACGAAATATACTTTAGTTTTTTACTGTACTACTGAATAATTTAAAAAAAACCCCAAACTCTTCACACCACCGAGCATATTACATTTTTTTTGTAACAAGTGGATTCTGAGGCTTTGCTGCAGTCTTTAAAAACAGTGCAATTTAAAAACAAGGTTATTGTATGAAAACCACCTTGAAAATTACCAGAGCATCTTAAAACAGAAGAGAGCACAAATTACCGAAGGCAGCAACTATATTGCAGACTTGACTAAAGCCAACTTCCTCAGCTAAGAAAATTCCTAAGCCTTTATTGCATATTAATAAAAGAAATCTTTAAAATTTTGAATATACAGCAATGTAAAATTTTTAAAAATATTAAACTCCTACTTCTAGCGATAGTTGGTATAATGAAAAAAAGGATGAGTATTGGTACATTGAGTGGTACCAAAACACAGACTTGTTTCTGCAAAACACCAACACAGAATAAAAAACGATGGCACAATCCTAGCAGGCTCTCTTTCTTTTTGTCATACAAAGTTTTATGACATTACTCTAACAGTTTATTTAAATAGGATTTTAAAAGACTGCCTGCATCTTTTTATCTTTTGCTTTTAGTTCTGTCACTGTGGTCCCTATGTCTCTCTCTGTTCTTTTCGCTTTCTCGTTCTCTATGCTTGTCTTTGCTTTTCTCCCTCTCTTTATCTTTTTCATGAGCCTGTTCATCACTTTTAGGCTTCTCTGTCTTTTTTTCTGGGTTTCTAGTCTCTCTGGGGCTTTTTCCATCAGCAGCTCTATCACTGTGTGGGGATCGCACTCTTTCTTTGTCTCTCTGTCCTTCCTCTCTACTCTTCCGCTCTCTCTCTTTTTCCTGGTTTCTGTCTCTGCGCCTGTTTCTTTCAGAATCTTGCTCCCAGTATTTTTCATTGCTCCACTCTTTTTCATGTCTGTCTTTTTTTTGGTGATGGGTTTCACTGTAGAGTCTCTGTCGATCATTTTTTCCTCTACTGAATCCTCTCTCCAGATGCTGTTCTTCTCTGCCCCAAGGATCGTTGTGGCGTCTTTCTGGTCTCCTACTCTCCTTACTCTGAAAAAAATTTTCTGGTCCCAGAAATCTTGATTGTTTGTGAGCCACTAGTAGCCCTTGTGCAATGGGTCCAGCATACTGTGGTGGCTGACCTGATAAATGAGCTACTGGTGGCCATGGCATCATTGGATTTTGAGGAAAACCAAAGCCAGGAGGAGGAAGAAGTGGAGGTGGTAAATGAGGAGGAAATCCAAACATAGGGTTGTTTTGTGGAGGGAAGTTATGAGGTGAAGGCGTCTGAAACTGAAATCCAGGTGGATTAGATTTAGAATGCTGAAAATTCTGCTGCGGAGGTCCAACAGTTGAGAAGCTGCCACTTGCAATAGGACTTGGGACTTTGGAAATAAATTCAGAACGAGACGAGTTTTCAGTTTCAAAATGAGATGAAGTTACTGGTCCTCTTCTAAATGAGTTCACTGTTTCAATATTTTGCATCAATGCATCTTCCTGTGAGGGTTTGGTATCTTCTGCTTGTGATGCAATTGTGTTATCTGCCTTAGCAGCAGCTGAACTGAACTGTGTCTCATTGGTTTGTGCCTCACTCTGATACAGGTTTAAACCCCCTTCTCCAGAAGGCTGTTTATTCTCTGCTTCTCCTTGATCATTTCCTGAAGCATTTTGTCGGTCTTCATTTCTGCTAACATCTCCATCCTTATTTTCTGAAATATTAGTCTGCTGGCTTCGTCCAGCTGCCTGTCGTGGGTCTCTTTTAAGATTAATAAATGGTGGTGATTTAGAGGTATTAGCAGCAGTACCTTCAGCAGAGCCTACATTAACATTGCTCTCATTGGGCTTTTTTCCTGAATTTGATGGGGAAGAAAAGCTGGAATTTGTGCTCCTTCTAACTTCCTGTGCAACACTATCCTTGTCTGGTAACTGTCGCTTTGGGTCATTTTCTTTACTTTCTTCAGTCTCCTTATTCTGTGCCTGAGCAGACAAATTTGCTAAAAATGCTTCTGTGGAGACATCTGGAGGTTTTCCCTTAAGACTCAGCCCTATCAAAGAACCAGCACTTTTTGCAGAACTTGAAGTCCCTGCAGCTGATGCATCCACAGTTACAGCAGCATTAGTGGATTCTTGAGGATCATCCAAACCAGTCTTTGCATCACTAACTTCAGCAGTTACATCAGCAACATCCATGGTTTCTTCTTTCAAGGTTGCCTGTTCATTTAATAATGGAATGTCTTCACTAGGACCTGCTTCTGACTTGCTGTGCTCATACACCTGCCCTGTCGTACCCAACAGGCTTTGAAGAATATCATCCACTGGCAACGGTTTATTTGCTAGCTCCAGAGTAGAAGGCTGATTTTCCCATCCAACCAGGACTCCAGGAAGAAACCTGAGAGGCTTTGGTGGTTCGTGTTTGGTACTTTCCACCAACGGTTCAATAACTGCTGGAGCATCATCTGTATTAGACTGCTGTGGTTTATTTCTCTGCTTGTGTAGCACAGTTGTGAAGGAATTAAAAAAATTATTTTCCTCTTCTTCCTCTAGTGACAAATCATGATGTGAGACTTCAGGTTTGCTTGGCTTGCTTTTCTTCTCTGGTGGCAAGCTACTCAAGTTACTTTCAGCAGCTTCATCTGCAAAACTACTGGTAACACTTGAAACAGCAGTAATCTGCCTCTTCATTTTCTGGCGAATTATCAATCCCAGTAATAAATTTGGTCGATGTATTTCAATCCCTGCACAAAATTGCAACACCAATTTATCATCTCTTTATATTTTGGTTATGGCAATAATTTTAACAAAAATAACCCCCATATACTTACAATATAGCAAAAGCATTAATCTTATGGTATTTGAAATTGTTCTGCTTGTCATGCTAAACATTAACAATACTTAAAATAATAAAAATATCAATTTCCAGTATTAAAATTATTACTTCAAGAACTGCAAATTAAAATAGTTTCAAGTACGCTATAACTTCCAAATAGAGAATATGAGACAGTTATATAGGACATCTAATCTCATCAGAAACAGCACAGAACTTAAACATCCTGTTAGTCTAACACAGCATGGTAACAGTGGGAACAAAGTATAATAGGAAAAAAAGGAGTAAACAGAACAGTCGCAAACAAAAAGTCTCCTCGTCAATTTGTGTTAGACATACTTCTTCCAAGATTTACCAGGAGTAAATTTCAGAAATGTTTCCCTCATTCCAAGAAAGGCACTGTGTTTCAAGGCACACTATTACCTATCTCTTCACTATCTATTTTGTTCTGTGTAACTGCAAAAAAATGAGTTGTAGTTCATTCTCTCTTCATTTTGGCCCTGCCTAACTCAAAAATTAAAATTACCCACAAATTTTTATAATAAAGATAATTTGATGCAAGGTCACTCAGTTGTACACAGAATAACTGAGAGCCATTTCAGGGCCTTTTCTTCCTTGCCTGTCTATGTTTTTAACTTTCAATGAATTTTTTGTAAGGAACTTTGGAATATTTGAGAAAAAAGATTAATACATTTCAAATAATGAAAAATACTATTTTAAATTGAGAGTATCAATTTGGAACTCATGCCTTCTACCATAGTCTACCTGTGTGACTCAGTTTACTGACATTGAAACCCACAAAGCTACCTGTGTTAGAGAGAGAAGGTAGCAGACGTAAGATAAGGTTGTACACACTAATCTTTCCATCTTTGAAGTATCAGAATAATCTAGCAAGGGAAAATTGTTGTCTTTTCAAGGAAACAAATATAATAATACTATGGAAAACTCATTACATATTTGAATAAAATAGCATTTTAAAATTTTATTTCCTCTTGTATTTCTGTTGCCAACTTCTTTAAGTAGCGCTATGATAATAAAATTCCAAATTCCAAGCTGTACTTACCAGGCCCATCAAAAGGCACAAGGTGATGTGGGACTTTATCTGAGGAACCTAAAGGGATGAGGTACAAATCTTTCACTTGCTTCATATTATTGGCTGCTACACCGTAACGTTTTCTACTGCTGAAATAGGCGAACAACAACGCATAGGAGATCTGATCTTCTTCAGTTACTGGGGTAAAGCGAACCACGCAGATCTCCTGTTTACAAGAGAGGGGAAAAGATGGTCAAGAATATTTTTCTGCGAAATGTTATTTTTTTTACTGACTGCTCTTTATTTAAAAGAACAGTGCTGAGGAGTAAAAGCTGCGCCAAAATGGCAGAGAACAGAAGAGACAGAAGGAGCAGAAACATGGCCAAAAATAATTCAGAACTAGGTAAAACAACTAGAAAGTCTTTAGTACAAAAATTAATTGGAGTGCATTACAAAAGAGCCAATATTTTAACAGACAGCTAAATAACAAGTTTTAGAGAAGCTTGCCAGCTTCCAATGAATTATTCCACTCCCTAGCGTTAACATTACTAAAAAGCAGCATTTTGTAGTCTCTTGTGTCCAAGATATGCATTAATAATAGCGGAAGACCAGTATTCAGATCTCAGAATTATGCCTGAAGGGCAGCTTAGGACTTGATGCTGGAGCTGATGCTGTTTAATGGATTAATGAACAGCCTGGAAGATTGGACAGAAGATCCTCTGCAAAACTGAGATGGCAGCTAAGCAGAGGCAGTATGCTTAGGTGGGTATGCTGAAGTGCTGGTGGCCATTCAGAGGGACCTCAGCAGGCCACAATAACAGGCTGACCTTTGTAGTCAGCAAAGGCAAAATGCAAAATCTTACACTTTGAGCTAGAGTAACCCCATGTACCAGGACTGGCTGGAAAACAGCTTGGCATGAAATGATGTGGGGGCCCTGCTGGACAAGCCCAGTATGAACCAGTGGTGCATCGACGCCAAGAAGGCTAACTGCAATCTGGGTGTCAGAATCAAAGCAGTCAGCACACCAAGGGAAATGGCTATTTCTTCCTATCCAGCACTTGTGAGAGAGTACCTGGAAAAGACTTTCAAATTTTGGGCTCCCCAGCACAAGGACAACTGGCACACAGTGGGACAAGTCCAGCAAACAGCCACCAAGATGGTTTTGCACATGCAACACTACTAAAAAGGAAAGGATAACACTTGAGAGGTGAAGTGGTATCCAAACATTCCTGACAAGTTACTGTGTCGAAGGAAGACACATATGCTCAAAGAGCAGATGACAGTTTAGGGTTAAGTAGAAAGAAAATAAATGCCAGCAGTCATCACCTATCCAATTCAACATAACCATGAGATATTTCTAAGGTTCACATATTTTGCAAATGTTTCAGAGAGAAAAAACCAAGTATCTTGAGGATGACTAAGATGCATATTAAACAGCAAGTCTTTATAAGGTAAAATTCTTACCTTGGTCCCTGAAGCTTTGATTTTTTCTACATAATCCCAGACAGTGTGGGGAGATATCCTGCCACCTACTTGAATACTATCAGGCAAATCCTATGAGAAAGGATAACAGAATGTGAATCCAAATATATCTTGTGGTATGTCCTTCATCCAGTATCTGTTTCATAAAATTCAAAACATACTTAGTTCTTTTATTTCTTAAACTGTAATTGAAAAAAATCAGTAGAAGTTACAACAGAATTAAAAAATGAAATTTTGGACATTTAAGATTTTCAATGCAAAGTTAATGATTTGTACTAAATTAGTTATTCAACACTGTTTATCTATACCTTGCCAAAAGTATTCCTTTCTGGTAACATTAACTGCAAACACAACTGTACTGTGCTCTGGGAACACTCAAGCTATCCATCAGATTATGCCACAAGAAGAGCCCCACACCTATGTTTATAATAAACTTTCAAAATCTTCATCATGAGGGAAAAACATAACCTACATGTGTATATACAGATGTAAGTTCTTCTTGGATACTACTGAGTTCACTGCTCCCAAGCAAAATAAACAGACTTTAAAATTTATTTTTTTTTTTTAATAAAATAGAAGAGTTTTGAAAAGCACATCATACTCATATAACAATCCACTACTATTAAGAATTACTGCATGGCCTGCACTTCCCTGAAGATCTACAGCAAAGTAAAGAAAACCTTATTAATAGAAGACCTAAGTTCTTTCAATTGCAAAGCTGATGCATCCTGTGCAGCTGTCAGGAAGAAAAATTGAGTCTTATAAGCTCTCTGATCTTTATTTTGTGACATGAAGACAACTATTATAAGTAGTTGCATGCTTTTCCTGTCTCTCACATACAGAAGAGAATGTTACATAAACTTTTTTTTCCAGTGACAATTTAGTCACAATGCAAGGTTAGGACCAGAATTGCCACCAGATAAGCAAAAAAAAAAAAAAAAACCGTAACAAACTCCATTATGCAGATTTCTGTTACTGGTGGGAAGATGAACCAGAGATTCATGTAATAAATAATGCTTGACTTAAAAATATAGATCTTAACCTATGTCCTCCCACAAATACTTTATTCAGTACAATGATCATGTGTCACTGTTTTCCATAATTATACTATTATTAGCCTACAAGGTAAATAAGTTGGTAAAATTAATAAATTAATTGTTCAGTCTTTTCAATAAATATAAATACCTCTGTTAAATACTCAAAGGAGCCAGAAACTGGATAAGCTTTAATAACAAATTTTGCTACTGAAGGCATATTGATAAAGCCCTTCCAGATGAAATTCAGGCGTGCCAGAAACAGACTTTCACATTCCACAGTACCAGGTGTTTCTGACCTAAAAAAAGGACAAACAAAAACCCACTTGGATTACAACATGATATATCATGCAAGACAGTGTAAATCATAATTTTTCATTATCACAGAAATGTGGTATTATTACAAATTTTCTTTTTCAGTTAAGCATATTGGATGGCCAACAAAAAAAAAAAGACAGGCAGACAACTATGTTTCTCATCTTCCAATGGAGTAGCTCTATGGGACAGGAAAGACAGACAGTTAAGCAGCACATTAGTTCACTAGTCAATATTTTTTAAAAACAAAGAAGTTGTTTAGCCTATGAATTTATCAAATGCTACTATTGAAGAGGACACAAACGCATACAGGTGCTGCAGAGCCAGAAAGATGTTCCCCTGCCACAGGTAAAAGATGTCAACACATTGCCTGCTGGCCTTCACTGCTTTCCTAACCCTCACATTTAGTGTCAACCTGTTTATCCACCACCTGAATGCCTGTGTCACCCTACTCTCTCCATGTCCCACAAGCTGGCTCCTCATATCATCTCACCTATGCTTCACTTCCACACCTTATGTGAGTGCCTCCTCCAGTTCCACCTGTACAAAACTGTCTTTCTTCCCTTTGAAAAAAAGCCTGTTTTGTCAACAAAGCTGAAAAAATTAATGGGATCGCATAAATAATTTCACAAGAGAGTGTCTGTCAACCTGAGAGTTTCCTTATGAAAAAGATTACACATTTCAACATGTCCCAACACATTGCTATCAAAATATTCTAGGCATTAGCAGTTTTAAGCTGCCCAGCAGTACCAGATGTTGTGCTGTTACAGTAACACTGTAACCTATGTTAATTTCTGTCTACACTGGAAATTACCTTGAACCTGCTGTAAGCTATTCAAAACCATAGTTCACTATCCTTGGTAGAAGATCACACTGCCCTAATAAAGGCAAAATTCCAGCATGAACTATGGTCAATTCTAAACAATTGAGAGTTGATGTTTTTCCAGAAAAGCCTCCCTCAAACCAGAAAGAAACAGCCTCATAAACTGCAATTTCCTTTTAAGTGACTAGCACATTGTGGAAGAAAATGAAGAGAGAGCTGATAGCAAACACAGCAAAACATCAAACAAGCTGCTGTTACCTGCCATTTCTAGAAATGCACCACTTTGGAATTTGAAACTAGCCTGATTTATCAGTATAAATGCTCTGTTTAGAGTAATCTCAAATTCCCTGAATTTATATATACACATACACAAAGACATACTCATTTAAATGCAGCACTATACATACTACATGCCTTAACAGCAAAAGACAAGATGAAATTTATATACTGATTTTTTGTAATATGAATTCTTTTTAAACCTTGCTGCACCAGAAAACATTGGCTTTTTGGGAGAAGTAAACTATGTGGTAATTAGAAGTTTACAACCACAACAGTATATATAGTATTATGTATATAAATGAACATCATTTACTCCAGCAGAAAACTCCATTCTAAAAATGTGTACAGCTTCAAGTACCCAAACGGTTTAATGAAACATCATTAAAAAGTAGCTTCACTTATAACAGCTTAACAAGATTAACAATGTCTTTCATTTAAAAATACTGTCTCTACAGTTTATATTACTTTGGGAGAGGAGTGAATGACTTTGATGAGTCTTGCTTATCATCTTCCAGTAATTCTGAGGCTAAGATACTGGACGTGGAGGAGAGGGCGTCCGCAATGCTCTCTGCTTCGTTGTCTGACTGCTTCCGCGCAACCCCAACAGACACCTTCACCTTCTTCCCAGACAGATCATCCGTAGGCGGTGCCATGCGGCCTGCAGAACAGAAAAGGAACCACAATGGGCTTCATTTCTTATTAAAGAAATGAAAAGAGGACCTCCTCTGAACACAAGGCAATACTACATATTGCCATTGGAGCGGGATAGGATACATATCTTACACATATTTATATGCTGTATAAATTAATACATTGTGTATGCTTATACAGTACTAAACATAAATTTGCCACTGCAATGGCATAGGATAAAGAAATGAGGAATCAACAGTAGTATGTACATCCATCATAGGGATTTCACTCTCTGGAGCTGTTTTTCTGAAAGAAGACATGTTTATGCCAATAGGCAATCCTTTTAATAGTCTCTTTTGTAAATTATGAAGTGAAACATTCCTTCCACAACTTCATCAGCAAACTTAGTAAAACCCCACATTTATTTAAATTCCTGAGGTATAGTGAGATTTATGACTGAAAATAATAGAAGTGCAATCTATTTATTTTCATGTGCTTTCCCAAATTACCTATGCAGATTTTGCAGTTTAGATCGAAGAGATGATTTTTATGTTGACTTGTGGTGTCTGGAGATGCAGATTCATTTATTTCTTTATCCTTTTCAGCTTCTTCTGACTTCTCAAACAACTTTGTATTAGGTTCCTAAGAAAAGTCAAACACATGTCATTTAGGCTTTTTTTATCCCTCTGTTAACATTCCCAATGTTGCTTGAAAGTTTTATGGTGTTTTCCTCCCTTCAGACATAAAGCTCTTCCTTCAGCTGCATAGCCTAAAATTCGATCACAAAATCTTCAAATTCATTACAGTAACTAATTGGTATTCTCAAATATCTTCAGGTACCATTCTGAATATTTTCTAATTTCTACTTTTTATTTTCTACTACTGCCAGAATTCATCATACATATAAGTCACAGATACAACATAGAAGGAAAGAAAACAACAAAATCACCAAGCCAAGAAGCCAGTAAAGTTAAAAAAAGAATTGAACTCAAACCAGACCTAACAGATAATTATAGACCAGAACATCAAAATCACAAACAAAACACTTGACAACCATATTGCCTATGAACTAAATACACTGTAGCACCATGGGCTTTTTCTACCTGAATTTCCATTACTTCCTCTTGTTCTTTCATTGGTGTCTCACTTTCAATTTCTATTTCTCCTTTGTGAGTAATTTTTGTGATAGGTCTTCTTTCAACCTCCCTCTGCTCTTTCTCAATCATTTCAATTGTCTGTGAAAACAAGAAGTTACGTGTAATTATTCCCACAGAGTAGAATTTGGAAATCCAGAAATATAAGAGATAACAGTATTACAATTAGGAAACCCTCTAGGAAGAGGGTAATACATAAAAGTAATACATTCTTATTTTGCAAGTGTCAAGTAGTTTCATAAAGCAAACATGCAAGCAGCCTAACTTCTCCTACAGCATAGCAGCAAGTACTTAGGAAGCATGCATTTAAATAAGTTATAAAGCAAACATTCAACACTAAATGAAAATACTGGTAATTCTGATTTCCCAAGAGCTAAAGAAAAAAATACACCCATTCTTTTCCCATAATAATCGGGACAATGTAGGATATAAATATATGCAAATATGTTTCATTTTTCAACAGCTTCTTTTTTAGTACATAAACCTAGTGCTTCACCTCAAAAAAAATTTCAAGGTATTTTTAAAAGCAATAGAGATGCTAATTCCAATAGCACTGCTGCTGCTTGGCTTTCTTGTAATAAAAAAAATATAAACCATTATTTCTAATATTGCCTCTTAAAGCACATTTCCATTTCTTATACCAGGAAGAAATTGTGTTGGCTGTGCCAAACAACTCAAGCCTGATTTACTAAGGAAACAAGGATTCTGTGATTGCTGTATCTGTCTGAAAAATACCAACATACTTTTGAATATCCTGGGGAAATAAAAAAACCAAACAAACTAGTAAGTAGCAGCCTCAATGTCTTGCTTAAATAGTAACATGAAAAATACAGTCAAGTGATATATTGCTATTTATTTTACATGTTTCTAGAAATTTTGAAGCATTTCTCTGAAATAATTAAGACCCTTCAGCAATTTTTTATGCAGCATACACTTTTTTGGAAAGACATTTCTCATAGCAGAGGAATATTATTTTGCATGGTCTGTTTTCAGAATTTCACTGTTGTTTATAAAAATAAATGTTAAAAAGTTCCACTACAAAAGACAGGCTTTGGATACATACAGAATAAACAAACTTTTCATTCTTTATAGGCCCTTGAAACAACTCAAGATAATCAACAAGTATTCTTCCACAGAAAGTAGCAAAAATTTATCATGATTCAGAAACAGGTCTAGCCACAATGAGAAATGACAAGGAAAAAACACAGGAATAATTACTATTGCAAAGCACATCTAAAACAGCATCCCACTCTACTAAATTAGTTACTACCAAACACTTGTTCTGAACACGCAGATGAATTTACACTACCCAAACACTGTGCTTTTAGGTTCTAGCACGTGGAATATAAATACCAAAGATCTGTCAACACAAATCCAGATTTTGTAAACTAGAAAATTTTTTATGGCCATTTCCAAGTAGCTGCAGTTATCATCAGACTAAATGCCCAGTAAATGGAGCAATGTCTAAGAAAAAGGAATTTTCTATTAAAATAATGCAGGTCCTCTTATTCCTGTTTCTCCATCTAAACTGTCAGCACAGTATATAGAGTCACTTTCTGTTTCAAGAAGTCATGCTTAAACTAACCTAGTAAAATTCCTACACTTTCTTAGTTTTTTTTTTTGCTGCTTGGATTTTTTGTTTGTTGTCCCTTTAGGCAGCTTTTCCAACTGGCAGATCAGGTTTTCAGCTCTGGATTTACTTCCTGGGGACTGAATTTGTAACACTTCAGCAGTAAGATAGAAACAACACCACTTTGCTCTAGTTTGGTTTGTCCAAACAGATCTCTCCCTCTTTAAGAAACTGGTGTTTATAAAGCTCCAGCAACAGCTTTAAAACCTTGTGGAAAATAAGGACAAAGAAGCCTTCACTCTTGAAACACAAAAGCAGAAAGAGCAAGCAGCAACAAAGTTGCAAGGCAAAGGAAAGTGCAGGGTTTCCTCCCTTCAGAAACTGACTACACTCGTTACACTTCTGTCCTAACAATATCTTTGAGTTTTGAGTGCTAAATTAATTATAGAGATCCTCCTGTTTGGTCGCAACATCCATTCTGCTCTTTCTGCATTCACTTAACCTGCAAACAGAAGTTACACAAGCTTAGGCTATCAAATAAACAATGTAAGTTGACAAATCTCACATGTCTATTTTCTCTCTGTCTCCAAGCAGCCAGTTCTTTGGAAGCCAGTTCTTCTGGACTCATTTTTATTAGATGATCTGGAGTAACCTCTCCTTTCAGTACTTTCTTAAATAATATCTAGAAGAAAGAAGAAAAGTAACTATTGCTATCAAGACAAAAAGAGCTTGCAGCAGGAAATAAAACAGAGAAGTAACATACAACATGCTCTGTACAGCTAAATGGAGTGTGTGGGTTTGTAATTATCTCCATGGCAGGAAACAGTACTAGATTTTGTAACACAAAAAGCTTAATTCCACAGCTCCATTTATTCTACATAACGATGTATCTACATATATCCTTAATGATCAAACGTATCATTAACTGCTGTTTCAAAGGAGAGAGTTTATGCCCATTGCAGCAGTAACTCAGTTTACTGTTTTTGTTTTTAAAGGTGCAAATCCTCTTTGTTACACAACAAAGAGAAGAAAGTATCAAAGAGGATATCTATGCTTCTTGACTAAATGTAGTCCCAGGGTAAAATAAAAGACAATCAACTATTTTAGCAGTATGAGCAAAGGGAAAACAGAAGTTAACTGTTAGATAAAAGTTAAGACAGAAGTTCTTATAATTTACAGTTGGCTAACTGTAATGGCAAAATATTATAAACAAACTTGATCAGAATAACTGATAAAGGACAAAAGACAGAAGGTGAGGAGGTGTGATGTTAAATAATGGGCTCCTAGAAAGCAGAATAGAGTGAAGACCAAGGCTCAGAAATCTGGGTGTGAAAAAGCACAGTGAGGAGATCATGGACAGAAAACCAGTAGGTGTAGTAAACAGCAAAGAATTATGGGGGAGGACAGGAATATCTAAATAACAGATCAGTGGTAAAGAGAAACACAAACTAGGCAGGCTATATCTACTACAGTTTGAAACCAAACAAAAAAAATGGTACACTGGGAGCAAGAGGTTGGAGAATTAATGATGGGGAAGAACATAGAGGACACTGAGTACCCAAAGAATAACCAACATAAAAAACCCAGGAAACTTAGAAAAAACCCCAAACAGGTTAAACTGCAGGAGGATTGATAATGTTTCTACATTGAAGACTGTTCCTTTAATTACAGCAAATCAAGGATTTCTGCAAAGGACAAGAGACAAATCACACATACATTATTTTTAGGATCTTTCAGATTGAACATTAAACTTCTATATTTGTTCTTATACTTTGCGTCAGTGTCTCGAAAAAAAGAAAACAGCTCTCTTTCAATCCTTGTGGCAACTTTTCCTGCTCTCTCCTCAGGAATCTTTAAATTGGAGTCTGTCAATCTATAAAAGAGCACAATGGCAAAAATTACAAAATGCATCCAAATAATTAAAAGCTTTTCCTTTGCCTTCCAAAGTAAAATATTTTTAAATACAAATTCATAATTTCATTTCTTAATATATTTTTACCTTTTCATAAGAATCTCCTTAAGAGATTGCTTAACACTTTGTCTTATCTGATCAGCAGAAGGTTTGGAAGCTGGCACAGCTGGCAGGTGTGTTGCACTAATGGATCCTTTCTCATTTTTCTTTTTCTTAATTTCTTGTTTCTCATGCATACCTATCAAAACATACAGTTAAAAATTGTAAAATACTCAAGTAGGTTTATTTATAAACTTTTGCTGCTGATGGAATTACTTTCATGAAATTTTAATTTTAAACTGCTAAGAATTGATCCTCAGGAAGAAGGAGTGGACCCCCAGGATGGATGGTTTGTGTTTTTTTTTTCTTCTTTGGTTTGGATTTCATGTTACTTAGACTAATCCAGAATAAATACTTCGCTAGCAGAAACAGGGGAGTTGCCCTTTGATTTGCAGTATTTTCTTCTACACCAAATCAAGATGACCAGCGCTCATTAGCTTGATCTTAAGTGTGATCTTTGATTCTGAATTTTTGTAACAGCATAGATTCATTTTTCAATCAATAAA
Organism: Polioptila caerulea; assembly: GCA_013397295.1. Taxonomy (NCBI): domain Eukaryota; kingdom Metazoa; phylum Chordata; class Aves; order Passeriformes; family Certhiidae; genus Polioptila; species Polioptila caerulea. Next base: position 941,779 of record VYXF01007125.1, read on the forward strand.
CTGAGAAATAATATACTATGAAACACATATAAGCATAATAAACTTTACTTTAAAATACCATTTTACATGAAACTTAGCATTTCTGCATCTGTTAGCCACCAAAATTATTTCAATTATTATAATTTCACCTTCTGACTCAGGTAACATTGAATTATAGGGTTTGTGTCATAAATAATAGATAAGTCTAATCAAACTAAAATCATTAAAGAAAAATTAATAATTTTCAGAGTCAACTGAAACCTCATTTGTGTCAGCATGTGAATGTGTCACTAATTTTGAGCAGCATCCTTCTATTTAGGAAAGCAATGGGAAATAAGTAATATTATTTTTTTTATTTTATAGTCAGACAAAAAGGAACAAATTGAAGACAAAACAAATTGATTAAGATTTCTGGAATGCATCAGCATTGGCAAAAGACCTGAAGAGCTAAGTTATATATTTTTAGACAAAAATTCAAAGCTTGAATTTCAGAGTAAAAGACAGTTCTCACACAAAATCTCACTAGCTTTGCTGCTGAGATTTCAGTCCCAAATGTAAACGATTTCACATTACAATGATCTTAGAAGAAAAATGCTTCCAGGAAGGGAGCTGGGGAGAGGACAAAGGTTTCTGGGAGGGTAAATATGTCCCTTCAGCCTTTCAAATGAAGTTTAGATGAAAATCTGATGACTCAGCAAGCAATATAATGATTGATCCCCTTTGAAATGAATTGATAAAATTGTCAATTTGTTAATTATTGTCAAAAGCCATCAGTAAATCAAATATATAATATAATAATCAAATATAATTTATATAGCAATTAAACCAGTTTTCTGTGCATAAAGCATTTCATAGTATTTTATCAAAGACTATTTCAAAGTCTCATACAATGTAAAATAATGTTTAATAATTAAATAAGTCTGTGTATTTTTTCTCCCACTTTTGATTATGTGAGCATCCTCTGCTATTGAAACAGGAAACACACATGGACCTAGGACACATCTACCTACTAAACAAAACTGAAAAAGAAATGAGAAATTAAGATCATAAATGTTATGGAAACAAACACCTCTTCAGATCATCATCACGTCCACTATGGAATGTGATTTGAAAAACTGATGCTGTATAGAAAGGTATCATCCTTCACTGAAAATAGCTGTGAATTGCAACATGGAGGACATCCCCAAACCTTTGGTACCTGATTTTGTGGACCTTTCCTGCGCACTAAGGGATTCTTTACTTATTTTTTCATTTTTATCTTCAGGGGAGCGCCGAGGAACTGCAGCAGTTTGTGATGCTTTCCGAGTAGGAACATGCTGCCCTTTTTTAGTATCTGAGTCTCTGGACTCCGGGAAATTTTTCCCATCCCCAGATTCCTGAAAGAAACATTTACACATGTTAGCATGCTACAGAATGCTACAATCAACCTCTACATAATTACCACATATTTTTCTCATTTTTTCCTTTATACACTGTACAATGTATACCCTGGATGTATGTACCACTATATAATTTTCTAAAGAATTACTGAACAATATCCCAAATTACTGCCAAGCATTTCTTAAAAATCTCTTTTAAATACTGGCTCAAGATACAGCACAGACAATTTGCATTTAAGCTCTGTGTTGACAACCACTAAGTTTGCAGTTATTTTAAAAAGTCAGGGATACCAATGAACATCCCTTAACCCGTTTTAGCCACAAAGGCCACTGATGCTTAGAAAGCATATGTAAACTAGAATTAAGAACAGCTTTCCAGATTTTCAATACTACTACTCAGAAATAAGACAGGATTACTGATGATTACATTATCATGAATACAACATTATATACTAAAGGACTGAAGAATTGTCTCAATAATCTTTGTAATCACCCTTTGGTTAGTAAAATTAGACATAAAAAGTAGAAAAGCCCAAATCAAAGCACTAGGCATTTTTTTCTACATACAATCTGAAATAAAAACAACGAAAACAAAAATACTGTTGTATTGTTTTGTATTTTTATCTGCAGCTTATAGCACACAGTAAATTGACAGAAGTCTATAATATGTTTAGAAATCTTAAAGAAAATGCACAAGGTTCTTCATCATTTCTTTGCACATCTGTATGTAAAGGTTTATATACACGTACAGGAATGGGACTTTGATGATCTTTATGTGTCCCTTCCAGCTTGGGATGTTCTATATGCCTATTACATGCCCACATCCCTCCTCAATATAAGAAGAGTTTAGCAATACCCTCTTGAAGAGTTAAGCCAGTTAGAAAGTGACGTAACTTTGCCAATAATTTAAATTAGATTCACAAAGATGTCTGAAATGTGGTCTATCAATTGGCAATGTGATAGGCAGAAATCTTCTAACCCAAATAATTAAGAGAACTTAAAACATTAAATAAGACTCACCCGTCTGAAAATTTTGACTTTGTGCTTCCCAGTGTCCTCTGTTTGCTTTGTTTTTTCAGTCATTGTATTTAGATTACAAGTAGGTGTTTGCTTTGACACCCCCAGTTTTTCACACTCAATTGCTTTTTCTTCTTTATGCTCAAGTTTCACTTGAGTATCTGGAACATTTTGATCAAGACACTCCATTTTTTTGTCTTCTTCAGCACAGCATTTCACACACACATACTCTTTATCTTCTTCACCCATCTGCTGTGCTTGAGAAAGGCTGAGTCCAACACAATCACCATGAAACCAATCATCACATCTACCACAACCTACCATAAACCTGAAAACAAAGTAAGATGTAAGTCAGTGAAAACTGTGAAAGAAGACTATGAAAGAAGATACAGCACCTTCAGCAGGATATATAATAATTGTTTTGATTTGTGCATCTCAATCATTTGTTCTTACCTAATAAGTGATTTTCTTTGGTGCTTTACATCCATCTCCAGCCTTACGACATGGTATGACCTTCCTGACAGGTATTTTTATTGCCTTTTTGCTTTTTACAGTAGTCCAAGAGACAATTAAAATCTCGCTGTGTTTGTGTACCTTGCTCAGAAATCCTATCAAGCTTCTTTTCAGACTACTACCAATGTTCTTAAGAATTTAAAAACCAAAAAACCCAGCAACTCTCAGAAACAGCAAACTTGTTTGAAAAGACTTGAAAATTTTCTTGCAAGATAGTACCCTTTCTTTCCTACAAATATGATTGTCATCATTCATCACAAACACATCAGCAGCTGCAATCTTCCACAGCCATATGAGGTCTTTAAATGTTTTGACAAACACAATGGGCATATCAATGTGCTTTAAATTAGTTGGTATTTTACCCCTCATTCCTTAGAACATTACTAAATTATTTCTAGAAAGCTGCTTTTCATTCTCTTTACTGGTGAATATGGGGCCAGGAGTTTGGCTTCCAAAACCACCTGTCCAGCTGCAGTGACTTTTCTTTTAAATAAGGTACACACTTCTGTGCTACTCAGCTATTTTATTTAGAGCTAATAGTTACCTAAAGAATGTTTCAAACACCAAAATTACTATCTTTTAAAGGACACCCTTTAACTCACAAGTCACTTAACTGCAGTATTTTAAAAGCAGAATCAACTTTAGATACAGAAAGTATTTTCAAAGCATTGTAAGGATCACCTGGTCTAAAATAAAAGCATAATTTCTGATTATTTTGTGGGAGCATTTTGAAAACTTCATCAGGTATCACAAATACCTAATTGCACTGATAGGTACAATTTCCAGTGCAAGTATTTGGGAATGATGTGTAATTTCAAAGTTCCACAGGCTAAAAACCAACTCCTTCAGGAGATTTACATGGTAGGAATTATTTTTTACAAATAATGAACCTGGCACCAAAGAATGGCTTTCAAATGATGAAGAAGATCTCTTGCAATATGCACTTACAATCCCTTTCACCTTTCATATCTTTGACAGGGCAGAGGGTGGGGGTTGTTTGTTTTTTGAGTGTGTTTATGTTTGTTGGGGTTTTTTTGTTAAATTTTTATTTCTTCTTTTCATTTTGTTTTATACTTATTAAAATGATAAAATAAAATTATTATAATAATATACAATTATTATAATAATATACAATTATTATATTTGTTTTATACTTATATTCAGGATATGTACTTCAACATATACCAACAAAGAAAATCCAGAAAGACTGCAAGTGTATTAAAGAAAGCAGAAGTTCTTTGTTAATACTTAAAGATTATTTACTGAATTCCCAGGTTTTGAATTTCATAAAAGACAGATCTGACTTAAAAAGTAATTCATGAAAACCTGGCTGTTTCAGCAATATATTTAAGAGGTAAATATACTGATCTGCAAACCCTATTTCTCTAACCTAATACCTTATAGATCTCTTCCATAAGGTGATTCTAAGCAAAATGATTCCTAACTTATGTATGTTCCCACTCAGGCAAGGATCTGCTATCTGCTGACTTACCTATTTAGCAGAACCATATAAACATTACAAGCTAGGCTTAGAGCAATTCTCACTCTCCAGAACTGTAAATAAATGTTCCAGGTGGCTTGATGCAGGTAGTGTACTCAAAAACCAGTTACCTCAAAGAGGTGAAAACTCTTACTAGCAGCAGACATTTGAAACAACAGAAGAAAAAACTGTGTCTTTATGTTTTGTCCCTCCCTACACAAAATATATCAGGATTACATTCTGCTGAAGAAAATATTATTGTGATGCAAAATGAATCTGAGAAGTTTTAGCAGTCTATCAGATTGAGAAAACGCCTATGATGATGTTGGCTAGATTCGTAGAAACTGGTTCTTAAACTAGTTTGGGAAGAACAATATTTTCTCATTTTGAATTTTCTTTTTCTGAGCTGCAAGTACATTAATAGTATTACTTGTCACTAACAAACAAAATCTACTTCATGATTTTAATTAGGAAAGTAGAGGTTCCTCCACGTTTTGTCAGTATCTCAATTTTTTCAGATTCAAGTTCCAGCAAATTGCAAAAACAAGAAAGGTAATGTTAGGGCACAATTACTTCTGATGGTCTCAGCAGAGTAATACCACAGCATTTAAAACACAACAGAAAAACAAGAAAGAAGCGACAGGACTGCTACACAAAGCTGACTGCTGCTTTCTGAGAGCCTGAAGCCAAACATGCACAGGAAATACAAGGTGAGTGTCTGTTTCACAACTGCAAGGGTCCACAGCAGAACATGTCTTGTACCACTGCAATAAAATACTAGTAAAGCTCTGGGAACACTGAAATTGGTTACAAAATTCCCATGTAAGATTTTCCGCACAAGTTGAAATAAAGTCAAACCACACAGCCAATGCATCATGCTTAAAGGGTGTTTTGGTGTCCTAAGGAATTAATGCCTGTTGTTCCAAAACAAAAGGAAACCAAGAATACACCATCATGAAGCCACAACTGCTATTAATTGAATTTTTATTAAAATGTATTTTTTCCTCAGTTTGTAAATTCAGGCATTGGAGACTAATCGCTTATACAAGGAAGATGGATTGCAACGTTTAGTAACCAAAACAAACTATTGATTCATATTTAGAAAATGGATATTTGCTGAGAGATTAAACTAAAATACAAAAGATGCTGCACATCTTCAACTTTAAATTGACAGCACATAGAATTTTTCAGCTGAGCTCACACATATTAAGGGGGGTAATAGAGATGGTGTGTAAGTAAGGCACCAGGATAGGTATCCAGTCTTAAATCTTTATTTTCAGGTCTATCAAATAAATAATAAAAATTTTAAAAGTCAAAAAACCCTGCAATGAATTCAGCTCAGAAAAGATCATTCTTCACTAAGACTACACACCAAAAGACAGATATCATTCAAATAAACTACCGAAGATGGAAGATTCATTTGGCTTCATTCCAGTCTTCTCAACAAGGTTTCAGTTACACTATATTTTAACACAAACAACAGAACTTCAAAATTCAGGATTCAGAAACCAAGACTACAAAAAGAATCAGGAAATGTCCACAATGCCTGTTCTATAAAACACAATGTATTGTTTACAATTGTTTTGTTTAAACCTAGTTATACAAAATGGTAATAAAAATACTGGTGCTGCCTGCCTAAAAAAATGCACTATTTCTACTAATTGGGGTTTATTTCCACACTAGTCAAATGCAAGACTGCAACTTTTGAGGCTGGGAGAGAACATACTGATTTTGATACCAGTAAGGTAGATAATCCTTTTTACCATAAGGCCACTTTTACATCTCTGTTTCTCTCATCTGCACACAAAACAACTATGATCTGTAGCACTTATAATTAGGTAATGGGCAATGTTCAAATTAAATACGTGAGTCAAGAAAAACTGAAGCCTAGTTTGAAGGCTCAGGAGGTCCTTTTGCACAGCTGTCATTTTTGACTGAAGTGGTTCTGGTATCTTGGACTAGTAAAACATCAAAGTTTCTGACTGCAGATTGCTTCAAATTTGAAGTGCAGGACTTTTACCCATGTTGTAAGGCTGGATTGGAAGATGTAAAGCTGAAAGAGAAAGAAAAATATGTTTTAAAATATTAAATCATACCACATTTAATGAAAGACTTGCTTTCCTTAATATGTATTTTTTTTTTAAGGAATTTTTTTTCAAAAACTGATAGGTGACAGTAGACAGTACTATAGCTCATTGGGACTTTTGCATAGAGTGTGCTACTGTTTCATTCCTTGAAAGAATCCCCTTGGTAGTCCACACATCAGCATGAAAAGAGACACCTTAAAATCAGAAAGCAATGGATGAAACATAAAAGAGACAGAATAACTAATGCAAACCTGCTACAATCTCTCTTATGATCTGAAGACTTTTTTTGGTGGGTTATTTGTAGTAAATTAAATTCATTTGTTAGATGAAAAACTTGGGCTTGGACAATTTATTTTCTAAATATATGGGCCATGTTTTAAAATTACCTTCATATATTCAAAGTTATGTAACAGCAGCAAGTTTCCAGAGAAAATCATTACTGTAAAATAGGCAGAAACCACCATACTCATAAAACAGCTTTTCATTGTAAAGCTATACTTGAGTAACACAAAATAAAAATCGGGAGCTGTCAAGAGTTATTCAGTGTGGGACAGTAATCAGCATTTTAAGATTAATTAATAATGTAAGTTGCATTGCCACAGAAAATCATTTGGTTTCGAAACAATTGCTTCCCTTTAACCCTTCATGTTTGTGGTACACAGCAATTGGGAAAAATAGCACAACAGGACTCAAGTATTAACTAAAAAACACCCAAACAAACAAAAAACCCAAACCAAACTATTCAAAATAACACTCTAGACCTGAACTTACCTAAGAGGAGAAAACCCACTGTTCACTTTTTAAAGACTTCAGTACTTAAAGCAAGTCCCCCATCTGCACTTAGTTCCTTAATGGCACTATTCACCAATCTTCTACAGATCTGTTGTAAACGTGCATTAACATTTCAACTATTTCTCTGCTGCACTGAGGCTGCAGACCAGCCAATGTTAAAGCAGAGACAAGATAAGCTACCATGGCATGGTAGCTTTAACAGAGAGTATGTTCCACATACGTTAAACAGTACGGCTTGATACAAAGCTCAAATGAAATATGGTTTGCCCAAAGAAAATCTTCACTACCTTGTTAGTGCACAGAGACAGAAGCAGTTCCACTTGTTTCCTTTTTGACAAAGTCTAACACAAGTGACATGATTTTTCAAGTTCTGATCTTCTAGAAAAAACCCACAAACCTCTCTCAATAACTATCAGCAGATCTCTTTCCATGGAATTTGCAGAATACAAAAAAGACAGTGCAAATTTATTGCCTAAGTAGTAAATTTCAATAACCCATATATTATGCCATGTGTTTCTTCTCTTTCTTAAAGGTATAATTTTTTTTGCTATTCATATTACAGGAACCCCTCCAAAAAAGAAGCAGCAGGAAGACAAACAACCCTATGCTTTTTGAATTAAAGACAAATTCATGAAACATGCTAAACAGCAAAGCCAAAACCACTAAATTTCCCCAAAACCCTGAAAAAATATGAGTATATTTCCTATTATGAATTACAAATCTGCACTAAAAACTATGTATATAGATATAGATATATACATACATATATAATCATTGAGGGAAGCTTCATTACCAGTGGATTCTATACATGTTGCATGTTGCAGGGTAAGCATCATATGCTTTATAAAATGCATTTATAAGCACTTTGTATTTATGCTCATCTTTTCTAAAACTTATTTTATCATTTGCTTGAGTCCCTAATGCCACTGGTATTAATAATAACCCTGCCAATACTGCAGCATAGTAACATAATCCATATAAAATCTACAAATACAATTATGCAACCATAAATAAAAATCACAGTCGAGTCCTTCCATTTGTTAATTATACATTACAATGTTGTTTTGTTTATACTGTCATTCAGTTTTTCTACAGCTGTGGGTGGAAAAGCAGGATAGCTTTTAATGTTGCAAGGCTTTTCACAGAGGAAGAAAGCAGTAACAGAGGCAGAAAATTTAAAAGCATCATCCATTACTGTAAACTGATGACATCTTGCATGATCTGCTGCTTAACACACTCATACTATCTAATGGACGTTTACTAGAACTCAGGCACCATCATTATTCTAATTACTGCTCCTTGTGAAGAATGTTCTCACAACAAATTGTTTGTTGTATACTATCCACTGATGCCAGGCATCACCACCCTAAAAAAAACATGCATATTTAATTCAAGGATGGCTATAAATTTGGAGCCTTAAGCTCCTTTCTCAACCACTCTCTTGTATTGGCTGTGCAAACTGCGTGATAACCTGGATCCACTATAATTTACTGACATTTAGCACTATTTTTAAAATACAAATGTCCTAATAATCTTTACTATGGGTAAAAATGGTTTGTAGTTTGCATCCATCAGCCAAAATACTTTTCTGTACTACAGTTCTGAAGAAGCTTGTTAAGAATTATGTGTAACCAAGAGATCAGGAATACCGTACCTTTGCTAAATCAATTTCAGTGCTTTCCAATTAACTACCTTTTACCACGTTAGTAATTTTTCCTCCATATTAAAGTATAGTTGAAATGTGGGGGGAAAGGAATACCCTAAGTAAAATCTACTTCTGTATCACTTAATTTTTCTGTGAGATCTGAGGTCAGTTTGTGTCTGACCACTCAAACTGGATTATCAAAGCCCAAGTAACAACAAAACAAAAGCAGAAAAAAAACAACCACACAAAATAACAGTAGAAGAGAATCCTCAAACTCCCACAACCTATTAAAAAAAAATCTTACTTGGAACTGTTGAAATCAAGAGGAAAGTTACAAACTTGGTCTGTGATAATGCCTTCTAGAACATTTGCTAGAAACAGAGTATCTCAAGTTGTCTACTATGAATTATTCATCCAAAATTGATCAAACTTCTTGTTAAAGAAGACAGACTACAGACAAGGGAGACCATCTGAAAAATGTCTGTTAGATTTTTGTCTATTTGTACAAACAAAGAACCAGTTCAGCCCTCCAGCCTGAAGAGAATTTGAACATCTACAGTGAAAACCAGAGAAATCTGACATTAGCAGATTTCTCAATGTCTGCAGATCTACCGTTTTTAAAATTCAACTATCTTTAACAACCTTTAATCAGTCTTTTGGAAAAGTAACTATTGTTTGTGACAAAGCTTAGTATTTTCAGTATCACTTGGATTCATTAGGAATTTGAGTAGTAATTTCAGTCTAACATTTTTCAATGTGATATGCATATCCAAACACATACACATTTTTCATCTATAGATAATTTTAAATTTTTGCATATGATTTATGTTATTAGCTGATTATAGAACACCTGACAGCAATATGGGAACACCCTGGCAACGTCAAACATGTTGAAAATAATAATATGAGTAACAACAATTCAAACCTTGCAATGAAAAAATACCCTTTCAGATGTGCTGAAAATTACAAAAAGGAAATTGTCATCTGGCTTGTGCAGAAACACAAGGCTTAGTTTTCACATGGAAGAGCAATTCTTTTTAGTTTTGTAGCAAAGACAGATCAAAATACATCAAGCAAACAGGCTGAGAGAGTCCTAAAGCCAACCACTGACAACCCATTCTCTGAGTAATGAAAAGATATATAAAAAATAGATATGATAGTTACAGTTTATAAACTTCAAGACAAATGGAAAAGAGAGCATGCATTGTTCAAAGCTCAGGTGTCAAACAATGATGATATATTAACAGAAAGCAAGCAAGCACTGTCTCTTACAAAGCAAGATGCCATAACTTGTAAACTTCTTTGATCATGCAAATCTCGTATTTATAAAAATTCCTCCTTTCCCAGATAAACCCACTGTATCTACAGCACAAGGTGAGCATACTTTGACTTTGCATGTGGCCAGCAAATTACTGCACGTATTCCTAAAGACATAAATTTAGTCCATTTGTCATGTGCTGATCTGAAATAAAACAACATTCAAGTACCATCCTTCTACCGTTGTTCTAACAGGCAGAGTAAAATTACTCCGGGTCTGTGTAAGGCCTATGCAAGCATCGCCCTTTGGGAATTCTGTATACAAAGAAAGCTGATGCCATGATTTCCACACATTATCTTCAATTCAAATCAATTCTCCAAGCTTGGTATCACAATAATAACAAATTAGTGGCTTTACATTTAAGATAGGGAATACATAAAGGTTCAAGTAACTACTACTCTGCATCCTGAATTTTAAATGTTACTTTAATATGACATCCTGCAAAGCTCTTGGCAAATCATTTCCCAGTTTGGGACTGCAACTTCAGTTTAACTTCTTTTCCTACAAGCAGTTTATACCACAGCATTGAATAAAATTTCCAAAATTGAAATAACCACAGAGCAAGATATAAACACAAATATTGTTTCAGATCTTAGCTCCGCCTTTGACATTTCTTGAATATAGTCATTTGATAGCATTTGTGTCTTACACTTTCTCATTTTCTCTTATACAATGAATGAAAAAAGGGTAAGAGTGACCAGATAGGTGGTTTCAAAAGGGAAACAAAAATTCCTTGAAAAGTAGTTCAAACTGCAAATTAAAATATCTTTTCCATTACAGTAAATGTTAATAGTTTTGATGGGTTTCCAAGAGACAGAGTTCAAATTTATCATCTTACATTTCTTCTCTTTTGCACTGTACTAGAAATGTTTTCTTTTTCTTGCATTAATAATTAAATTAGGACAAAATGCCAAGGCACTGGAGATACAAGTTTTGCTTCCTATGGTATCTTAATGACAGCAAGTGAGTCTGCAAGGTTTAAGTTATTTGTAGCACAAAACTACAAAGTAAAGTAATCCGAACAAATTAGAACTTTATTACTTAGACTAGGAATGATAAAGTCACACACTGACAGTCTTAAATCTTCTATTTTTAGGCATGAAGCTCAATACTGCAAGCTTCCTTATTCCACTACTGTTTCTCAGTCACATTCTATATACAAAAATTCTGTGTTTATGTGCTAAAAATATTTCTACATTTAGCAAATCTGATTATCTTCTGCTTAAAACGCTGGCTGTATCAACAGTTTTGCAACACAATTCCAACACAAACACACTAAAAAACACTGAAGACATTACAAAACTGATGATACCTGTAATTACCATCTGTGGCAACTCATGGGCTGTCTCAACCCAACCTCAGTTGGTGATTCATATACTATATTATTGTTCTGGCAGCAATAAGAACTGGCAGTGCAAAATTGGGTTTGATGAACTTAATCCCATATCACTGTGTATCCCTGTATCTTCTGTAATGCTACTTTGACTTTATAAACTAAGTAGATTTAACTGAGTCACCACCACATCTTCCCACACTGGTTAGATCCATTTAGTAATAAAAATCAAGACTTTCTGAACTTTAACAAGACATGGAAAAAAAAAAACAAACATAGAATGCTCAAAATATGAGCAAAAATAGAAAGAATATAGCACAAGTTCAAATCAAAGCTGCATTTTTAACAGCTATCAAGTAGTTTAAATTCCAAATATTGCATTTTGCTTTAAAAATATCTTCAGAAACATTTCTGTAATCAGAAAGCAGCCTTTTGGGATGTAATAAACAATTCACTGAAATACAGGCTACTCACACAGTTCTACTGTCACGGTAATGCCTAAGATGACAAAAACTAAGGAAATGCAACCTGCTTAAAATTAAACACTCTTACACAGACTCAAATGGTAAGAGTCTTAAAAATAAAAGGAATTTTTTTAAAAAAATAAACCCACATTGAACTAAATTTGAGCATCCCTTCAGTCAGGTAATCCTCAGCAACCAGGCAGAGCAAACCTCATTAATTCTTTTACTAGGCCACAATGATGCAGTTACTGTAGCTGTACAGTAAATGCATTTTCATGTATCTGTTTTTCAAATATGATACAATGAGCCAATAAAGGTCAGAACGGCCTCTTAGATACAACCAAATGCCAAAAAAATCCTCCTCAGGTGCCAAAGGTAACTTCTTTCACTCTCATGTATGGAGTGCTAAAGCACAGTCACAAAAAATAATTGTTAAAACTTTCTTTCACAAAAGCTAATTACAAATATCTTCAATTTTACATTAAAAAACAAAAAGCAGGCTAGCAGGTAGGACACTAACACAAAATACTTCAATATTAAAACACAGTAAGTGTAATAAAGGAATTCTTATTCTTGGACTGATAGATCATTAGTGAAACCCAACGGTCTTTTTCAGCTCACTTACTGTGTAGAACAAGTTTTGTCACAGAGGGATATTATCAACTTCACATGCAATGTCATTATTAAGTTTAAAGGCAATTTCAGATACGCCCATGTGGAAGTTTTGTAGGGTTTTTTCATCTTCTTTCTATCCTCTCTCCGGCAACTACTTAATTACTGTTACATGAAACCTCATTGCAATGACTACACAAAGTGAAAAAAAATCTCTGTATCTTTACTACTAGAATTGGACCTGTACCAGATAAAAGTCACAGGCAAACAACTATTTGATTCTTTTGCTTAACGATGATCCTTCCACTTAAGAGGTCTCTGGAAAGAAGGAAATGACAACCTGGAACACAGATATCTAATTTTTTTCCTATGGAAAAAAAGTAAAGTTTAAAGTGCATAATTAAACAGCATAGAAGAATTATAAATTCATCCAAATATATACTCATATAATATAATATAATATTTCAATTCAAACTTTCGGGCCAAACTAGTTTCAAATGCTCTGTTTAAATGACCAAAAAAACATGTATGAGTGCTAAGGAAATTAACTTGACTGTATGACATACAGACTTGTATTTCAAGACTAGGACTTTGTTTTGGCACGAGCAGCGTGAAACACTTGGAGGAAGGAAAAAAGATTATCTTCCAAGACCAGTAATAAATTCCTAAGACACACTCCCACACACACCTGTTGCCATGTGGCTTTTTGCAAAAGCCACACTGCTTGCTGGGCACCCAAATATGTTTGCTTTCACTAGCAGAGGTATGTTCCAAGCCTTCCCTTTTAACAGTTGAAATGTTATCTGGAATGAACAAGGGAGGTTCATCAAGTGAAAGACTTTTGCTACTTCTTCTCTGGCGAGGTTGGAGATTCTTATCATTTCTTTTTGACTTGTTTTTTTCTTTATCATCCTCCCTCAGATGTTCTACAACAGAGGGATCTTTAGTCTCTGCCTCTTCCTTTGAGGAGCTATTTGCTTTTAGTCCAGTTGCAAGCTGGTGTTTGCTGGCTTGCTTCTGACCAGGATGTGAAACATGGCCTGACAATGAATGCACAGAGTGGTGGCTATCTTTAGAACAGCTTTGGTGAGTAGGAGATTTCTCACTTGCTTTTTGAACTGATGACTTCTGGGCTTGCCCAGAAGCCTGGACTCGGGGTATTTTCTTCAGCTTTGTGTTGGTCTGTTTTTTTACAGTCCCCCCTGAAACACTACTCTTTGCTTTCACACCCAGATCAGATTGTTTCTTCCTAATTTTAACTGGGTTATTTGGATGCTGATGACTCTCTCGCTCATCTGCATTTCGCTTCAGACTTGCTGAAGAGGGGCTGTGAAGGCCCGAAACAGCAACACCAGCTCTCATTCTTGACCGTGTCATTTCCTGTTGTGCTGCACCTGATTTCTGCTGAGTACCTGCAGCCAGATTTTGTTTATTCTGTACCACAGATTTACTATGCCGAGGTCTAATGTTCTTTTCACATTTTGTTGAAATACCAATTTGTTTCTCATCATCCTGAAATTTTGATGCCTCTGAGCCTTCTATTTTAGTACTGCTGATCTGCTGCTGTACATTTTGGCTTGATTGGTCAACAACAGTGCTTTCTAAAATGCTGTTTCCTGGATCAGCAGAAGTAAACTCTTTGCTTTTCAAGTCTTTATTATCACAGTCTCTACTGTTCAATAGTTTCTCTGACGGAGTTTCAGTTTTCTCCATTCTCTTGTCATCACCTCCAGCTTCTGTTACACATTCCTTTACTGACAATGTATTTTCATCAAGAACTTCCACATTGTGGGAACCTGAACTGCAACCAACCCCCTCTTTCACAGAGCTGGATAAATCTGAAAGGGTCTCACAAATTTCATCTGTATTCATGCAAGCACTAGATGAATCATTATCTTTTCCAGTTACTTCAATTTGATTATGTTCTTCCGCTTTCTTCTCTGATTCCTCTGCTTTATTGTCAGTCTTTTCTTCTGAAGACTTTTCCAAGCCCAATGAATCAGTCACATCACTTGTTTCATTTTTAACTGGAATCATTTCAGTATCTCCAGATACTGAACAAACGGACTCAGAGTCAGTCTTCACTGCAACCTCTACTATTTCCTTTGTTTCCCCAGGAGAAGGAGAACAGGGTTCTGTTAAATTAGCACAACTTAACTCTTGGGATGTTTCTTCAACTTTTGTGTGCTCAGGGGTTTCAGACTTCATTTCTTTCACATCTTCAGGACCAGGCAGACATTTTGCATTACTTTGGGATGCTGTTACTGCTCCTTCCACCTGTCCTGATCGTCTTGTACTACGCCTAACCTCCCTAGGCTGCTCTGTTTTCAAGCGTGCAGCAACATCTGTCTCTTTAACTGGACTTCTCTCTTGTTTCTGTCCATTTTTTGGAGCAGATCCACCTTTTACAGATGATTTCTTGGTACTAAGAGGAGGAGCAACATTCGAACGCTTGGCTAGTGTGCTCTGCCGAAGACTCCGTACTGGTTCTGGGAAGGGAAAAAGAAAATCTCTTAGCTATTTTGCTTCCTTCTTTTTGCAAATACAAGATTTGTCTAGAATAAACGTGACTTACCCAAATTTAGCTTATTGGATACAAAGAGAACTTAAGACTTAGTTGTTTATTAAACTTAAAAAACTCCCCAAAACCAGATTATTTGCATTTGAATTTTACACTGACGTAGTTTGGATGTAAAATCCCATTATTCTAAAGGCCACAGAATTTCTAAGTAGTACATACAAAATGCAAGTGATGATAGAAGGACAATCAAAACTAACTCACATTTCTACCTCTCAACCTTTTCTACCTCAAACAAAAACAGGACAAGCTACATTGTGATTAGAAATATAACTGAAGTTTAAAAATCTTTTAAAGAACAGTCTACAAAGCTGAGATCCAGTCACATTCTCACCTGATGACAACTTTTGTATTTTCTAAACAAGTAACCATCCTGTCTTTATAAACAGCATAATCACCAGCTTTTACCACAGGCTCTTATTTAAATTCTGATCTCCATAATAAGTAACTTTTTTTTAACTCAACCTGCTCTACAGGGGAATAAAGCAGAGCAGTAAATAACTCCAGTTCAGTAAGTTAGAAAACTCATAACTATAATAAATTAGCTAACACAAAGAATTTAAATATTTTAATGAAATATTAAATATCTTAAGATATTTTGATTAAAGATTTTTGGACTGCAATTACTATAATCTAATTCAAAATAAAATGAGAATATGTAAATAAAAATAGAATCAAAACTTGAATTGGAAATAAATACATGATAACCTTATATTCCAATGGTATTTTGCAAATCCATCATGCTTTTGTTGGTGAAGAACCACATTATTAATCTTATGTAGGTAAAAGGATCAAAATCTCAAAACTTAGTTTAATGACCATAAGCCATAAGGAAGACACTAAATATTTATTAAGGAGGAATTCTACTTGACTCATACCCTATGGATGCCAGCTTCTAGCAGCAGTGTACAAAAAAGGAAGTTTCTATATTGGAATTCACATAACCAAGTTAAATTTATAAATGTTGGGAGTGGGATTTTAAAGATTTCATTTACTTCAAATTGCAAGCAATCTGTGATCACCTTGTGCCATTAAGCGTGGTGATTTCCTTGGTGATGTGACTGATGCTTCTTCAGCCCGGCTTCTCAAATTCCTATTAGGTAAAGCAAGCTCATCGTCATCAATGGTGTCATTACCACTCTCTTTAACTCCTTCTTCATCCATAGTATCATCAAGACCAATAACTGGAAAAAACAAACAAACAAGAAAGAGCCTAAAACTTAAAATTATCAAGAAGTGTTGCAGCTATAATGCTGAGCAAGATAGGGGAAGAGACATTAAAAAATAAATACATTTGCCATCTAAAATCAAACAAAAAAGGAAAAAATGAAGAAATGAAGGACAGAAAATTCCCATGTGAGGCAGTTTCAGTGTAGAAGAAGCTATCACCCACAGCTTAAAACTTCCATAGACAGTCCTCATAGCTTTTCTGTGCACTCACATTTTTATTTGGGCTTTTTTGCGACAGGAAGGTCCCCAGTCTTAGAGGATCAGCTGTCCCTCACTGTCCCTTCCCACCTAAGAGAAAGTGAAGAAAGGTAAACAGCAGAAAGAGCTGATCCAGAAGTGCAGAGTGTAAAAATCACAGTTTTCTCACAGGATACCATTTTAAAACTCTCAGCCCCACCCATATCACATATCTGTATCTGTAATGACTTTTTGTAAAGCTGTAAGTTCAACAAGCATTTAACCTCCCAGAAGAGACAGAGTACATGGTCTTCAGTGAACTCCTATCCTCCACTAACCTGAGAAAGACCCCAGAGGTCACTCCTGAAAACAGGTTTCCTAAGAGGCAGTCAGGTCACTACAAGAACCATTCTCCTCACTTGCTCTAAGTTTAAATAGGAGGGGCTACCACTGCAAAAATCAAAGATCTTATATGTGATTAATGAACACTGGTCCCCACAGGATGCAAAATTTGTGAGATCAAGCCAAACACCCAAGTGACTTTACAAAACGTGTAGGAAGGTCTAACAAATAAAACAGAGACTCAAAACAATCAAGTATGCCTGATTTTCACTATTAAGACACCAACCTTGATAAACTCACGATACATATGTCTAAAAATTTCTAAAAATTGCTTATTTAAAAATTATATAAATTAACATATCAATCACAACAGTCAAAAAAAGCAAGAACTTAAATTAAAAATTGTTAGAATTTTTAGACCAGCTCAGAAAATCTATCAACTCCTGGTCCTTCTCAAGTCTGATATTACTGTGACTTAAAAAACCAATGCCCTTGTGAAGGCGGTACAATAATAAGCATACTTTTAAAATAACAAAAATTGGAAGCTGTAAAACACTGAAGCCAAAGACTGATGGCTAGTCTATCAATCTACAATCACCTGCCATGAAGAATAAAATAATAAAGTAACCAAGCAACATGTTAGAAGTTCAAATATTAGAAAGTTAGAAGTTCCTCTTAAGGAAGGCTGATCATGGCACCAGGCAATCAGCATTCTGAACTTCTGTAATCAGATGGTT
This sequence comes from Polioptila caerulea, assembly GCA_013397295.1. Classification (NCBI taxonomy): domain Eukaryota; kingdom Metazoa; phylum Chordata; class Aves; order Passeriformes; family Certhiidae; genus Polioptila; species Polioptila caerulea. Next base: position 959,462 of record VYXF01007125.1, read on the forward strand.
GCCAAGATCTGAAAGCTAGGAGTTTCCTAAGCTAACAATTTATGGTCGTTCATTTTATTTTAACCATAATTTTTAGTTACTGCATTGTACACATAAGTTACAAGGAAAAGTGTTTGTGGAAATTACTGTCCACTTCCACTCTCCAATCCACAGAGCCACCTTTACATCTCTGTGTGTTTACAAACATACAGATACCACACACAAGGTGCATCAGGCTGATAAAGTCTGTCTTACTCCTCTCAAGCGTGTTCCTTAACTTATTAGCTATAAGCCACATACTGGGCACACTGGCAAAAAAAAATTACATTGTAACTGCCCTATTAGACATTATTTTCCCAGTAAATATCTAATACTAGCCATTGTCTAAGACGGAAACCTGAATGAGATGGACCCTCACACTATCTCCAGCTGCTCATTCTCATGCTCTCAAAAATTAAATCCTCCCAGCAGCTCTGCACTTTGGTATCTGTGTTTGCATAGTGTTCCTGCAAAACACGGAACTAGCTTTTGGGAACAGACTGTGACAAAAGAGACTCCTTTCACATCCACCCTTCTGTGTAGAACTAAACTACCAAGCTACTGAAGACAACACGAAAAATAAAAACTACTAGGACAGCTTCTGAAACAACTCTGGAGCATATTAAAGGGCTTACACTAGTCTTGGGCTTCACAATGTTCTTGCTCAAGTTAAGGAATTTATACACCCTCTATTAATAACAAGAGAAAATTCAGTCCATTGTTGACAGACAGTTTGAAACATTAGAATTAAAATATTTTCATACTTACAAGACTCTGTGCTGTAGCTTTAATTTTACAGAGGAATTGAAGCACAGAATCTTGCTAATTTCAAACCACCTGAGCTACAACTCAGCTAGTAAAGACAGTATCATGAGGCCCCTGATGAGGAGCATTCCACACAGACCCTGCTGGGAAGAGAAAAAGCGACAGAGAACAGCAATAGATACCAAGAAGACTAGGAAAGTAAATTATGAAGGAGAAATGGAGGTAAAGAAACAACCCTAAGAAAGGTAAACCAACCAAAGCAAAATCAGAAAGAACAAAAAAAAGTAGAGGTGATCTTAGTAACAAATATCTAAAGATTATCTCAGCAATAAGTATAGAAATTAGAAAAATAAAATAGGAAAAAATAAAAAAAGGAATAAATAAAGAAAAAACTTATCTGAATAGGAAGAGTTGTGCACCAGTGTACAACTGAACAGATTGCAAATAAGAAAAGTATGAGTCACATTCAGCATGTTTATACTGGAAAAGGCACTGCTGACCTTCACTTTAATATTTTGAGTTTCTCCAATACTTGTATCTAAATTTCCAAACTGCTGGGCTGCACTACTGACTCACTTTTATATATGTTATACCATAATAGAATAACATGCAGTAAAAACAGTCTACTTGCAAATTTAAAGCAGTGTTTTCCCTAAGCTAAAACAAATGCATGACCATTTTTTAATTCTTTAGCAATGTAAAACTGAAGAAAATAAGCCTTACTTTCTGGTGAAAGAGGCAGTAAGGAAAACACCCCTAAGTGCAGCATCAAAAACTATGATGTTTATAAATCTTTATTTTTATTAACATAAGACTTTCACTGATTATTTTCAGCCACAACTATGACAGAAATACTCAGTTTTTTGACACACTGACCAAGGTAAATATCAAGTATAGAAATAAATTTCTTTTCTGTAGATGTTAGCCCTGGATTTCTTTTGCTTAGGTAACCACACCAAACAGAACATCACTGTTGTTCCTGCTTTGCACTGCTGTAAAATGTTATGTCCAGCTGAATCCCATTAATGGCAAGAATGTGCAAATCCACAGCAGATTCCATATAAGCATCACAGATTATATGGAAATGGTTGAACATTTTAAAATTTCTATGTTATATGGGAATAACAACAAAGATGTAACGTTATGCTTCAATGAAAAGAACAGTTACAGTCTAAAGCAGTAACTAACATGTCTAGGTAAGCCTTCAGAAGAGCTAATGAATTCCAGTGAAGCAAAAAAACATCTAATGATATTTTGTCAGTAAGTCTCAAGATTACAAATGAGGACAGCATACTTCCCATGAAAAACCTTTTTCCTATTGACATTTGTGATGCATATGTTCAAGAAACAGAAAAATACTTTCTATTAAAAGAGGATATATTTTCAAGAGAAATTATGTGACTGCTGCCATAACTTACATAATGAACATCAAACTCCAACTGTTTTACAAAAGTTTGCCTGTAACTCATTGAACTGAGAATTTGCCTGCAAGTACCTTGGGCTGACTGCCCAGTGCAAGAGAAGAATCACATAAGTAACATGAAATATTAACTAAATGTTTGCTCCCATTCTCCAAAAATGTCTGTGTTAGAAAGAGGTAATTTTACAATCTTTAGAATAAAAACATATGAAAATCAAATAAGATTAATGAACTTAATACAGCATGTATCTTGACAGAAGACTGCATACTAATTTTATTAAAAAGATGGAGCTACATCACAAGCCGACTGAATTGTAGTTCTTTAGTGACACAAGCCTGTTACATTGGAAATAAGGAGCAGAAAAACACAAATTTCAACAACAAAGTAAAAACACCACATCAAACCAAGCACTTTAATGTAAATTAATTAATTTTATTAAGAAGGGAGTCTTTGTGTATTTACAAATCAGAGAGCTAATCTAAATTGCTTTGCAAATCTTAGAACAGATCCAACCTCTCTCCACCCATGAAACTGATCCAAAGGCATAAATAACTAAATACTTCAGAAGGACCTAAGCTGGGGAATACAGGAGTTTGCCACCTACAAACAGAAAAAGGTACAAAATAAATATTCTCCAGGTTCTTAATACTAATACAGTAAATTTAAATTTCATACAGAAAAGTTACACCTTGGTTATAAAACACTGTGTAGCTGTTCAATGGACAGCTTGGAAGAAGGAAGGCATAAAGAGGTAAGAAAACTGAGGAACAACTGTAGACCAAATTTTGGAATCTCTAAGTTACATTCAAAATTTCTTCAAATGTAGGAGGAAAAATACATGTACATTTGGCTTTACTGAAAAGAGCCTGAAATGCCCAACACATCCAGACATTACACCAGCTAAAGAAAAGAGTATTTGTCATCAGAAAAAATTGTTTGGCTTCAGAGATTCAGTAGGTGATCATGATTTTAGCAGAGGTAATGCTGCTTTTAACAATACTCATGAAAGCACATACTAAAACTAGAAAAAGCAAAGTGCACTTGAGGGAAACACTCTCCCAGCAGCAATCCAGAGGCACATGAAAAAAAAGGCAATTAAAAAGATGTCCCTAATACATTTCGTACATTTCTACGGCATCAGTCTTCTTCATCATTTATGGTTAAGTACCTGATTCGATAAACACACCCATAAACTAAATTAGTTAAAAGTTTGATTTTAATATGAAATCTAGAAATGTCTACGGATGATATGCAATTAAAATTCCATTCCCTGTATTACACGTATAACAAAACAAACTACCCCAGTAAATGACATTCTGAAAAGCTAAACAGTTTGTGATAGTTAAGAATTACCAATTTAGTATGAATGCTGTTATTTCGCTCACTGGCATATGACCAGGATGACCTGCTATGCTCACAGGTGAATAAGTTTCCAGCATGTCTTCCAGCAAGAACAGAACAAAACAGAAAACCTATCGCTAGGGTACCATTCAAAGTTGAAATAAGTGTGTTGCTCTTAAAAGAGTTCTGTCATATTTTAAACTTCAAAGTTTCCACTTCTAAGCAATTAATTGCTCAGTAAGGCAAGAAAATCAACACAACCCCATGCTTCCACTTCCACTCATACCACTCAAACATTTAAGATGGCCAAGAGCTGTTCTATACAATATAATTTTACGCATTCGTCATGCACTTATAGATTGTAAGAACTGCCACCTGATCAAAGTGACAAAAAGAAGCAGAGAAGCACCTAAAATATGATTCGGGATACTTCTGATTGCTTTAAGAATTTGGATTTCTTTTGTTTCTCAGAAGTTTCATTTTGTCAAATTATGTCCTTTAACTGGCAAGGAGAGCAGTTATATCAATTTCTACTATTGACACAACGTCTTTCTGCTTATACCTACCTCAGGCCAAGAAGAGCCCTCCATAACTGCTAAGCTCCTACAAGCTGCAGTGAATAAGAAATGGATGGTTTGTACCTTGATTCACAGAGGTGACAGAACAACTTAACTATGCTGTAAGACCAGCATTCTCCTCAGTCCGGCTCCATAAACCAGCAACCAAACTACATTTTATAGTTCAGCAGTCACCCCACACATTCTAAAAGGATTTCAGCATAATTTGACCTCTAGCCTATTTAGCTTGTGAGAGTTGTGAGAGCCATAAAGAGTTATGCCTATCTCTGCTCAAAGCCATAACCAGGATCATCCACAAACAATCTGGTTCTCTAAATATGCAATTATTCAATCAAAGCTAAAAAGGCAACTCCAAACTCTAACCCTATTCTATCACTCAGTGGCAATTATAGAGCAAGCTCAGCAAGTTTTGTCTGCTCTGTCTTTGGTCTCCACAGGTCTTTGTCTGACCAACAGTGTCATCTAACTAAAGAAACCATCTAAATCCAGCACAATCTGGATTCAGGCCAAGTCTCAAACATGAGACTGCTTTATTGGTAGATATAGTTCTGCCTATCAATAGACAGGCAAAAAACAGCCATTGTCACAGTCCTTCTATTTGTCATATACCAGTACTGGTGACTGAGACACTGGGTACGAGAGAGGCATGGACCCGGCGAAGCGAGCCCAGGGAAGGCCACAAAAATGACTGGAGGGTGGGAGCACCTGTCCTTAGAAGAAAGGCTGGGACAGTTGGGGTTGTTTGGCCTGGAGAATAGGGGGACACCTTAAAACAGACTTTTTAGTATGGCCTGCAGCAACAGGACAAAGGTACTAGTTTTAAACTAAAAGAGGGGAAACTTCTGAATGGATGTAAGGAAGAACTTTTTTATTATGAGGGTGGTGAAACACTGGAAGAGGTTGGCCAGAGAGGCGGTAGATGCCCCATCCCTGGAAACCTTCAAGGTCAGGCTGAACAGGGCTCTGGGCAATCTGATCTAGTTGAACATGTCCATTGCAGAGGGGCTGGACTACATGACTTTTAGAGGTTCCTTGCAAACCACAACATTCTATGATACTATGATACTATTCTCCCCAAGAGATATAGTTATAATTTAACTTACAAAACCTGCATTTTCTGGATAGGTGTCTCTATGTGTTTCTTACAGGCATGCACTTGAACTGTCTAAAGGACATAGAATCAATTCCTACCAGCACCCATCACAGAGTCAGGTAACAGGTAACTCACCATAAAAAGGGCTTAGTATTAACAAAAAGCTTAGTTCTTGACAAATGATGCGCAGTATAAACCCTAAAGCTGATCAAAACATGTTGATGAGTAATAACTTTGGATCAGGTCAGTAAAAACTCCCAACAAAAACTGATGTCCCTCCATCAGTAAGAAAAAGAGCAGGAAGCAAACCCACACTCAAAACCAACTTAAGAGCAAAAGAGAAGGGGGTCTCAAAACAAAAATACATGATCTCTGAAATAAAGCAGAAAAATGTCACAGTCTTGAGAAACTAGGCATATGGGTAAGAAGTAGGCCTGAGTCAAGCCCTTCTTATATACTCATGTTCACATAAGAAATTTCACACTTGGCTGGGTTGACAGCATATAAAGATAGTATCTTGTTTGTGCATAGGTTTTGTACTCCTGAACTCAGCTCAAATCTGGATTCAAAGAAGTATTAGTGAGCCATGTCTTCTGCTCCTCCATTTTATCTAGAAGACCTGATTACCATTTTTGCTACAACACCTATCCTCAGTTTAACTCTTAGTACCTTTATCTCTTCAGCTTGCTCACAGTAATCAAATAAGCTGCAGCATGAAATTTGCACCACTTTAGAAATTCTACAAAACAGAATACATTCCAATTATTCAAGAAGCATCAAATATGATAAGTCTGTCCTTTGCTGGTCCTGTGAAATAATTTCCATGCGCACTTTGCTCCTTTTCTTAAACTGTTTAATACTGTAGACATGGGTTATGCAAAATATAGATTGAAGCAAGTTTTGTCAGGAGAGTTATGCTTTTTTACTTTTTAAACAAATTGAAGTTGGTGCACAGATGAGCTTCCACCTAAACTGGGAAAAATAGCTTTTGCAAGGCTTAATTCATACGAAGGGTACTACCATCTTGAATAACCAGCAGACTATATTCTTACCAGCAGACTACATCAGCAGTGTCAGACAAATAAAATAAATCACAACTATATGAACTTTCAAAGAAAAAAGACAAGTAGAGAAGCTGTACTTCAAACTGATACTCATTATTCTTAACTAAAAAAATTGTAAGCACATACTGCAGTCCTACCATGTCAGAATAAGGACAGTTCTTATCAAGACCTACAAAGAACAAGCAACAACAAGAACATTTCATGTTCTTTTGGACACCTACATTAATTCCAAATTAGGCATTTTGATTTCTTTACTGAAATGTGGCTCTATTGGTGCTCAGATTTAAAAACAGATTTAGAATTCATAAACTCAGCATAAATCAAACCAGCTTTTTATCCCTTAGTCTTCTGACAGTCTGAAATAGCAGCCCCAAGTAAACACATTAGCTCACTTATTTTTAAAGATTTTAAAATTAATTGTGATTATTTAAGTATTGATAGTACTAATTATTGCACTACTGATCACTTTCAGGAGAAATACGTGCCAGGAAGCACATGAAAGTTTTTCCGTACATTCCAAAATATCCAGCTGTACCCTATGAGTTAATTCAAAAATTTTAAATTCAGTACAGGTTTACTGGAAGATGCAATATAACAAAAGAACATGCAAGTGAGGTGGAATTTGGTTTAGCTGTGTACATTATATGGTCTTATGCATATTAAGATGGATATGATTTTTGTTTGGCAGGTAAAGGACAAAAATGCTTAAGAATACAGACTATTGCAAGAGTAAACAAAAGCATTAAGGATGGCCCAAAAAATGCTCTTCTGAAGTAGGAAAAAAATGCCAAATATCTTGTTTTGGCTTGACAGCACACTTTTTCATTGCCTTAATTAATATAATCTTTGATTTACAGTTTTCCATGATGTAATACCACCTAATTTAGTGATTATGAAAATTTAGTCTGTTAGTAACAGTAAAATATATATTATATAAGGAAATGATAAAGACTTTCAGAAACAGTTCATAAAACTTACTCAAAAAAATAAACGTTGATATAATCATGTAACTGCATTTATCTACAACACTTCTCAGTAATGGAGCTAAAAAATTATGTTTTTTAAACTTCCAGTCAAATAAAGCACACTACTAAGAATAGAGTATATTTTTGTCTCTTGAATCAAACTCAGTGCAATTATTCTAACTCTTCATAAATATTATTAATTTTAGGGATTGGATCATCTTTTTTTTTTTTTTAATCTTCTAAAATTACTCAATAAATTCTGAGATTATTTTTATTTTAAACTTTGCTCTAAATTGTTCTCAAATCAGGTATTCCAAACAGTCTTTGAAGCCAACCAAAGCAAAACACCCAGAACCCAGAATCAGCTCAGTACCAGAAGGCCTAGCACTAACAGAATAACCCTGAGATGAGAGCAGTAATGTGTACAACTCTCCTGCTCCTACTGCTAAGCCAGAAATATAGTATTTTTCTAAGCCAACCAGTGACTTCAGTGATCAGGCAAAGTACCTACACTAAACAAACCTTGACTTTCATTGGGAGTAACTGACAGACAAAGCCTAGGCTATTTCTGATCCAAATAAGGAGCTTTCCTCTATTGTTACACTACAAAATTAAAAAGACCTGCACGTAGTTTACATGCCAAGCATGTATGAAGTGCATTGAAAAAGGGCAGCAAGGCGACAGAAATCCCAACTTATTATTTCTACGTTATGAAAAAGGGTTGGTACTAGAGTGAAACTGTATTTTAAATTTTAATCTTAAAAAATTGTAAGATTTACCTGTAGAACAAGGCATCTGGAAATTGGGGTCATTGCTATCCAAAACAGGCAAACAGAACTGGGCACTTGCAGATCCTAGCATAGGATCCTTATCGCTGAGCATGTTCTTCAGCGAATCCTCTAAGACATTTTGACTTGTACTAAAATCCTCACAGACTTCATTCTCCAGGTTGGATTCTAGAAATAGGGCATCATCTAAGTGTTCAGTAGGAATTAAATGGTTAAATGTATCAACTATATCCATGAAGACTCCTGTGTGTCTTTCAGCCCTATAGAAAGACAAGAAAAATACCATAAGAAAATAAGCTACAAATTGTAAACACCTAAGACACCAGCAAATTTTTTGGCTGTTGTGTTTTATAAAGAATGCTTAAGGTATTTCAAAATTATCAAAAATAAATAAAAAACTGCTTATGGCTTAATATGGCCCACTGCATAACCAATTCTCTAATTACTTTTAAAAGAAATTCTGATCTCCTTTATCAGCATCCAAGTGCTGATACTTCTACAGAGTGTGTATAACAAAGGTAACTAAACAACTCCTTTCTAAAATTTATTTAAACCTTAACCAACCCAAGGAGATAGGACACCAGAGGAGGAGGATATCATGAACAAGTGAAGCTGGAGACAGTAGCACTGTGAGCATGACTCTTTCTTGTTTTTAAATGTAAAAATGTGAGGTCAGCTTCTATTAACATCTGTGGAGCTGAGAAGGTTTCAGAGCCTGCCATTCTACTAATATGTACTACTGAGACGAACTGTTTCTGTTCCAAGAGCAGTTACCAAGTACTTCATAGCAAATTAGTATTTGTAAACAGCAAGGATTTACTGATATTATTTTTCACCGATCAATACAATCATTAAAAAGACAGAAATTTTACATGAAAATCTGATCGTAATCAAGTACAAGAATTCTAAGCTGGCATCAAAAGGAGGAGTCTTTTGAAACTCCAATTTTGGAGAAGTTCAGGTGAACTTCTAGAAGTCCACCTGAAGAATTGTATGTGAAGATGGCAGCTGCATTTTACAAGGAATCCTTTATTTTCTAGATCTTCTCTGCAATGCAGCAGAAGTGCAACTACTGAAGCAGAGACTTAACTAATAAGTACGTAAAACTAAAAAACAGAATGGAAAAAAGATAGCAAAACACTTCTCTGGAAGTTTTGCTCTAGCATACGCCCAAAGTAGAGAAAGACAGCTATAATAAATATGATCAGACAGGTAAGGAAAATGGAGCAGTGCAGTACTGCCTGGCTTAATCTGGCATACAAGATAGTCTGAAAGGCCAGTTTTTGGTACACAAAGATGTTAAAGCTTTCGGAAACAGGAAACAAATACTTTCCTGCTCCTTCTTTCATCATCCTCCTCCTACATGAGACAATGTTTTTCCTTAGAATGAACACACTAATTAAAGGAAAATGACAAGGGAGAATTGGAGTTTGCAGCGCTTGAATTACTTTCTAGATGGCTTTTCCAGGAACCTGCCAGTAAATAAATCCAGTACTTACTCATGTTTAATAGAACATTAAGTATGCGTCCTTAGACACATTAATGGGGCATTTCTGTTTCAGCAATCAACTGGCAATATCCTAGCCAGATACATGTAAGGGCTCTGCTACAATTTCAACCCTATTTATGCCATTTATTTTATATCACAAATTTACAAAATCTACGGGTTTAACACAAACAGTGTTTCATTTTGTTTAGGTGGGGTTTCTTAGGGGATTTTTTGTTTGTGGGGTTTTAAGTTGTTGGCTTTTATTTTCCAACATGCCCTTAGGGCAGCTCAGAAGAAAGCAATGGTCAGATATGGCATTGTGTCTCTGCAGAGCATGGTATCTTTCCAATTTCTATGACAACAATGCAGTCTAACACACGAGGTCCTACTGACCAAACAGTCAGCAAGAAGGAAAGTTTGGCCAAATCACATGCATTTAGAAAGAGGTAAAAGACTTCAGCAGTATGTCGTAATTTGAAAGCTCCCTCACTAAAAAAATGTACTGCTTTTATCAAGCAATGCAGCGCATCTGCATGTACACCACACCAACTAGCACTTACAGCAGCCAACATTGTATCTGATGTTCCAAATCTGGCAACAAATGAAGAAGCAAACTAATGGAGTAAGTACTATGCTGCACTGTATAATCTGTTTTGATTATTACACCAAGTAGTTACAACAATCTGATACTACACAGGATAAACTACAAGAGATGCAGTGGCTCAAAGTAAGAAAACAATTACAAATGCCCCAATGCAATACTTTAAAGCACTTTCCTGTAATGACAAGTTTTTTCATATTAGCATTACATGAGCACAAGAGTAACAGCCACAGGATATAATTATGGTGAACCCTGACATTAACAAGTGTCAAAGACACTGCAATAGGACACCTACATATTGTGAGAATGCAAGAAACCTTTTGCATCCAACATTAAAAAGTGACAGAGGCTTTGAAGACACAATAACATATCCCAAGCTTTTTTGCTGGATAGGAGAACATTTATATGATTGTTACTCAAATATTGTTGTTCCCAAAGCAGATGACAACTTTATTAAAAGCAATGCTAAGAAGCAAAGCCGGAGAAGAGTATTAGCTCTTGCTACAAAAATCCCTCCTGACAGAAATGAACTAACCTCTGTCTTCAATGATGTAAAGAAGAAAAAGATTCCCTACAGTTTTTTAAGACTACCATGCAACCATTCAGAACACTAAAGCACTGAAAAGTTACCTGTCAAAACAACTATACATGCAGTGGCCACAGACACCTTCAATGAGACCTAAGGAGCTAGCAGAGAAAATTCAAGAGGAATTTTACTGAAAGCTTTATTTTTGGAGCATGAGCCTATGATCAAGTGTAAGTTCTACCCAAATTTTGCACTAAATAGTCAGAGGGCTTGCATAAAAATACTAGTACCACAAAATCTAATCTTAAAGAATTTGTTCTAACATTTTTAAAATAGAAAGTTTATGCCAGTAAAACATATCAAACCAAAATTTTGCTTTACCTAGTTCAAAAAACCACTCCACAATTCTTTTCATAATTTGTACACTACCAAGCTATTTTAAAATATTATTTATAGCTTTATTAGATTAACTAGCATAAGAAGTGTAGAATCTCTGGGACTGAGGATGAAAGATAAACTTCTTTAGTTATACAGCTGTTAAAAACAGTTGCTACAAGAAAAAAAAAAATCCTCCCCTGCACAATGCCTTCAGTGTACGAATTTTGAACAGTTTATTTTGCATTTGAAACACTTTGAACATCAGGAAAAATAGCCAGAGGTACAGGTAAAACGACAGTTAAGATTTTCATGCTCACTTATTTCCAAAGATAATCCTAACCCCTCAAAGGAAGAATGCATTACTCCACTGGAACACAGCTGTGTCCTCTGCTTGAACCCTGGTGGCCAGTGCCTCAGCAAGGCTCCCAGCAGATGCACACATACCAAGCGTCCTCCCACCGCACAGTACTTCACAAGTGCTTCCCACCGGGTAGCTAATCAGAAGCAGCAGAAAATGAAAAGTATTATGCACGCAGAACCACTGAGGAATGCTCATAAATGAGGCAAAGGAGCAAGTCCCAGCCAGGCTCAGTGGAACTTCTCTCATCCACTGGGTCCTGGAGCATCAGGGCATGTACTGAGACGGTTACAGCACAGCAGAATACAGCAGGAGTCTGCCTAAAAGAAGAGCTCACCATCAAGAAAAGCTTGAAGAATAGAGAGCATTCTCCTCAGTTCACTGAATAAATTTCTCTTACACTTTTGAAAATTATGTGTTTCTATCAGCCTCTCCACTGCAAAAACAGAAGCAACAATTACAGAAGTAACATTGCAATAATTACAAAGTAACGCACAAACCGTTTTCTGTCATTAAGTGATCAAACACTATAAACAACCCTGTTAGAAAGCACTATAGTCAAATATGACTTCCAGGATTTCCCTCACATTATGTTTACCATAAAATTTCTTCATGCTCTCAACATTGTTTCTTTTTACAGCCTGAGTCCCTCAGTTTTAAAAAAATAATTTGTCTCCAGTTGAATTAGTTTATTAAGCCAGGTATGCCACAATATTGGCAAATCAAATGAATCCCAACAAATCTTGTATGAAAGAGATATGCTGTAGGATCTGCCACAGCAGATTTTTAACTTCTCCCCATTTACCATATTTTCATTGCATCTTTAACAGTTCTACATGATTTTCTAAAATTAAAAGGTAAATAGCCAGAATGATCACTTGCTAAGAAAAAAACCTCAGATCTCAAGAATATCCTTCCAAATCAATCTTAGAAGGGAAGGAAGACTAGAAACTGGACAAGAGATGTTGTACATCTTCAAGCTTTTTCACTGCTTAGTTTGTCTATGAAAGAGGCAAAGAATTACTTCAGTTTCTGTTATATTATCTTCTTAATCACAACAGAGTTAAATAATTTAGTGGGGATCTCCAACTGCATCTGCATGTTTCTACCATCTCATCTAAAACCCACTTCAGGCAGGGGCAATTACAATTCATATTTACCACTAAGCATTCCATATGTTTTTTAGCCAATGGGCAGTCCAAGCATAATCTTGACTGCATTTTAAATTAAGACTCCCTTAAACATCAGCATGTGAAAGTGTATCATTTTTCAACTACATATTTGGATATATTCAGCACACAAAAAATTAGGTTACTCAAGAACTGTTATTCCTTTTTCACCCTTTTTCTCTCAGTGCCCTCGAGCCTCACGTTGGGCACCAAAATCTGTCTTAGTTTGAAAGACTAAATCTGCTAGGGAAGGCAGAAGCCTCCCTTGGAATGGAGAACGCAAACTTACTCCCTCCGAGTTGTTATAATTTTGAAATTAAGGGCCTCTCAGGCAAAGATATGAGGAGAGGAATAACAGTTCTTTACTGGTGTGCATAACAAGGCAAACAGAACAACAGTAGCTGTGGCATTAACAACAAACAGAACCGGGCACCCAGTCACGGTTTTCTCCGCCTTTCCCTTTTGGTACCCTTTTACTGTCACGGGCGGCAGGAG
>VYXF01007125.1:978324-999515 GCA_013397295.1 Polioptila caerulea
GGCTGCGCGGGTGATCCCGGCCCGGACAGGCTCCGGAGGGGTCTCCTCAGCCCCTCGTGGCTGAGCCGCGGGTGTCCTGGGCACCCTCGCTGGAGTCGGGGGCAGTAACACCGAGAGGCGCCCGGTGGCAGCCGCAGTCACGGCCGTGCGCCTGGCGGGGCCCACGGGAGGGTGCACGGAGGGCGGCCGGGAGGCTCCGCGGGTTTTTCCCGCAAGACCTTGGCTGAGGACACACACGGTGTGGCTGGTGCGTGTGTAATGATGTGGCCTTTTGTCTTCGGAGAGCAGCTGCCACCGCTCTCCTCGCTGCAGCCTGCATTACACAACCTGCTTGGTAATCTGTTCTGCGCGCAGGCGGCCGCGGGCCGATTCCTGCAGCTCCCCGTGTGCCTGCCTGGCTCTGCGGTTCTTACCTGTTGGACAGAGGAGCCTCCGCAGTCCGTCGGTCCTGGGCAGACGCGTCTGTCTCATGCTGCCTGTTGGTGCCGGCGCGTTTTTTCCCGCTGTTATCCTGGTAACATTTTCTGCATGTGCACTGCAGGAACTGTGGCGCACATTCATGCGAATCGACACCTAAGCGGCTGTCGCGGTGTGCGTTTGTTGGGACATAAGAACCTGGAGTAATTTCGTCTTCACATAATGTTACCAAAGAGCAGGACTCTCTTTCCTAATTTGTGTTACAAGCATTAGCTGAACGCAGCATTCATTACGCTGGTTTTAGTTCTGATGGCTGGCATAAAGTGCAGTGCAGGCTGGTTCTTGCATATACCAGATTCCAACACCACCAAAAGAGAAAATTATTTTTAATATTTCTAAAAATCAAATTTGGAGTTATTTTATGAGTCATGGTATTAACACTGTCTTTACATATTCCTAGTATTTTATAATGAAATGCAAACATGATGTAAGGACAAAAAAAGATGAGGCAGTTAAAATGGATTGTGTTTCCTGTCGTTTCCTTTTATCAATTCTGTTTTGAGTCTTAGAGATTGTGTTCTCTGGGGCTTTCTGTGGTGCCATGAAGGCTGAAATATATTAAATGCTTCTCTTGCTACCATCACATTAAGAAGGCGTGGTAACACAGCAATATTTACAGGACTACACAAGGTATTTGCAAAAAAACGGTTTTGAAGTGAAGCAGTTTCCAACCTATTCAACATTTCTTTTCTCCCTGCCCTTCCAAAGTTATAATTACACACATTACCACAAGTTGGTTTTCTACAGTTTTCTTCCCGTGCTTTCCCGGTTTCAGAAGGTCTCTTTCCTTTCCAAAGCAAGCATCTAGAAAAAAAACTCCTGAATTCTTATGATGGCTCAGAACTGAGCCACTGGGTTGGTTGCACTAATTTCTTCAAAGGCTTTTTAGGCATGGAACTTTCAACAAGGTGCTAACCCTCTGAAATATTGTTGATATTGTACAAAGAAATGAAATTACTTTCTGAAGAAAAATTCAGTTAAACACAATTTGTATTGCACAATTTTTCCAGCATTCAGCCCTTTTGATTTCATTACTTTTGACACAAGCAGCAGTGAACACATTGCTGGTAATCTGATAATTGTTAATAGCTCTAGTCAGTTTTTTTCTTTACACTGTCAAAAGTTATGTGACTCCCGTGACCCATCTGAGTTTAACAGTCTGTGCAGTTTTCTTTTGCCATGACCACAGTGCCACTCCCTTTATGTAATGAACTTGACCATCTGTAGCACCTGTGTTGCAGTTTAGCATAAAATAAGACCACCCGAGTGGCAAATTTCATAGGTGTTACAGAGGCCTTTGTATACAGTGACACACTTGGAATACACAATTACAACTGCACCATCTACTATCTTTCCTAGCAATATTTTTATCATGTAATCTCTTTATACATGAGCTACTTGGTAGTAGTCAGATCTTGCAAATTGTTTCCATTGAAACGCAACCTATTTATTTTCAGTCTCCTGGTGCCCTGAACACAAGAAAAAGCAACAGAAAGCAGTTTCTTTGCTTGTAGTTCCAAGTCTTTATTTATCCACAACTCTTTCCAAGAAGTTCAGGAATTATATTCCTTATAGTCTTTCCATGCTTTTTGTTCTAAATGCAATTTTTGAAAATATGCTATATGCAGTCAGATTATGATCACACTGGTGTTAAACATGGCTTGCTTTTGAGCGTTAATTAGGAGTTCTTTGGTTGTCAAAATGTGGAAAGGAGTTAGATTGCTCCATATGCTTATCTGGATAAAAAATGTATTGGGTATGGTGGTGGACAAACAAGTTTTGTCCCCGGAGGTAGGGCAGTCTGCTACTGTCAAAAAGCTGAGATACGTTACGGCAGTAGGTCTTTAACTATTCAAACAATGTCTCACAGGAATATCTTTTGTCTCCAAGATACTTCATTTAAGTGATTTTAAAACCCAAGTGCTGAATTTATTTTGTAAATTGCATAACCTAAGATGTCATACAAAGCAGAGCTAGACTTCTGAAATAAATTGAAGTGTATGTGCTACAGCACCAGTTGCATTTGTCTGCTGAATTTACAATATTGAACAAGCTCATTTTTTTTCTGATGACTATTTTCTGAAAGAGTCAGAAGTAACTAACTACATTGGCACCCCTTGATAATTAGATAACTGCTTTTCATACATACCGCCCTTGCCATGATTTTTCCCAGGAAGAACAGCAGACACTCTGCTCACAATACCTGGGACTTGCCACTCTCACTAGTTCTGGAGGCTCCATAGTTAGCTCGTTTGAAGTCTGTTGTAAGTTATTGTGAATTATATCTTTAGCAGAATTTCAAACTGTTAGTTCCTCAGATCTTTTCTATTTCTTGTGTAATAAGAATTTATTTTTTCAAATGGAGAACAATAACCAACAATAATCTAAAATTTTCTAGTCCCATAATGGTAATCCACATTTTTTGATTATTTGATTTGACACTATTTTTCCTTTAATTTCCCACCTCCTCCTTGCTTTAGTTAGTACAGGAACATGTGCTCCTTACCTACTTTTCACCAAATTTATGACATGATCATTCTCTTTCTCCGCAGAAAGGCTCATTAGCAGCTGCTGGTTGTTGGATCTAACAGAAGTTACATGTCCTGCTCTAGAAAGCAGCAGAAAAACATTCAGTTCCATAAGTGAAAGGGACTGAGGCTTTTAAAATTAACCATTCAGCTGGGTGGACAAAGACAAGGTTCTGAAGACAAAGGATGTTTAGCCATTGATTTTATGACTTAAGGGTAGATATTTATAGAGAGGTGTAAAAAGTGTAGAAGCTATAAGCTATTAAGAATTACCCAATGGAATATACAGATTCAAGATTAAAATAGACATTTTATCCCATAAAATAAGACAGAGTTGCATTATATGCAGAGATTGGTGTAAATCAGGAGAAAAAGATGCTTGAATTAAGTTTTTTAGTTTTAGAGGAAAACAGATTTTGATAGCCAGCACAAAATATGATTTTGACAGTTATGTCCCTAACTAATTTGGGTGGTTGTCTATGGAATTGCTGCTGGTTACAAATTCTCTGAATACGTGAGATTTCACTCCAGTATTATTTTTTTTCTGTGAAGGCAATCATATGGTAGTCTGTGTCCAGTTCCCCAGTACATGAAAATATTGACAAACAAATGAACTCTGGTGGACGGTCACTGAGTATTAGAGGCTTGGAGCATAGAGTGTACCGTGTTTCTTCACCCTTGTGATGAGACTGGGGAGGGAAATTTCCTTTGTCTCAGTTACCTAGCAGATGAATGTAGAGAGGAAGAGACAAGAGTGTCTTGGAGGTCACAATAAAAAAATGTGAGAAACAGGGAAATTGCATCTGGGAAGATTCTGAATAGCTCACAAGGGAAGAGTTTTCAGCTGGGGGGCAGGTATTGGGAAGGAGCTGTTATCTCGATCCTTGAACATATCAAAAACTTGACTAGATAGATTCCTAAATAACCTTAATTCACATTTAATTGTGAAGTTATCCCTGCTTTGAGCATGGGGTTGGACTAGATCACCTTCTTAAGTTTTGTCCAATCTCCATTACTCTATATTCTAAATGGCACAATTAGGGGATTTCCTTCAAAAATATCCTAGCACTTCAACCCAATAATACATAATAATTCTCTCAAATTCCCTTCCTGGACTTGGCTCAGAACCTCTTCCAAGGCCAAGGGCTTGCCATGTAATAGAACTTACTGAGACCCAACTTCAAAGTAGCATAAATACTCTGATAGTGCTGAAAGACAAGTGAGACAGGAATGTAAACATCAAATGCTGTTGAACAGTACTTATTTTTTTTCCAGAAGAAAACCAAGTAGCAATTAAGGAAGTCCAGAAGGGAGTTTTGATGAGAAGTAGACAAGTAAAATAGAAATGACCAAGAATTTCTGGACAGGGAAAAGAGGAACAAAATAAGAAAGTAAAAAAGTTGGGAGGTAAAGACTCTCAAGGTATAAAAGAAACCTTATGCAGCAAAGGGCTAACTCAAGATCAGGCAACTCAGTGAAGTCTGAGAATAGGAGAAGTAAAAAAGTTTGTGATTTAACACAAATATGGGGAAGTTTGCATGCTCTGCATCAGAAGGATAACCTCCTTAACAACACAAAGTAATTGGATATTAAAAAAATTATCTCACTGATTAAAATGGGAAACAGCCAGCAAATGTCTGCCTTGAAAAAATTCTGCCCACTAGCAACATTCTGTCTGAATAAAGACATAGTGCAGAAACACTCCATGTAGGGTGGCCTGAGGTAGCATCTGAGAGCATTGCTATATAGCTCCTGCCAGGTACCCACTCTCCAAGGAACTCCCAGTTAGAAGGCCCGAAGAAGAATCCTGCTGTACAAAATGGAGAGGAGTAGGGTAGCCATCCCTGGGATAGACAGGGGACATGTTACTGTGGAAAACCTTGAATGTCAAGTGTAAAAGGATGAGTGTGCTTGCAGTATGAGAGAACTCCATGGTTTCGCACATCTGCTGTGTCCCTCTTGTCCTTATGTGCTTTTATTATATGAACTGAAAGTTGTCATAGAGTTGAATTGAAATTTTAAAGGCAAATTCAGAGTTTGCATGCCTTACTTAAAGACACACAGATTTA
Source organism: Polioptila caerulea (assembly GCA_013397295.1). Lineage (NCBI taxonomy): Eukaryota > Metazoa > Chordata > Aves > Passeriformes > Certhiidae > Polioptila > Polioptila caerulea. The sequence goes on from VYXF01007125.1 coordinate 983,399, forward strand.
CTGAGGAATTGAAGAAGGCAAACTAAGATGTGTGTAGCTTCCTACTAGCACTGTGGAAGTGCATGACAATGCTGAGTGGCACTGCCCTGTTTGGATCCTATTGTAAATGTGCTCCTGTGAATGCCAAAGAAGAGCTCATCACCTGCAACTCGCTCCTCTGAAGTCCAAATGTAATTCAAGTTCTGACTTCTTCAGAACAAGCATTAGTGAAACTATGAAAAAGCACACGCAAATTTATAGGAAGGATAAGAATCAGCTACTGCTGTTATTCCACCAATAAAGTGAGATTAAGACTCCAGCCTACTAGAAAATACCCATTCCATACATTCAGGTTTTGTTAGACACAGGTTATATGTAGTATTGAGACTGAACATCTTCTATTATATGAATATTTCTGTCTTGAGAGTTCCTATGTATCTAAACATCAGTATCTGATTTTCTTCAGCTACACTTCTAAGAGTTCTCATTTGAATCAGAAATTGAAGCAGACCACTTCATCTTCGGGCACTGTCCCTCTCGTTTCTTGTCAGACTACTATTGAAACACTATCACTGCACAAAGCTTTCCACCAATAAGGAACTTGTGTTGTTATTGAGGTGATTATCAATGCATTAGGACAGTATGTAAGAAAATTAACAGCAGTCATGCAGGCAACCATCAAGACAAATTAAATGCCAATTGCTGTGGTTAGATGTAGCATAAAACCATAATTAGAAAAAATCAGGTTATAATTGTTAATGGTTACTACAAATTAAGAGCAGGGCATGTGGAGAGAAATACTTTACCTGACACTTTGAACTATTTCACTTACAGAAATTCAGTGAAATTTATTTAATCTACCTGTAGATACCAGTACTGCAAACTGAATTTGCCGTCCCATGCTTCCTTTGCAGAATACGCTCTCATCTTTAGAGAGCTCTTCATCTAACCTATTTTAGGTATCTCAGCATAGGAGATCTGAGACCTATGCCTAAGTGCAAAATTCCTGTCACTAAGAAATCTGTACTTCTTCAGTCCCTTCAACTATTAATAAACCTCATCAAATTTCAGCATGATTTTAAGAGCTTGTAAATTCAACTTGTAAAGTATAATAGAATTTTTTTTTTTTTTTTTTTACAGTGGAATTACACAAATACATGCACAAAGATAATAGCAATCTTCTTGGAACAACATCTCTGGTTTGATAACTTTTCCAATACTGACAGAAAATACTTTCTTATTAATGACACAACAAAATCCCAGCAAATCTAAGATACTGTTTTGAATACTATCTCTCAGTAATTATTTAAATCATGTTGCCCATATTAGAAAAAAAGAAAAAAGCCAGTGTTATTTATGCTGCAGTCAAGCACTCGGAAGTTTAAAAACAATTAAGGTAGGGTAATCTACAAACCCTCAGTCTGGCCCTCTGAAATACATTTATTTAATTACAGAAGATTTTTTCCCCCATCTCATTTGTAAGGATAAACAATGCTCACATAAATGAGCAGTGCTTTACTACTTTTCTTATTGCTAAAGATCTTAAGTCTGACCTTGGATTCATCCTCAAAAGCAAATTACACATTTTTTCATTGTTTCTTCTGCAATAATGCAGATGGGTTTGATTACTTCAGAAATTACTGCTTATCTCCAGAACCGCCCCACTAATGTAAGGACTGGAATGGATTTTTATACACTGAGAACTGAAGACAGGGAGATTAGAAATAGTAATTAGTTTTGAGTAGAGTCTGAAGTAGTTCAGGACTGTTCAGAAACAGATTTCTACATAATTGAATATATATTTAGGTATAGTATATACAGACTGAAGTTGAAACTGCTTAGCACTTTTGAGAATCAGATTAAAGAAAATCACATTCAATTTTTATACCTCGTTTTGGATAATCAGTAACAAAGTACCTTGTTTGGCTACCTTTCCTCTGAAATTTTAAGGGACCCCATGACAGAACAATATAGGGAATTAATCAGTTTTCTGCTGCACTAATTGCAAACTCTCACCCCATCTTCCATGAACATTTCTGCTACATGCTAAGGAATCCTGTAATTACTACCACCATTTAGAAGCAGCACTACTAAGCCATTAAATCCACAGCACAAACCATTCTAGATGACAGGAATGTACTACAACATACCTCTTGAGAGGGCAAAGCAGTTACACACTCATTCTAAGCATCCAAAAGCAAATGTTACAACAAAGTCTGTCTTCCATGCCATGCTTTAGCCTTAAGACACAGTAATTCTGATAAGGCATTTCTTCACTTGAATTTGTAAATTTGTAAACTTACAATACTACATGGAATTTCATTCAATTTGTTTTATGTAGTTCCATCTGCTATCCCGTCTTCGCAATTTAAGTATTGTTGAAAACTACCAGAATTGTTACAAGAGAGGAAAAGATTTTCTGTTCCTTAGTCATGTCTAAACAGGAAGAGTTCAGAAGCTGACTTTTTGCTTTCAACGCACTCTCATGCAAATTTTTCCTTGTTTACTGAAATCAACTGAAGTCAATCCCAGTCAGGTCTAGAGTTCAATGAATCAAGCTTCCATCACTAACATGTTAGAGCTCTTAACTGAAACACAACCATCCTTACCCATTATGAATTCTGCAAAGACAGAGAAAAATCTGATCTATGTACAGAATTGTATTAATAATTTTAAGTAAAATAATTCCAGGCATTTTACTTGTAGTTGTTTTACAGACTTCTCCCAATTTCATGGGTGACCAAATCAGGATTTTTAACTTGAATTGGATACTAACCTGTGTTAAACCAGTATTTACAATAATCAGCCCAGTGTAATGAGGAGTTACAGAATTTGTGAAGATTTTTGTCTTTGCCATTTTTCCTATAATCTAGTCTGTCTTGACAACAGAAACATGGATGACTTTGGATGTCATTCCATAAGATATTTCTTCAGTCAAACGAAGCTGTATTCCATTAAACAAAATACCTTTTAAACCAAGTTCAGCTTTCCAAAGGAAAGATGGTCCAAAGTTTATTTTTCTGCTTCAAAGATTGTGCTAGATTATATTATCTTAGGCATTTTTAAATCATACAGTGTTCTTTATAATGAGGCTGTAACTTCTCCAGGGGCAATCCTTCAGAAATCTCATTGACTGATATTATGATCCCACCTCACTGTTTAGAAAGGAAGAGATGCATTAGCCAAAGTTTAACTCTAAGCAGATAGGAGCATCAATCACCTCAGCTGGCTACTAAGAACACCTTCCAGTACTCGTCAGGAATTCAAGTCACCACTCTGGAAACTCACATAACAGGTCTTAGCTCACACAGTTTTTGGGATATCTTGTTTGTACATAGCTTCAATCTTAACAATGAAGCACTCTATCATACTATTCTTACCTGAATTCTAATACTACGGATTCAAGCGTTCTCCAAGCTTTACTGATGGCATATCCTCTTCTGCTTTACTGCAAAAACAGCTTCAAGAACACTAAGTAACTTGTTTTAGTACTGGGGACAGCAAGTCACAAGTAAGCTACATGAAAGAATACTGTATTTTCTACTATTAATTTTTGTCCACATTTATTTATGAGTAAAACAAACAGCAAATATTACAGCAAAGGGGACATTCAGGCCCAGATTAAAAAAAAAAAGAAAACAGATGCCTGACTAGATTCTGAATATAGGCACCTCGAGATTGCTGACAAAGTACACAAAAATAAGTGAAAGTGATGACCATTTCAGCAAACTTCGTAAGTGCATTTCAGTATTTATTTAGATGTTTTAAGCTCTCGCACTAGATTTTACAAGCTGGTGAACACTGGCAAAAGTATTTCTCCCACAGAACTATAACCACACATTCCCAAGACAGTATAAATATATGGTTGAACTAACATTAATACACATCACCATTTTATCAATTACATAATAAAACAAATTATCAAGTATCCAAATATTAAGTTACGCAGCTTGAAAGGCATACAAAATATTACAGAGGTCTGCCCAAGTCATAGCAGAAACTCAAGGAGGAAAAACAAAAAGAAAAGAAAAAGATCACACTTTCAACAAAGCAATAGTTGGTAAACAACTCTCAATAGGTACAGTAAAAGAAAACTACAAGATTTTTCAGAAATTTTCTGATTAAGAATTTTTAGCTACAATAACAAAGCATTTCTACGTTTTAAAAAAATATTTACTAAAGTAAAGGGCATATTCTATACTTCCTGCACAAGACAAAGGCAACATTTTACTAGAAATATTAAATAGCCCCTCCCAACCTTTTCAGGCCCTCTGTTAAGTTGCACATGAAGTGCCAACATTAATTTTACTGTAAGGCTTTTTGTCTGGAGACATTAAAGACTTGTGTGCTTCTGTACAATTTAAAAGATCTTCTACATGAATAACCAGAGTAATGACTTGTAATATGGAGAGGTTCAGGTAACAGAAAAGTACAGATGCAGGGGTAAAAAGTTGCTGTAATTCATAGTATTAAAAAGACAGACTGTGCAAATCCTGATAATTCTAGTGCGATTGTGGGAGACAAAACATACAGTGAGCAGGCAAGACTACTTTAGAGGCCATATTCTTCAATATTGAAATGACTGTAGAAAAAAAGATAGTAAGGTCCAGATAAGCTGGTAGTTCTCACATCATCAGAACTATGCTCATTTTAAGGAAAAACATGTAGCTGATATGCTGGGTATTTTGGCACCTAATCTCTCTACAGATTGATTCATTTTAGTACCCCAATTTTTAGTAGTTGAAACTAGGTCAGTAAGACTCAATGGCATGATTAAAGAATATTTGATCTGATAATTAACAAACAAGGAGACAGCTCAGAAACAAGGTACAGCAAAAACATTTACTGGGTCTCCAAATAGACAGATATTTATCTAAACATAGAAGTTGCATTTCTACTGAGCCTTTAGCCTAATAAATACTCCTAAGGAAGCTTCCTTTACTACTAAAAACTACCAGACTGATGTCTTTGGCATGCAGTCTGCTTAATTCTAGTTTCCATCCTTTATTCCCAAAGAAGTACTATAGGCTGTTGAGCTTTACTGAATACAACAATTATTTCGGTGACCATTGGAGTCTTTAAAGCGCAGACGCATCTTGGGGCGGTATTTCTCCAAGTACAGAAGTTGCTTGCTGTTGAAAGCTCCACGTCGCTTCCTAAATGGAAAAAAAACAGATTTGAAACAGAGCATTAATTTACTGCCCAGTGAAATAATATCACCAACCAGAGAAAAATATTTTCAGGTCACTTAAGAAAAGCCACCTTCAAGTCAAGGCTGTTAACAAAAGTAGGGACAATTGGAATTTAAGTGCCAGGAAAGAGGGTGGTAGCTTCCTTTCACAAATACCTCACTGGACCACATGCTCAAATGAGTACATAGCATTTTAGACAGTGTTCTAGACTATGATAAGCACAAGACAGAGATTCTACATTAAGATCTGTAGAAGAAACTTCAAAGGGAAGCTATACAGCAGATGCAAGGTGGTCTTCTTGAGAGCTGAAGTTATTCCTTCTCTTAAAATAATTATGAATAATACAATAGTAAGTACATAAACACTTCAAGTCCCCATAATAAGATGCTGCAGAAAATGAGCTGTCTTTGTTTTCTCAAACCATATGCATGTGAAAAAAGCTACATGTTGGCTCACTGTTTGGAGTATGTACCTGGCTTCCTATTCCTCATTTCATATACAACAGTACAAGCCAAATTTAATTCTTCAAAGGCTTGGCAATTATGCAAGAAGTATTTTGTTATTGTTTATAATGGATGCAGCTTCTTTTAAATATAGCTGAAACCTGAGAAATTAAAACACTGAGACTAAAACTCTTCTCATCCAACTTACATACACTGATTTGAAAGTCCAAGGAAATATTTGCCTTCAGTAAACCACCAGAGAAGACAAAGGTATTCTGCCTTTCTTATGTAAAAGAAATAAAGAGAACTCTGCAAATCTAACTGGAATTTAGAGGGTTTGTCAATTGTTGTTCTGGTATTTTTTAAACCTCTTTAAGTAACTATGTATGGATTCTGGTTTCAACAGAAAAATATCCATTCCACAGGTCCAAGTCCTACAACACTGACTGTATGCAGTACAATTTCAGATGTAATAAATTAAATACCTTACCTAAAAAAAAAAAAAAAAAGGGGCATCAAAGACAAGACTAACATTCACAATTTCCTTCAGTGCCAAGGATGTATCAACACAGTGAATCTTGGGAACAGCTACATGTTAGCATCGCACTTACTGTCTTATGAACTGCACCGCATCTTCGTACTTCATTCCACATTCTATCAGTGCAAGAGCAACTAAGACTGGAGCTCTGGTTCAATAAAGAAAAAAAATCAGTTTAGCTTTTGTCAAAGCATACTCAGAAAAACTATTTACTTTGTTTTTTACATATATGATGTTTCCTTGCTGGGAAAGCAGAAAAGGCAGAAGGCATTTCTACATTCACTGAGAAATAGTATGACCTGGTCTTGAGTTAGCCATTAAATAGGGGTTTAAATTAACTCTGGTCAACCTTAGCTTCGTCCATCTGACTTTAGGTACAGGAGAGGACAACAGAAACAAAATACAAGTAATCTTGAACCGTTTGTTTCAAATCAATTGATTCTGAGGAAGAGTTGTGGAGTTTTTATTCTCCAAAATGATTTATCATTAGAAGCAGTCAGGATGCCAAAGCAGAAGTCAGAAGCAGGATTTAGTTTGGTAAGAACTGACAAATCCTAGAACTAGTGTGACAAGTTTTGGGAACAGATGCAATTCACAGGCTGCTGCACTCCCCTGAGGATTTCCTTGTTTGCCATGGTGTTCCTCCTCTGACAAAATCAATTTTCAGTTACAAAAACTTGACTTTAATCAAACTCAAATACATTAGCAATTTATGACTCAAAACAACCCAAAATCACAAAAACCCACAAGACAAAACCTCACACCACATACTAGCAACAGACTTGTGCATATAGTAGTAACTTTAAGTGGTTTTGTATGTTTAGGGATTTAAAAGAAAACTTACATGATAGAAAGCTAGGACCACCTTTCCAACCAATTCTTTACTGCATTTTCAACATTCATCACTACAGTGAACTTTGTTATGTATGAAGACATAATGCAATTGTCCTGGATTATGGACAACAAGACCCAAACCCTCTGTTTTGTACTGGACATGCTGAAATCTATGGCTAGAATATAGTAACTCCTTTTTGAACAGATCTAGTTCTCAAGTAGTGTAGAACAGCAGAAAAAACATTATTTTCTCACAACTGTTGGAACTCTATTCAAGATAGTTGCAGCAGACAGAAGGAGCAGGACTGAGAATATTTAGCATTATCCCCAAAAATTTTCCTGTCACTTAGAAATGACACAAACAGCTTTGGGACTTTGGAAAACACTTTTCATCCCCCAGATAGGTGGTGGATGAAAACTGGTCTTGATGTGCCAGAACCACCCACTTGTTTGTGGGTAATGGTTACAATGCCCTTGGTTCAAGGAGCCTGGAAATACTGCTGAAATGGAGATGGAGAGAAAGCAGGCAAGTCACAAACCCCCAAATCCATTAGGGAAAAACAGACAAAAAACCTCAATGGGGCACTCATCAATATATTCAGTACAAGAATATACTTGTTAACTTAATTCTGTAGACTTTGTGAGAGCTATGACCGAAGCATCATCTCTTGACCTTAAGACCTTTAATAAACACATACAACAGTTTCCTGCCATCTTGACTACTATTAAGAGTGAGGTCATTCCAATACTGGATACATGACTATTTTACATTTGTCTCAAACTTACACAGTAGATCTTAACAAGTCTGACCAGGGATGACTGTTCCACCAATCTTTAAAACTTCACCCACCTTCCAAGACCAGCAACACAGTGTACAGCAATACAACAACCAGGTTCTTCACGAAATTTAACTTTAAGGAGGTTTAGCCAATCATCAACAATCTGGTTGGATGGTGGAGCACCGTCATCAAAGGGCCAGTCCTAGAACACAGGATGACAAACACAAAGACAGAATACTTGTAAGCTGTATGCACCGGCAAAAAAAGGGGGAGACACAATGGACGGAGAGCTGACAGCTGAGGAAACCACTCAAACCTAAAATTTTCTAATAGTCTAACTATAGCAATATTACAAATACATTCATCTCTTTCAGTTTTCATTGATCACATGATTTAGCTCAAAACTGAACTTTTTTTCTGGACAAGAAAAGATGTCTCCACATATTTTTCCTCCATCAACTGCTGGAATACACTCATGAAGTTAATAAGGTGGTGTCAAACAATCTTTATTTGGGGGAAGGGGGTAGAGCGAAGAGGGAAATGCATTTGTTTTGAACTCTGCTTCTAAACTACTTACCAAAACCTGAATGCCTTCTTTTTCCACCGGAGCAGTGTCATAAGTAGCTTCACACACTCTTACCACTGTGGTAACACCGTATTTCTTAAGTTCCTAGGGAGTTAAAAAAAAAAAAAAGCTGTAAGAGTAAACTAGCTTCACTTACCATTTAATTTGCACGATAAGCTAACTTAGTAACTCATTTTAAAATTTTCAGTAGCAAAACTCATGCAATTGCTTGCCTGCAAAGACACAGAAAACTCAAGAGACTAAAAACTTGTGTGCTAACACTAGATACTTTAGGCTCTTCTGCAAACATAGTCTTATGTGTAGACTACGTTTTATTATGTTGAATCAGATTTTTTAACTTTAAAATTCAGATCCTGATAAATATTAATTAACCAAGTAGTCCATATCCAAAAGATCATTCATTTTAAAGGAACAGGAAGCTTCCTGGTTTGCAAAGCTACATACTTTGCTCAGAATACTTTTAGCGAAGTTCAACTCTCCCTCTCTCTCTCTGCCTAGAACAACAGGTCTGTTAGACCACTTAAGAGTTACAAGCACAGGACAAAAAATTATCCTAGTTCCAGAGCTGACAAGACAAAATTTAGCTTTCCATTTTGCTATTACCCTACATTAAAAAAAAAAAAAGCAATCCCTCTTCATTCTCCCTGCCACAAATATAAAAATATCATTCACACTGCAACTGTCACGGTAATGACTGAAGCATAGCCTAGGCATACCTGATCTACTTGTGAGAGTATAAAGGCAAGCAAATGTTCTCTCACTCTGTTTCTGGTAAATAATCCCACACCAAATGAAGAATTGAGTTGTAGTACACCTAAAATCTTGCTAAGGAGGGACTTAGCAACCTTGGACCTTCCCATGAAGTAGCTCTGCAAGGAACTTATTAGCATACACACACACACACTTAATACAACCAAGCACTTTATAGTTCCAACATGCTTAATACAGTTCAGATGATAAATTCAGTACTAGCAATACATGCCAAGCCACTGGCTTTAGTCAGCAGTATGTACCAAAGTACTTAAAGTAGCTTCAGCAGCTATGGGTGCAGAGTAAGCCTGCTGCCACAAATTTCACTCAAGTAGATACTATGACACAGAGGAGCCTCTTAAGCTACACTAAAACCAAGATCTGCTAATAGGGAAGGAAACTAGGCAGTGAAAGCATATTGCAATCTTGTTACTAGTTCCTATGGTTCTGACTCACAATATGTATCACTATGCAGGAAGTGCAATGAAATGCTACACCACTTCAACCCAATCCAAATGTGAGCTCCTACCACTAAGAGATGTTTGTATAGCTCAACACATAACTCTGCTAGATAATTCCTGTTTTCAGTCCCAAACAATGTACTTAATGTACCATGTACTAGACAGTATAAGTATTACTTCACTCTCAGAATTACATTTGTGAAGGCCAAAAGTATGTGTGATTTGTCTGCAGATTTGCAGATATCTGCAGATTTGTCTGCAGACCTTCAAAGCACAGCACCAGTATCTGAAAAGAAAAATCAATATACAGTCTCAGTACCTACTCATATGGCTTTTACAGCAGTTATCAGCTAGTAAAGGAAATTATAAATATAGCATGTTGTTCAGGGATTGAAAAAATACATCAGGGAGGATTCTGTACCGGCCTTACCTCTATAAATTTGTTTAAGGTTGCATTGGTTGGATTATGCGTGATCAGGAATCTCATGTTCTTGTAGGTGATTTCCACAGGAGCTGGGCGGTTCATTCGGGCCATATTGATTTAGTTAAACATGCAACAAGATTATGAAAGGACAAAAAAAATTCTAATACAGAAGTGATGTAGAGAAACTGAAGTCTACTTCACTATACTCCACGTGAAATTCTCAGTGCTTGGAAGTATGAAGTTGGGAGCAATGGGAAATGAAATGAACCTCCTAACAAGAAGCAGCAATTCTTCAATCCAGTAATACTGAGGCAAAAGAAAGGCAGTGCACTGAGGTTTACCCCATCCAGGTCTGAATTCTGTTGTTAAATGCTCTGCCAATTCAATTCAACACTTCTTATCCTGGTCAACCACTCTTAGAGGGGCTTCTTGGTGGAGTAGGAATGGATTTCTACAGTTCACTTGTCTGCATAGAGGTCGTGCTGTGCCTGGCAGTAGTCTCCACTGCCCTTCAGAAACTCCATAAATGTGTGACCAAGAACACCACAGAACTGCTGTAAAGAGAGGGGGGAAAAAGCATCATGAGTATAGGTGGAACAAGGTTATAAGACATCATTATAAAATGAAAAAATAAAAACACCGCAACTAAGCAGTTTCACAAGGTTTATTTTTTATTCCAAGAATTAGGTTTGTGTAAGAATCCTGTTACCTTTCTTAGCAGGGATTACTAAAAAATAAGTACAATTACTTATTACAAAGTTTCCATGTACAGTCTTTGCAACACCAAATCCTGTAATGTATTAAAATACCAATTTCAGATGTGCTAAACAGAGCAACAGAGTTTTAAGAACCCCAGTATTTATAATAAGAAATAGTTCTTCCAAGATACCCAAACAACTGCCTTCTCCATTTTGAATTGAGAGACATCACAACGCCTACTAAAGTTACAGAAATAAATGAGTATAAATCCACCTGACTCAAATAGGTGGCCTTGAAAGTAAATGTAATCTTTGTGGCCTAACAATACAATTGGAGCTTTTGAACTAAGGCTTTTGAGGCACACAGATTTCTAACTAAGGAACATTTTACCAAAGGCTGAAGACCAATGGCAACCTTCATATGCTTAAACAGTTTTTTTACACCATGACTTCATTAATATACCAAGAAAGCAGTAATGGTCCAGCTAAAAACATACATAGGCAAGTTTATTGAACAGGTCATTCCTGTCCAGCAGTATGCTGCTTAGCTGTGGTAAATTTATATATATAATTACTGCAAGAAGCAACCAGGAATTAAGATAGCAAATGAACTGCTCCAAGTTGTGTATTTATTTGCAGATGTTGCAAATGAACCACCCATACGTGCTTTTAGGCCCATAAAACTCCTACAGAAAATGTGTTTTCTGACCAGCTACTCTATCAGTTCTACTGTTTATACCCGTCTAGGGAACAGGAGGGAAGAAGAGGTGAGTTCTGTTTTCCAAAAGAGAGGTACAAGTTGAGTCACATGTCCACTAAATATATTTAGGTATTAGAGAGAAACATAATCAATCCTACAAATATTTAGCAGAAAAAAATAAATGTTGATCAGTCATCCTATTTTCATGTTTTCAGACAGCTTCCCAGTAAGAGTTTTAACGTGTGTGTTAAGTCACAGGCATGACTTGTAAAAAAACAAAGAAATATATGATAAAACCCCAACCTAACAAACAGGAGAATGAAGCTAACAGAAAGAAACTAAGATGACAATTTCACGTTAACTTTGCTGTCATTCCAGAGATACTACCATCACCTGGTAGTGATATAAACTATAGGATTAAGTTGGCTAACTACTTATAAAAAAAGATACTTTGATATTTACCTTTAACAACTCGAGACAGAGCACGAACTCTAAATATAATAGGCGTGGAAAAGGAGTAAGAAGGATCCTCTTAAGTCAAAGGTCAACAGAGTAACAGGAACCAGAAGAATTCAGACTCGGAAGAACTCCAAGAATCATCATCTGACTCACCGGCCATGCCCTAGCAAGGTGGCAGGTGTGCATTTAAAAACCTCCTAGGACTAGATCTAGGGAACAGCTAAAATAGCAACTGAAAAAAAGAACTGAAGGTAACTTATTTAAAGTCACTTTCAATTAGTATAAGAAGCAGAACAGCAAAAAGGGACAGGACAGCTTTAAGCAGATATAGCTGCACAAGGTCCTGTGCTGCTTTTTGCACTGCACTGGCAGATCTCATGTCGATCTCTTCTTAAGACTGCTAAGAAGAATTACAGACAAACCCTTGCCCTGTTAAAGGATGAGGGAGTGAAGGCTGTCAGAAACACAAATGCATGCAAGTGAGTTTGAGGACACAGAATGGAGTCATTAGGGTCAAAACTTTTCAACTGGCAAAATGGAGATTTTGGGGAAAAAAGAACATTTAACAGTCGCCATACCAGGGCAGGTAGAAGAAAGAACAAATTGGGTTTCATCTAGCCTCCTAGGTAGGCTGCCCTTGGTCTCCAACTAGGAGTAGTCAAGATACCAGACAAACCAGTAAATATGGAAAAGGGCAGGCAGCAAGCAGTTAAGTAAAAAAAAAACCTTCTTTTTAATGCAGATTGCTAATGACATTTTAGAAATTGGGTGCACAGTTCAAATTCTTATACAAAGCAGAAACAAGTAGATTATGCAATGTTACATTTGAGTTCCATGTGTTATTAACCCTTACAAAGGAATTCATTTTGTTAATTACTGACTTAACATTCAGTATTAGATACATCAGAACCTTAGTAATGCAAACATCTAAGGACCTAACCAAGCATGTACTTAAGCCTCACTGTTTGCCTTGGCAACTACTGCTGCCACGCTACAGAGAACCAAAGCTCACATTTTCCTTTGATGTGAATGCCATCACTTCTCACCAATACTAGCAGGAAAGTTTCACAGGCAGACCAACTCCTTTAGGCAGCAACACACTGTACTATCCCAGGACAGCTTTGCCAACCTAGTTTTGTTCTGTTCTCAAGTCAAATAAAAATTAAAGATGAGTAGTACATGGGCATGCTGTTTCTGTTATGAAGTTAAGCCAGAATACAAGGCTTCACCCACCTTGAGCAAAAAGACCTGGAAGATGAGAAATCACCTATGAAAATAGTGTTGCATTAATTATGATGACCTTGGGCTTTGAGGAGACTCAAATGATATCATGAGCTTTCAAAAGGCCTGGAAATACAGCTTTAAAATTACTATATTGTCTCATACAGTTTTGGTAGGTAAGCTATCAAAACAGTCAAGACAGTGCATGAAAGCAAAAACTTGCTTAAGTGAAATTCAAACATGTAGTGCTGAAGACAGAAAGTTCTTTAACAGAGTAAAACCAACTCATCATTTGTACCATCAAGTTGGGTACCCCAGCATGTTCTTTCCAATTTACATATAAATTTTCTTGAGGAAATTTAACACTGAAGGATTTTGGAAAAAGTAGCAGCTTCCATCCCAACAGAAAGCCCAACATTTAGACTATTATTCACAAGGCAGTTTATTTGTGATTTGAAACTATCATTCACGTCTGACAAAAATGATTTACGAAAGAAATCTATTAGTTCATTATTGATACAGGGCAAGTGGAGAGGAGCAAGGCTATCCCCTGCTGTTGACAGCCTGGTTCACTAGTCAGTAACATCCTGAAAAGCAGGCTAACAAAAGCACGTGTAAACATAGTTATATGCCACTTTACCTTTGGAAGATGTGATAGATGGTTCATGGGTGCTCAACCTACCTGCTCACAGACTGAAAACATTTACACCCAGACACAACTGTGTGGTCTCACATTCTCTTAAGACCTGTCATGCACTCACCTACTGAAACCACAGGACTAACACTAGAAAACTAAAATAAACTAAGTTTCACAATAATCTGAGAACACCTGCAAGGAAGTTCATTGCTCTATCTTACCGCTCAACAAAAAGACACTGAATGAAAAATACCTTCAACTTCCTGTTACTATTCAAGGCCTCAGCAGCAACTGCCAAAGCGGACGGGAAGAGTGGGAGGGTAAGGGGTACAAACTGCCAAGCCCTTACGCAAGGTAGGAGCCTTGTAGAAGGTAGTACCTTCACAAGGTACTCTGGACAAGATGCATCTCCTGTCTACTGGGCACATAAATGCTTGTCCTTACGATATCCACAGTGATAACACTGTCCATTTTAGACCAGGAAAAGCGATCCATTGCCTATGAAAATGCAATCATATCTCACCAATGGGAAGGGAGAATCCAGATTTGGATTTATCACAAATTTGTTGTGACATGTTCTATGCTGGAAAGATATTCCTGTGGTTCAAGTATGCAGTGAAGGGGGAAGAAAAAATTATCTCAAAACTTCCTGTATAACAAGTCAATGCAACTTTCAGAGATGATGAAACAGGGGCCATGTGATTTGGTTCAAAGTTCTTCTGCTTGGACCACAAAAACAACATGCAAAGAAGCCTTAACAGATAATGGAAAAAATTAAACATCACAGAAACCAATCTATCCCCTTGTCTAGCACTTTCTCTTGAGTTTCTAAAAGCAAGGAATCTCAAAATTACTTAACACTGTCACTTCAATAACAAACTACATAAATCCTGTCATTCTATTAAAAAACTATTCCATTGTATTTTAAGCAATAACATGGAAAATACAGCACATACAGCAATAAGTGTATGTATGTATTTCATAGAGTTTAATAAAACCATGAATGTCCAAGAAAAAGTTGCAACTGAGAAAAAAGCACTAAGGACTTTGATTTAACACTGAAATATTTCTTGTATTGATCCAATAGAGTGAGTTTTAATTTTTTGAAGAAGGTAACAATCTGTTATTTACAGTTCAGTAATACCCTTATCTGGGTCTTCTGGTTAATGTTTGAAACAAGTGATTGCTTACAGTCAGCCTAGACGCTGGGATATATCCAGCATTCTTATGTGGCATGTATTTTGTCAGAACAGGAAAGTTTCACTTGAAAGAAGTTATTAGATAAGGTTAACTTCTATTTATTTACTGTCTTAGGGCACATTTAGTTTCAGTAAGACAACGACATCCTGTTGCCCTGGCTCTTGTTATATCTGTCACGCATTTTTATTTCTCATCCTCATATTTCCTCTCACAGCTGTGCAATTTCTATACTACCGCTTCCACATTTTCCCCCTGAAATGAGACTCTGTTCCTGTAAGACAATTTCAAAAGCCTTTGCTGTTCCCTCACTGGAATAATATGAGCTGACATTTAGGTGTAATCTTCAGGTTTCTTGATTTGGCAGTTTTATGAGATTACAAAGAGAAAGGGTTCATACTTCTGAGTCACTGCTTTCGAAAGACTCAGCAGATGCAGGTAGACATATTGGAAAGTTATCTCCAGCAGAAATAAGAAATACTGGATTACAGGACTTTTGTGCCACCAAAACTGTACAATTGTCAGCTCATAATACTTGCAATGTGCATAGCTGGCTACTATCGAGCAAACAATCCTGCTTCTATTGTCGTAGACGACTTGATTTTGTTAATTCTTTGTCTGTCTTGCTTCCTAGCTTTTGGAGGACATACTATCACCAGCAAGCCGTGCATTGTTTGATTCTTTTCTACTTAAATACGCACTGTGCTCTGCAGTCACAGATGTTACACAGCACAGGCAATATAACTACCAGGTGAGTTAAAAAAGGAAAACAAACAAAAACCGGCAAGCGAAACCTTCCAAAGCTGAACTGTGATCCACCTCCAGAAGGAAATGCCTTCCTTGAGAAGACAGATGGCAAGGTCTTGAAAGCAGTTTCGGTCAAAATTAATGTACTTGATTGTACTCATGAGCTTTTGAGGCTTTAGGCAGATTGTCACAGAAACATCCGCTTCAACATGTACTTAATGACTCGTCTGCGGACTTTTTCTGCCGAACAATGCCGGCTGCACGCCCGAGTTCGGGCATACCCCACCTCTACTGCATAGAGCTCATTTTGGAAAGGACTCACGTCCTCGCTCGCAGCCGGCACTCACTCTTCGCCCGAGTACGGCGGAGACAAAGCAGCCGCCCGGCCGCCTTCGGCCCGGCCGCAGCCGCGCACGTGGGGCCGCGGCGGGGGGCGGGCGCCGGCCGCGGCAGCCCAGCCCGGCCACCGCCT
>VYXF01007125.1:1000826-1032412 GCA_013397295.1 Polioptila caerulea
CGTGCCCGCCGTGGCGGGGCGAGGCGGCAGAGCCGCTCCCACGCGGGTCGTAGGAAGCGGGGTGGCGCAGCGCCGGCCCCGCGTGGGTTTAATCCGTCGGCCCCTTCGCCCGCGGGCTGCAAAACCGCTCTGGCGAGTTTAATGCCGACAGGAAGCTCGGCGAGCGCTCTGCCCGCAGATTACGCTGCGTCTTTTAAGTGGAGATGAAAAGCGCGGTTCTGGTGTTGCAGATGGGAGCCCAGCCCAGTAGGCCAGAAGCGATGTGAGAAAAACAGGGCTCGCTCAGCCTCCTGCCGCCTGTCGCTCCTGGGAAAGCGTCTCCCAGGGCACGGGGGTTCCCGAAGGGCGGCCTTGCGGAGGTGCAGCCGGCGCTGGGGAGCACCGATGGTATCGCTGCCGCGCCTCGGGGACAGCGGCGTGGCCGGCAGTCCCTGGCTGGGCACCGGCAGCCGGGGAAACACCTCGATGTGGGTCACTGCCAGCTTTGTGAAATAACAGCCTATTTTTAGCTTGAGTTCGCCTGAAACTGTTCTAGTTGTATTCAACTAGTCTTTCTTCTGTATGATACTTTATTACTACTATACGGATTACAAGAGCTTGTAGAAGTTGGTTTTGATATAAAAAATAAACCCCAATCTGAGTCTCCTCAAGTTAGTATTGCCCTGTAGAAGGGCATGGTTAGTTTGTGATTTTGCCCAAATGTCCTGGGTTTGGAGAACCTGCCTAAGCCATGGCTCATCTGAGGAGATTTTCATGGTAACTGACGCATGAGATATGTGCTATTCAGAACGTGTCCCTGCTATCTTTCACTCCACCTGGCTTCAGGAGGCCATAAACTAATTTCAGCCAGGAGCCATGGCTCTGCTAGGATAATGTACTTAGCTTCTCTGGGCTATAAATAGATCTAGGCTCTATTTATTTACATTGTGTTATGTATTTACTGACTTAAAACACGTGTCTGGTGAACTCACAGCTGTTTCCACTTCTCCATATGAAACTTCTCGAAAACGTGCTCAGAATGCTATTAAAATAAGATTATCCCAAGGTTAATGGCTGCTTGGAATATTCTTTACTTTTTGGTGGTTGCAATGATAAGAAGGTTTTGGGAATAAAGAAATAAAATCAACATATCTTCTATCATTAGTAAAGTTTGAGGAATTTGCTCTGAATCACAGAGTTCTGTGATCAAACAGCTCTTTACCTGCTTTAATCCATGCTATTTTGTTTTTGTGTTTGGGGTTTTTTCCTCCAATAATGCAAGGGTTTTTTTACTGCTTCGTTACACAATAAACTGGTCAGGATTTTAAAATCAAATTACTTTCTGCTGCAACATCCTTTGAGTGCTCTAGCACAGTAGTTTATAGAGAAAATAAGTCTGTCAATTTCTCTGAAATTATATACCCAAAGATGAAAGAATTTAGCTCTGAAAACTTCTGGTTTAAAAGGATTTTTTCTTTTTGAGTAAAGAATGCCTGGATCATTTTAATAATGTAATAATAATTTTTATTAGATTGACCCTATCTGGTCCCCCTAGTTGTGATTAATTATGTGATACTAGTTGTCACTTAGTATGCAGTTCCTGTATTTTGTGATCTGAGATGGCAAGAGATACTTGGAGACCACAATAGTCTCCTATTTCATGTAATATAGAGCAGAATCAGAGGTATGTGTAGGGCAGAGAGACAAGTGGGTAGTTACAAGGTGCCAGTTAATGAACTGATGAAACAAAGCGGGTTGAGGAAACCAAAGGAGGTGAGACCCCTAAGGAACTTTAAATATAAGAATGAAATAAATGCCTGATAAAAGAAATCTGTGGGGTATAATTAGATGAGTCTGATACTACCAGTATGAGGAGCAAAGATGTGATCATCACCATCTTGTGGTATTAGGAAGATTAATACAAGTTTTATGATAAGAAGCTATAGTAGGAAAAAGCTTGTATTCTTTTTGAATACAAGCAGTGGGAATGAAAAACAAAATGTGGACATGGACTGAATGTCCTTACCTAGCTGACTGTTCTCAAGAGTTTTTGAATGTTTTAATAGGCAGTTGTGCCATAAAAAGTCAATTTAAAGAATACCAAAGTTTCAGAAATCCAAATGGTGAGTTACACCTCACGGTTGCTTTCTTTTCTCCTAAGAATAGTGAAACTAAATAATGAAAATCCTATTCTTTATGTAAAAGAGTAAATATTTTATATGCTTTGGTAACCATTTTTGTAAAGAAGGGGAATCTTAATACAATCAGGGAAAAGTTTTTTTACTTCGGGTCATCTTTGTCAACCTTTCTGTAATTTAAAAAGTTACGTTATATTATTTTTTAGTCAGAAGGACCAGAACAGGAAGTGCAATCACACCAGGACCATGTATCACTTTGAAGTGGTTTTAATTTATTGCCACTATAGATGTTCTTTTTTGGGAATGCTACTTCTGTAGGATTCATGACAGTTAAACTTTAAAATGTTACTCTTATGTTTTAAATACATATCTTTTATATAACAACTTATATAAATATTACTCAAAGACTAAATAAAAGTACTGATTATCAATATCCTTGTCTTTTGCAGACATTTAACTTCTTTAGTCCCTCTAAAAATCAGTCAGTTGTTCCTAATGTTTGTCTGGGTCTTCTGTAACATATATTAGGGCAAAAACCCACAAACAATTGTACACTGGAAAGAAATGTGAGAATCTGAATTTGTTCAGTTGGAGATGGTTTCATTGTGTCTATATGGACTAATCCTATCTCAAATTTTAGTGGAATTGGGGATTTTATATAGGTCTTGATGTCATGTCTATTCCTGGTCTATATGCTTAGAATTAATGTATACACTTAAGGTTCTACTGGTTAGATCTTTGATCTGCTGATATTTACTCTAGCCTTTTGTGTAGAGGTTTCTGAAGGTTGTGCTAATGCCTGTGTCATCCCAATGTGTGAAAACATGAAGTGAGTTGACTATCACTAGGTTAGACTGTCATCTAATAGAAAATGACTAAGCAGATTAAAACAAAAAATAATTAAAGGGAAAGAACATAATTAATGCAAATCAATGTAGTTCTAGGGAAAATAGCTATTGCCAAGAAAGCTGACTTAATGCTTTGATAAGATTACAAGATTGGCATAAAAGTAACTGCATAGCTATAACACTAAATGTTCATGTTTTCAAACAGTTTTATCAAAGGAGTGTAATCAAAGATCAGTCTAAAAAACAAGTGTGACTGATGAAAAGACTGATGAATAACAAGTAGCAACAATGCCAGCATAGTTCTTCAGAGTAATCTAGGCTGTTTAGTGGCTTGTATTCACTCAAAAATGTGCTTTAGTACTGACACTTGCAAAGTCATACATCTAGAACAAGGAACATAAGCAAAATTTTTAAGTTTTCAATAATACTTTTGTTACTCTTAAGGGAGTATAGGGATTATGAGGGACAAGTCAATATGAAGTCCCAGGGCAGTGCCTTGGTAAGAATAAAAAAGATCCTTAGATATATAATGTAAAATTGTGAGGAGTAGAGGGTTTTTTTTTTTAATATTACCTTGTGGTGCAGGTCTGTTGACCACAGACCTTACCTGATTTTCTGATATATGTAAAATCCCAACCAATTCACCTGGAGCCTGTATGTGGCCTTTTTCATGTGCCCTGTTACCTACTCCTTTGTTTATACTTACTGCTCCACCTCCTAGCCCTTTCTTGCCTCTCTCTCTAGGTTAGGTTCAGTGCCACGGGGTCTCTTGTTTTCTGTGATCTTCTGGTGAACAACATAATGGAGTGAGAGGGACTGCAGGGCAGTGTCAATTTGTGTTTGAGAATGGTAGGTCCACAGCCGTGCCATAGAAGAGAGAGTGATGTATTTTTGAGAATGCGAATCTGCAGAAAACGTTCAAAGACTGGAAACAGTGAGACATATAAAGGACTCTTCCTGTTTAACTCAAAAAGTAGATGCAGTGATATCTCACAAGGTGAAAATACAGGCCTTTAAAATTTCTCAATTTGAAGAATAAGGTAGATTGGTTTGTAAATGTATGACAAATTCACTTGGTCTGAAGTTACTCAAGATGCAAGTTACTGGCTTCAGTACAGGAATTATTGGATTAAATTTCATATGCTGTAATGTACAGGAGATCATAAACTGTAAAATACAGATTTTTACATCTTGAAGTGGGAATTTTGCATTAAAAGAAGGCTGTTACTAAAAAATGCTTTACTTCAGGATTTTTAGTTAGTTCAAACTCTTTATGTTATTTTTATCTCAATGGAACAGTAGATTTTCTTATATTGTGTCTTAACTGGAAATTCTGCTTTTAATATTTCTAAAGTTTAATAACATTAATAATTTTACTGAGTGCTTCTTTTTATTTTTCCATTGATTACAATTTTGTTGTGTGTATAAAACCCCTCTAAATTACTGAGTTTCTTACTGTTTTCAATTCTTGCTATATAAGCTTCATTTCTGCAGCTTAGTCTCATTTATTCTCCCCTCTAGCATGTTTTCCTCTTTATGTTTTGATGGATGTCTTCAGTCAAAATCTTTTTTCTAGCTTCTTTCTTTTCTTCAGTTCTTTAAAGAGTCTCATGATTGGTAAACATTAGTTAATTTCTCTCCAACGTCCCAAGTTCCAGTCAATAGCACGGACAGGACGTGGTTCTGTTTCCACCATCTGGGCCTGTGTGGTCAGAGCACGCATGGAGCCTCTACTACTGGCAAATAGCACCTAAGGAACTCTGTTTTGCTGCGAGACTGGGGGACAGGCCTGTGCTAGAGGGGAACCTTTCTGCCATGGAAATTTCTCTGCTGGAAGAGGGATACAGGATTTTCACTGTAGGAAATCTATTTGTGATGCTCTAGCACACTATCCAAACTGAAAGACTTTGTGGTGGATTATTCATATTTGTTTGGCATCCTTGGCCATGCATATTTATAAAAAATACTCTGAATTCATTACGGGGATTTAATGCAGACCTTTTCACCATTCATGTGAATGAGCACTTCATATACAAGGTGCGGAGTGCTAAAGGTTTCTGGTATAGCCTCATGATCTCGGGCTAGATCTTGTCGATATGCTTTTATGGTAATGGCAATTATTTTCCATTTTCAGCTCCAATACTGGTATCTGTATTTTGAAGAGAAGGTCATCTTAGTTTCTTTCTGGAACCCTGATTATATGCATTGGCCCTGGACTGGCAGAGGGATTAGAGAACTACTACTAAGACTTCACAAATGCAACCAATACTAAGCCTTCTTTCAGTTGTTTTTTGGGAAAATTTGTTGAATTTCTCATGTTGCTTCTACCTGTTCAATAAAAGAATTGTCTCCATAATGCCCAGTTTACATTAAAACTGTGAAGACGTGGTAAAGAAACATTTTTATGGCTGAAGAAATTATAATCTTTTATAGACGCATGCTGTAATAGTCACTTAGCAAGTTTAACATTCATAATTGGTCCTAAGGCAACATATAATCTGAGTAGATGGTATTAAGGTATTACAGGAGTAATTATAAAGATAAATAATTTCAGAAAATATATGTATAATATTGCTCACAAGTAAGTTTTCTTTTGTTAGGCTCTTTTACTACATATCCGCTAGTTTATTCCTATTGAAGTAAACAAAGCCTATACACTAGGAAAAGTGGTCATTTTTAATTTAATTTAATTCAAGTTTCTACAAACCCTTCTTGGAACAGTCCAATGGTTTGACATTCTGGATATATCATAGCATTTATCTCAGGAAGCTGTTTGAGCTGACAGCCTGGGACTATTTTCTCAAGTATGTTACGTGGCAAATTGTAGCCCTGCCACAGAGATGACAAACAGGGCCTTTGGTGCCAATAGTGCTTTCCATATTTACTATTACTTTTTAGGAAATTTTGGTATAAGGATCCTATACAGCTACTGTTAAAATGCTTCATATTTTTTTTGTGTTTCAGTTTTTCAGCAATGCTACCCATGAAAACTGCTAAACTGCTACTCTTAATAGTAATATCAATTATGTTAATGGCAATTACAAGAGCATACATACAGCAATTACAAGGACTCTTAATTTTTCCTTTTTGAAAAGTTTCTTTGGATAAGTGTGAAAATTCATTTATGTTTTTGTTCCTAAGATGTAAACAATGTATTTTATTGCCTTGCATTATTAGTGCTGCAATCTCTTTGCTCAGTCTGTTCAGATTACTACAGCTATCAGTCACTAACTGCCTGTTCAGCAACCTCTTCACAGCACTCCTGATTTTTTCCCCTCTGTTGCTAGGGAGGAATGTTCATTGATTTTTCTGTGGGTTTTGTTGTTGTTGTTTTGTGCACCAAAATAACAATTTATTGAGACAGGAAAATTTTGCACATCCATTTGTATAACTCACAATGTTCTTTTGTCAGTTGATATGCTGCACTGTCGCTAGACTCAAAGTTTATCTTGTCTTTTACTGTTGGAATCCCATTATTATTAAAAATCATTGCCTTTAATTTTATTTATGAGAATTGAATTAAAAATTTAAAAAATAGAAGCTAAAATTAGTAATGGAAGCTCTATTGCAATTCTATTCCATGCTAAACTATGACTATACCATTAAACGACAAAATTATTATACAAGAAGAAAATTTGGAACATGTCATAGAAAATATAAATTATATTTTCTTGGTATCTGTGCATGTCCTTTTGTTGTTTCTTTGGAACATTTCTCTTTTGTTCACTATTATAATTGTCAGTGTATTAGAAAAGAGATATACCTGTGTTCAATTTAACAGGAAAAACAAATCACTTGGAAACCAAAATATATGTAATCTTATGATCTAAATGTCACAAACAAGGGAGATTAACTAGTATTAATCTAAATAAAGAAAATTACATGTATTTAAAAATCAGGATGTAAGCTGTAAGGAAAAGATAAATAATTTTCTACATCTCCTAAAAAATGTAGTGGCTTTTGTATTTGGATTTAAACAAAAAAGCATCTGAGAACTATCAGCATCCATGATCTAGTGCTGGAATTCTTTTGGTATCCCTAATTTCTTTTGCCTTTTGCTTGAGTAAACTGGTTCAGCAGATCAAATATATGCCAAGTCTTTGTCATAAAAAAAAACTTTTGTTTTGTCTTAGAGCAGGTACACTGTGTCAGGCTATCAATAAACACGTACTTTTTTGTGACATAAGTGACATTCCAGTGGTCCTTCAGGTCTTAGGCTATTTTGATTCCAATCTGCCAGATGAACTCTGCACCAGCCTTTGCTATGTGTGTGATTATGTTGTTTATTTCCCAGGGCTTGCACAGTCAGAATATTACTTTGGTCAACAGGCTGTTGGTCAAAATAATACATACCAAACTAATGGTAGGGACCTGTACTCACTGAAATGTAACTGACTACACTGAGTTTGCTTGTGCAAATTTCTTTATGCAGAACTACCTCTTTTGTACCCCTAGTGCCATGCACCTTTTTAAATTTTTTAAACTAGTATTCTTGAACCTGCCATCAGACCCAAAACTGTATATTCCTGTCTAATATTCCTGCAGTTCACATATTCAGATATGCTCTCAGAACTACCAGCTGTAGGCATATGCATTTCAGCAATAATACTGTTCTCTGAAACTAGTACTTCAAAATGTTTCTGATGCCATATGGATATTTTTTATTTTTTTTTTTTAATAATGAGAGTTAGCATCTCCACACCAAGAAAAGTGGGACACATTTGTTTCTACATCTGCTTAGATGCAAAATTCTGGAACCTCTGCAAGTATTCCCTATCTATGTTTGAATGTTCCCATTGTAGAATTGCACAATTCCTGCCTGAAACAGCAGTGTATTCTTGGGGATAAAATAACAATTCCAGCAGTTCCCATGTCCGCTCATTTTGTCATGAAAATATTATGGTGGTAATTTCACATTTTGGTGCTATCCAGAAGACATGAAACATCCCATGGATGTCTGCATCATAACATAAGCAGTTAGAATTGAGTTAGCATGTTTAATGTGTCTGTGATGCAAGTGGGAAATAGTCAGAGCTATAAGGGCCAGAAGTACCTCAGGTGTATGTGGTGGCAAGCTAAAATAAGCACTGTCCTTAGAGCCATAAGGAAAAATGATCTGATTGCTTTGGTCCTAGAGACACACTGCTCAGAAGGGCAGTATGTAAACTGGGAAATAGCAGAACCATTGGAGTAAGCAAGGGCACCGATTTGTATTCGGGATGTACTTGTTTTATGGAATCGTAGATAATTGGTGATAGTTTGATTTAAGGTTGCCTGAGTAGATGTGAAAATGCTGTCATGTGACATACCCCACTGTGGATAATTGCGTGCAGTGAAACTCGTGTCCTTGAAGCTGACCTTTGGAAGGGAGGGAAAAGGAGTAGACAGATATGGAGCTAACTGCTGAGTCTTACTAAATAGGCCTTAACAAGTATTTCAGATTAACAATATTTGCAATGATAGAAAAAAGTGAAGGAGCTCTTCAAGCTGCCAGTAGAGCCCCTATTTTCTGCACATTCTTTGTCAGATATGGAAACATTTCAATATATCAAAAGAGACTTGATCCAGAGGCTTCCTAGTTATTAGAAGAAAATTCTTAGAATGCAAACAAGATTAATGTAAAACTGATAATTTTTTCTGCAGGTCTTTTGAATAACTAAGGACACTTAGAAGCAGACTCTCACATTTTCACTACATAAAATAACTTTTAGAAGAGACCAGACTCCAAAATTTACTGGCATCATCCTTGTAGCTTTTAATGTTATTAGAAATCCCAGTATTTAAATAAACTCCATTGTAGAAAACATAATTAAATTCCAATATACATTTCAAGATCTAATTTTACTTAATCATTTTCAAGCAAGCAAGAAGCAGTCTGGAGACACTTTCAAATGTCTATGCAATGAGCTTTACAGACACTGTTCCCAAGGATTAACAGTACAAACTTTGGAGACAATCTCTGGAAACAAGCTCGTCATGCTGCTCAGAGGATGCTCTGCTGCCTGTGTTGCAAGGCTCATAAGGCAGCTCTCCTCCATACATTCTCTGAAGCCTCTCAGCCTGCTAGTGATCCAGTAAGCCTTGACCTGAACAGAAGCTTTCAGAACCAAGCACTGCTTGTACAAGATAAAAACTACCAATTTCTCTTCTATTTGAATAAAATACAAGGTAATGCAGGAATCTTGACTTTTTTTCTTAAGGTACATTATGAATAAAATTGATCATGAATACTTTTCCACTGCTGATATTTTGGGGCTTTTTTCCTATATTGTTTCCCAATTTCTGTATAATTTCACTGCCCTTATTTAGGGGAGAACAATATCCTGTCTAGTAAATAGCCTAAAGTATTTAGTCAGATTTTACTCTGCTTTATTCAGGCACAATCTAACATATGATACTAATTTTGGAAACAAATAACTGTGACTTTGTCTCTGATCAAACAGTTTTTTTGCCTTTGGAAGTTGCCCTTTAATTTAAAAGATTACTTTTCAAAATTATCTATATCATTTTAGAGCATAAGTCATGTTTTCTAACGGCATATTCACTTGGGGATGCTCAACTTTAGACAGTTCCAGCATAAGGGAATTCACACCCTTAATTACATGTTACAGATTCCTGTTCAAAACATTAGAAGGACTAGGAGACTAAAAATGGAATCAGTAGGAGTCAGCATGGCTCACTGAAAGATACAGCAGAAAAAAAACTTAGAAGAGGGGAATAAAACTTAAATTAGCTTGGCCAACTCTTAGAGGATGAGGTGACTTTCTTTAGCCAGGCTGCAGTCAAAAGAGAGGAAAAAAATAGGCAAACATGGGGATAAAATTCTTGAATATAACCACAAAATTAATATTTTTTTAAAGAGAAAGATATTTTTCAAAGATAATATGATTTCTAGGAAAATATTTCTAAAAATACTGAATAGTTACACAAAAAGCTAAGAGATCTCAATACAGCCTGCAGGTGAAAAAAAATTAGCAGCAAAGTAAATGACTGCTTCTGTCAGGATGATGACTTTTCAGCCTAACACTACAAGGATAACTCTGCTTTAGCAGAATTAATTTTTTAAAATTATCTGTTTATCCATCACAGTCATGTAAAAAAAGATTAGTCCTAAAGGTCCCTGCTTGCAATCTTCTTGTTCACTCACTGCTTCAGTCAAATCCATTCATTCTCTAGGAACAAAAGCAGCATGCATTCTTTGCTGATATAACTATAAATTATCTTAACTGCTTTTGTGTACTGCTTTCTCTACTTGCAGTACAAGTTCTGTATTTTTAAGGATTTTTGATTTCTTTGTGTTTGGTAACCCTTCCTTCTGTTTTTTGTCTGCTGGGATTATAGGTACCAGCAATATTGTTTTCTTTATCTTCTTTGACCCAAGACTGAATACTTATTTTTTATTTATTCCTGTAATCTCAAACCTGTCTTGCACCCCCAGATACCTCAGGCTT
The DNA here is from genome assembly GCA_013397295.1 of Polioptila caerulea. Classification (NCBI taxonomy): domain Eukaryota; kingdom Metazoa; phylum Chordata; class Aves; order Passeriformes; family Certhiidae; genus Polioptila; species Polioptila caerulea. Next base: position 1,011,243 of record VYXF01007125.1, read on the forward strand.
CTTTAGAACATTCTTCAAGAATTACAATGTTCAACTTCAGAAAATATATTATTTGATTTCCCCCTGCTGAATTATCAGGACTACAGTTTTACATTTAGTCTTAGGGATCACCTGGTCTTCTCCCTTATGTTCTATATTTCTCCTATACCATCTTTACAAAATTCCTTTGACCTGATCTGTCCTTTCCAGTTTACATATTTGTATCCTTATGGTCTCTCTTCTTTCATGTTATAATTAGGAAAAAATGATGTAAAATGTTGTCTTCAAAGTAGCTGTAATTGCTGTGAGAGAGCGACTTACACGGAAACTCTATAACCTGCATAATATAACACAACACAGGAAACCAAATTATAAAATCAGAGGTAAATTTATGAATTGGTATTTACACAAATTCAGACATTTAACAAAAGCTAGATCAATGTACTTTCTCTTCAAATCGAAAGACTGACTAACTACCATTGGACTGCAGCTCATGTACAAGCCTACCATAGTAGGAGACATCCAGCTTCCTTTTGCCACCGTGAGTTAGCAGTGAAGTGTGAGAGTGGTCTGGGCTTTTTCTACATTTCAAAGAGTGAGCAAAGTCCTTCTAGAGGCTGATAAATCTTGTTTTGACCTAAGTGTTAAAGACGGATAAATTGCTTTTCAGCAATATCATGACTGTAGAGAAAGAATGAGCAATTAGAGTAAGCAACTATATTTCAAACTGGTCATATGAGGTAGCCTGAATCTTATTTATCTAGAGTGGCACAGACTCTCCTTACCAATGCCTCTACTATATGACCTATCCAAAAAAACTACTCCATCTGTGTCTAAAACCACATGCTATGTGTCTGGCTCAGTTCTGAGGAGTGTCTGTTTCCATACTCTGACTGATGTTTTGAGTTGTCCTATGTAATAGGTTAATTTTTTTTGTTATCCTTTCCTTGAAAAAATTTAAGAACCATAAAGAACAGAATCCATCATAATTTCATTTCATTTTTGAATTCAAGGGTTTTTTTGATCTAAAATGCTTTGTGTACTTCTAAGGAAAGGGAAAAAAAAAAAAAGGAAAGGGGCCTCACATAGTTTTCAAGTACAACTATATCCCTGTATTGGCCTAATATTGCAGGGTCAGTGCACTTGGTAGGAGTGCAAGACCTTAAATTTAATCCTCTCATCCATCTTCTGGGGTTTGAGTCTGCACATCTCAGAAAACCACTCCCTTAATTCTCAGACTGCTCCATGTCTTCAGTACACAATCTCCAACAAGATGTAAAATCCTTTGCTGAAACACATATGCTGACCTGTTAGTGAATTGCCTACCTTCCTACTCTTTTGGTCTTTGGCTCACTGATTATTTATGTTTTATAATTGTAATGGAGCAGTATCATCAGTGGTTCAGTACACCAATTGCCCCATCACAAATTCTGTTCTAAATTCTAGTAGCCAATCTTCTTATCCTGAATAGGAAGTTACATCAGTTTGTTTAAGGATAATGATTTAAACAGAAATCTCAAACTTTCCAGGAAAGTGCATTAATAACTAGTAATTTATTTCTAATATCTATGTTTAAAAAGACGAGGAGGTCAAATGTGTTTCAAACATATTCAAGCAATCTGGCATAAGACTGAACACTAAAAGGCTAGCAATTAAACTAATATCAATTTAGAAGGGTTAACCCTTCATTAACTGTAGGGTTAATGAAGCTCTGTGCTGTGAATTTACTTGACTTGAACTGCAGACATAACGTTAGCTAGTGTGAAACAAAAAGGAATTTAGATTCTATTTGCTGCCTTCAGTTGAGGGCGTTCAGCAAGATTGAATCCTTTTTTTCCTCTGCTTATCTAAAAGGTTCAATAGCTCAGTCCTTAAACATGCTTTTAAGAATGTGATTTCAACCATACACAGTGTTGAAATGAAAGAATTCAAGTATGATTTTGGACAAAGAGTTTATATTTGTCAAGCCATTTAACGTGAAATGCAGACCTTAGGAAGTTCAATTTTCCACACATTTTGATGCCTGTGATAACTTATGTTTGTTGATTATCTAAGTCTGATATGTCCCTGTAATGTGGGAGGAAAGTAATATAATCCAAAAGTAAGTTTACTTTATGTAAGTAAAAAGTTTTTCTGCTCATTGGAGAAAGTATGTGACAATTTCTGGTCTTTATATTAAGGCCTTTACAAATTGGAAGTGCAATTTACAAATTGTCTAAATTGACTATTAATAATTAACTAATTGGTTTTTATTTACTTTTTTTAAAGTTTTTCTTCTGAACTAAAGAGTGTAAAGGAGGACTTTGCTAATGCCCAGTTTCCTGTTGGTAGCAGTTGGTCATCTGGTAAAAAAACAGAGGCATGCAGCATAAATGCCTTGGTTTTCAGTAAATACTCCCCCAACTTAAAAAGGCTAAAACTGATATTTTAGAATATATTTGCTAATTTAGTTAAATATTACTAATATACTATCTGCAATACTGTTGTTTATGCATCTCAGTATGACTTATTTTTTCACAGTGGTAAGACAGTGTTGATTCATTTTGGTTTATGAATTCCAGTGACTTGCAGGTTCTTTTTTGAGGTAATTTTCCTAGGTCATCTCTTGGTTGCTCTTTTGGTAAACTCTAAACAGAATAATACTTTTCATTTGTCTGCTTCTTTTCCTTTTTTTTTTTCTCTTGGTCTATCCTCCAATTTATTCAAGCATTCAAATTCTGATTCTGCCTTTCAATCTGTTTACCTACTCTCCAAAGCCTAATATAAAGTACAACTGCAATAAATGACTCTTTTGTTTGATAATTTACTTATTTACATTATTAAATAAAATCTGGTATACTGGTATAGAGTAAATTTCTGTGGTTCTATACTCAATCATCTCTCCCTTTGGACAATGGACTATTAATTTTAATTTTAAAAAATAGTTGAATTGGTTTCCCAAGTGTTTTTGCACCCATTTTCCTTTAGTTTCATCAGGATATTTTTAAGTGATTCCTTTTAACAAAGTCATATGGAAGTATCAAAATTTTTTTGTAAGTTCATACATATGATCTTTTCCTGGTTTAGAAGGAGATTAAATTGGATTAAAGCCAGAGATTCTCTAAAAATCTTTTAGGCTAACCCTTAAATGAATTCATATTGTTTGCTTATTTTTTGCAAATTTGCAAAATCTCAATTTTTCTGAGAATTGCAGTTGGCTGACAGATTTGTAAATTCCCAATTACCTCTATTCCTCCTTTCTAATATTTAGATATTCTTTCTGGAACCTTATTTACCATCTACAATTTGCATGTCAATTAGGAAATTCTCTAGAAAATAGAAAATATGTTTAAGAGGCTGAAGGCAGATATTAAACCTAAGACATTCCCTGCTTTAGCAGAGTGTTAATATCAAGGCAGTTATGCAGCAGCCATGTCATTGCAGTGTAGAAGGAAAGGAATACATACGGCTTCAGCCTACTCTCAAGTGAGGATTGGTGACTGTGCATCATGAAGGGGCAGGAATGCCTGTCTGGCATAACACACAACATTTCTGGGTGGGGTGGATTTCAGACAAGTCACTATCCTAGGATTTTTTATTGTCTGGGCCGCAGGGTATCACATTGTGTTGTCATTCTAAGTCTCTTACTGCTATGTGCTATATATGTCATGTGGTTGCCAAACCCTCCGTTTCAAAAGCTACCTCTGGGGCCAACTGTTTGTGTATTTCTATTGGCTCTCTTTTCAGATCTTCTTTGAATAGATTTTAGGCTAAGGGTGTCCACTTGAAAATACCAGGGACAGGGGGGGCACAGGAGCAAACTATTGGAAAAACAGGTAGTGTTCAGTCTTAAGAGCAGACTGGGTAGACACTATGTTGAACTTCTGGGGGAAGAACTCTCTGACTTGGCTTACTGGATTTTTGTGAGGTTAATAGCATCTCCATGAAAAGATAAAAACAAAGGAGTGCATGTGTAGGGCAGCTCCCTTAAGAGGGGAAAATTACCACTTTAATAGTTCCCAAATCTCTGAATACACCGATTGGCAGAAGTCCAGCGTTTTTCTATTGGGATTTCCAATATCATTGCTTCCTACACAAATTGCTCTTTGTCCCACAAGTCTTGGCCAGACAAAGTCCAATTTGATAACGCCTTTCCCCAGGCAGCCCAGATGACGTGGGCTGTGTGCCAGTGCCTGTAACTGGTAGGTTCTCTTTGTACTCCTGCTGCCACTGGGGCCATTGGGTACTTCCTAATTGCTGTAGTGACGTTATGAACTCCTTTGCCCTCGTCCCAACAAACGCTCACTTCCTGTCTTTGGGCCAGTCAGAAATGTTGCCTGAAGAATCATGAAGGAGTGGTAGTATGGAGGAAAAATAAGGAAAAGTATTTTCAATTTCAACTGCTCTATGACCAACCTGCCATTAATGGACACCAATTTAGTGACGCAAAATCCTGAAGAAGATGAAAAGGACATAGTTCATTTATAAAGCACACAGGACACTGAAGTGCTTTGACTCTGGTCATTGCAGCAGTGCAAACAGCAATTAGACCCCAGGAAAATGTAGGTTGTTTCCAACTGCTTGTTCCTCTCATGTTGTTTGCAACCTGTTTTTACACAAAGCACCACAGCTATTTATAAACTGCAAGTGGGAGCTGAGAATAGGAAGAGCTTTGTGTTTATGGGATGACAGTGTCAGGAGTGCAATACTTTAGCTAAATTGGGATGGCCTCTACAGACTCCTGTTTCTATGATTGTAATGCTGCTGCTATTTTGGGGACTGAAGTCTCACAGATGCAGGCTCAGCTTCATGTAATTTATGTCTTCTTACATATAAAAATAAATAAAGTTATGTTGGAAAGCTGAGAAGCTGGTTTTTTTTTTTTTTTTTTTTTTTTTTTTGCCAAGATAGGTAAAGCTTTTTGGCCTCCAATTTTAACTCTATAAAATTAGTTGATAGGCCATTTACCCAAGAGGGCCAGAAGGTGATTATTAAAATACTGAGTTATTTTAAGAAGAGGGTTGGGACATGGGTGAGATGGTTAGATGCATTTAGGGAAAAAAACAGGTATTCCAAAAGACTTGCACTGGTAGAAAATTCAGTGCAGTTCTAGCAGGTCTGCATGTACTTAAAAATGACCTCCTCAAATATTACTTTTCTGTTTCTCCTTTCTTTTGTTGTCAGTTAAAAAAGACACTGCACAAATGAGTGAAGAACCTAAAATTTCCAGTCTTATTTGCTCTTTGCAAAGGGATACCATTCCAAAACTTCATAGAAGAAAATTCTTAGAAACATCTTCTGTAGCCTATTTGCCATAAAGAGCTATGGTGTTTGGCTTGGAGCAATTTGGCCTGGACTTATTTCCTGGCAAATACTGACTTGAAAGAAGAAGCAAAAAGAAAAAAGCTGTTTTTCATACGTGTTGGCTGCACTGGGATAAAATGCTGTATTAATAGTTGACAGAAGGAGATTGACTTAGCATCAGTTTGAGCTCCTACCAAACTATTAGATTCTATTACTAGAACAGACAACTGCAACCCACTTTTACTAAAGACATATTACAGAACAGTATTTAAAAGATATAATTTTATGTTTTCTACAGAAAAAGTTTTTTATTCAGTGAAAACTCTTCACATTTGGCAGATACTTTTCTCTTATTTGAACATAGCTACAAAATAACAACTTGTTTTATTCACTTCTTAAAATTATGGAAAAAGGTGTTGGCCGTTCTGATTTGCAAACTTTTTGAACTAGAATTAAAATCCATGCATTACTGCTCAGTTCATGATTAAAATACTTTTTAAACCTACTGTTCATAGTCATCTAACACAAGTGTCTTCAGAGGCAGTAATGAGTGAGTCAGCATCAGAATAATTACTGTTTTTAACTCTTCCATGGTTACAATTAATATAGTTAAGAAAAGGATAGCTTCTCAATTTCTGTAAAAAGCCATTTAAGAATAATACAACTTATGCAGCAATTGTAAAATGTAAAACAAGTACAGACAACTCCCTGTTGATAATTGACAATCACCTTTTGTCACTGACTAGTGATTTGGAGATCTGAGATGAGAAAGGCAAAGGGAGATATTCAACTCAGCTGTACAGATCATCTAGAGAAATAATGGAAAAGTAGCATAAAAACATGAAGTTAAAAAAAAAGTGGTAAACTTCCTTCTTGATATCCATAAGGATTAAGTAAACTTGTACTGCCGTATAATTACAAAACATGCCAATGATGTTGCTATCTGATAATTGCAAGTAAATTATACAAATTAACAAATACTGATATAAACAGAGATCTGGTTTTGTTCCGATACAGAACAGTATTTAAAGAAATATTTTATTTGTTAATATTGCTAATGTTTCATTAATAGTGGAATAGACTAGATTAATTAGAAAGTTAGCAAACTTCCTTTTTGAGAATTTCTTTAATCCCTGAGATTGTACTAGAAGAAACAACTGTTTATGTGTGCAAAAATGCCATGTTGAAACTAGCCTTTCTTCTTTGATAAAAGGAAATCAAGTCACTTATTTAACATTCTAAAGCTACAAATGTAGAGAGTATTCTAAAAGCTCAGCAATTTTTTGCTTGTATTTATATTCTTTACCTGCTTAAATGCTAATGTAGGTGAGCAATCTGCAGCAAAGACCTCCTAAACCTTTGTTAGTGGCTGGAAAAGCCTAGAATCCAAATATAACTGCTCTTTCAACCCAATGTCCTCAATCAAATGAAAGTCTTAGTACTGGCCTTTGGGGCACTGAAGTGAAGTACTGACAGCTTGTGAACTTCTTGCCCAAGTTAGCTTGAAATATGTGAATATTAATTCACATACCAGTGCTTGAAAAAGTTTTATTCCTCTTCCTTACTCCTATAAGTAAGGTCTCCATGCCCCTAGATAAGGCTGGATCATTTGTATGCTGAGGGTGAAAATAATACTGATATATTTTAAGACTAGCATAATTTTAATAAATCATTGAGTAACTGAAAGAGTAGACAATCCATGCTATGTCCCTGAATTAGTTTTGAAGGCTCAAGGGAAGCTTTGTGCAGTGAAGGTTTTCTCTTGAGGTCTGAGCTTACTGAGACAGAGCCTTGGTATTTCAGTCCGTAGGATGTAAATAAAAAATTATTATTAAAAAAAAGAGAAGAATGGGGCAGAAACCTCTTAGGGAGTCTGTTTCTGAAGTTTGTGTTAGAGGTACATCCTACAAGTATTTGTTACGCCATGAGTTGAGTTGGCCTAGTGCTGTTGACATTCATTCTCACTTACATGCCTTCTGTTAATTCTGTACCACATTAAGGGGACCTTCTCATTAACTGAAGTCATAGGATGGCAGCTATTTAGAGTTGCAAACATTTTTACACTTACTTGACGGAATCATGGTAATTACCTTATTTAAATATCAAATAGAAAAATGTAAAGGAGGAACAGATTTTGGATAATATTCTGACAAAATGGAACCATTTGTATCTCTGGAGGAAGGTTTGGAAAAGTACAGGCAGATTAGAAATGTGCTAAAGTCAGGTCTGCAACAGCACATCTGGCTGGTTGGTATTTACAGGGAATTTATAAAGAGCAATGCTGGTGGCATGGTCCTTTTATCTTTCAATATATTTTTAAAGTTCCTTTTGTCTTTTGGGAATTCTGAAGAAGCATTTAGAAGGAGACAAAATAGAACATTTCTGTTTTGATGTTTGAAATGTGTGACACAAACTCTTTTCTAACTGTAATGTGATTTGTCTGTATGTATTTTGTACATTGCCATTATTAATATAACATGGGAACCACAATGCAGTGCACAGTCAAATGAATTCTAATTTCTTGAGAGTTTAGGCTGTACTGTTTAAAAGCTGTTCTTTTATTGCAGTGTTTTATTTGTTCCCTAGAAGCTTACTATGTCTAATTAATGCCTACTACACATGTATTTTTATGCTATCGTAACACCCATAATTTGTGTGACCTTCATTATGGATAAATTTGCAGCAGGAAAGTAAATCTATTGAAAAAAACCCCATCATTTTTGTCTTGGAAAAGTTCCAGTGGATAAAACAAGTTTGGTCTGTATCTTGCTTATACTGCATTGCTTGGAATAGTTTCTTTGTACACAGAACTCTATTTCTGTCTGGGATTTTGGGTTATTTCTAACATACAGGATTCATCAAAAGTTTTATCTTCTCTTCATGTTTTTGATCTTTACATTTACTAAAATATGGATCGTATTCCATGCTTAACTTTCATATATTACACCAAAAGTTGCAGTTATTATTTTATAATATTTTCTCTGCATGTTTTTAGTTAGTCTCTAATTTAACACTGAAATAAAGGACTTTTGCTTTGTAAAAGTGAATGCTATGGTGAACTTCTCCTGTTTCTATTTTAATATTTGTTGATCTGGATTTATAGTGGCCTCTCTTAGAGAAATTATTTTGTCTAACCTTTTTTTTTTTCATTAGGATTTAAATGATTGTCCCAGCTAGATCCCTGTGTGGGGCTTTTTATTTTGTTTGCTTGGTTTTTTTTGTTTTGTTTTGTTTTTTTTTTTTGTGTGTGTAGGTTTCCTCTTTGTGATTATTTCTGTTTTATTTTTGTTGTGTTGCTGTCATTATGTCCAGATTCGGTCTTTTTGGCTATGCACGTTTTAAAAGGCTGTGTCTAGAAATCTGCCTGCTTGAACAACATGCAAATAAAGCAACAGTTTAAGTCTTTTTCCAAAGATGTGCATAATTTTCCACAGCATGTCTTACTTTTGGTGTTTTTCTGTGTTGGCTTTAGCTCTGGTAATGAAGTGAATATATAGTTTTCTGTCAAATCTAAGATACCAAGTACTGCAGTTTCTAGTGTATTCCAATACTGCATGAAGCATCAAGCAGCAACTTTCCTTGGACATTGTTTTTGTAAATATCACACTTTCTTACAAGGTTGATCTATTTCTTTATTAATTGAGAGCCGCCCTTGTACAAGTAAGCCATTGACAAAACAAAGTGGAAAATATATTCCTGCTACTCCCATTCACATTCTTGCTAACGCCATTCATATCTCTAGATTTAACATCAAGGACATATTTATATGGCTGATTTCAGCTGGCAACAGTTAAAAATACTATAAAGTCTGAGGACATGTAGCACAGACAAAAATTTCTAACCTTCAAGGTCAACTGATGCTAAAACAGACTGGGCAGTAAAAATGTCCTTTTGAGGTGAAATGGCAAGAAATGATAAATTGTTGTCTGTTCTGCTGTTCATTTATGTGATTTCATAGCCTGTAGTGAGAGTGAATCCTTTCTCTGTTAGTGCATTAATAATTTATTTTTCCTGATGGTCAGCAACTGAAAGATGAGGTTGCAAAACAGTAAGGGACGTTATCTCTTCAGTGTCTCTTTAGCTCACACAGGAGTTGCAAACATGCAAGGCAGGTCATATAGTGAGAAAAACTGTAAATGCAACATACTCTCAGCAGTGATTAATAACAATTACGAGGAAAAACAATTTTGGCACTCAGAAATAAGTCCTTTTCTATCCGGAGTCTGTAGAATTTGACATTAACTACTGACTTATAGTGCTGCAGAAGCAAAATCCTCTGTTTTAAAGACTACAGGCATATGCACAAATATAAAAATGTGAGTAAGGTTGAGAAACCAAGCACTAAAAAGTTTGTAAGTGCCAAAATGAAAAATGTGTCTAGAGTCTTTATTTGGCATCCGAGTGCTTATGTATTATGACACAGAAGCACATATTTAAAATATTATCTAATTCATTACAGCTGACAGTGCATACTATTAAAATCTTCTCTGAATCATTGCCTTTCTCACAGATTTTTCTGTGAGATGCATCACTTGCATCTGGAAGCACCACAAAATTCATGGATTTATTACTTTATGCCATGTGAAACAATGGAATATTTTATCCTTATCTGGGTTGAAGGAAGCTGAAGTATGGAGGGGTTAAGGTCAAAGGGATCCATTAATTTCATGTATCTAATCCAGAAGACTGAGGCCCCATTTTTCAAATAAGGTAGTATTTTTAGTAAGCCATATGTCTAGAGCAGAGGTTCCTCTAACAACTGTTACAGTGTGAGTGCTTAATATTTGAAAAAAACAGGTTATATAGTTGCAGTTTTCACTTCTTGTCCTAGGCAGAACAGCTGAGACTGCCAGGAAAATGAAAAAAAATTTACGTGTGTGTGTGTGTGTTAAATCATTCACTTTGTAAATATGGTGTAGGAACAGGTTACTCATCACTACAAGACTTGTACAGCTTAAATGTGTTCAGTGAATATGGAATTTCTAAGAATTTTGACATCTCTTTCGCAAGTCTTTCTGGGTATGTGTCAGCAACACTTTAAAGTTTATAGTGTCACCATTTAAGATGATATTTTGCAGAGATAATGACAGGTTCAGCCTTTAAATGTCCATATCTTACTCAAGTTCAAAACTGTGGCATAAAGTAAGGTAGAGGAGAAGACAGGAAGAGTGAGATGGGGCTAAAATATTGGCAAGAAAAGACCTCAGATTTCTTTTTTTAATATGTAGAAAACAATCTGGATCTCCTTATTTCCTTCTTGCTAATAACCAAAGTATTATTGCTAATTTTTTCTATAAGTTTTCAGGCCCAGCCAGATTTCCAGTATAGAAACTGTCATCCTAAACAACTGGTATTGGGCAAGTTAAAATTATCTGATCCAACTTCTACTGGAAAGTATTGTATCTCAGCCACCTGCCCTCCCTGTAATTCTAAAGGCTTAATTCTGCTTCATATTACATCAGTACAAGTCCAAAATATTTTAATTTCTGTGAAAGAACATCAGTGCAAATGTGATAGCTTTAGAAAGTGCCATATTTACAAAAAAAATTAAATTTATAATTTCTGAAGACAAGAAATCTGAATTAAGCCATGAAGAATGAGGATCAGAAAATATCTCTGTCCTCCATTGCATTTGTTTCCTATTCCTTTTAACTAATTTCCTAGAGAAGTTGCAAAATAGAATTTATGTTACTAAGACAATGAGAAGAGCAGTAGCATTCATGTTATTTTTCTACATAATAACAAGAACTATTTTCATTAAAATGGAAAGATGTTAAAGTATCCAGTTTACTATGGCTGAAATATTTCTGAGATGTTTGCATTTTCAGAAATCTTCAGCAGAATTTAATAGTACAATGAATCTCTGGCAGGGCTCTAATTATTATTAGTGATCACAAGTTCTTGAAATTTAAAGGGTTGTTTCAACAGAATTTCATTGGGGGAAAAAGAATTTACTTTTTTTCTTTTCACTCTACATGAAAATGATCTCAAAAGCTATTGGCAAATGGGGTTTTTTTCCATATCATCTCAACAATTAACTTTCCAGTAGAGTTACTAAGTACAGTAGCTACTGCAGTTTATTAACTGAGGAATGGCTGGCAAATCCACTTACACTCCCTGAAATGTTGTTTAATAACCAGTGTGTGTCAAATGTCAGCTCTGCTGTTCCTCTTGGGATTCTTCTGTCAAGAGAATATATATTCTATCTATGCTAAACTGGCATTTTCTAAAGCTATCCTCCAATTAGCTTGCCCAAGATCCACAGGGGATTAAGAAAAACAACACAGGAAATTTTTCAAACTACTACATGAATAGTTTTAAATAAACAATTCTTTCTTCATCATAAGTTAGGGTGCCAGTCCAACCAACTATTCCATAAAAATCTGTTTTACTGCCCAGGAGAAGGAGTACTGCTGCTGTGCAGCAATCACAAATGAGGCAAAGCTTGGTTGGGAAGAGGGGCTTTCTTTTTGAGATTTCCAAACTCAGTGTTATTCTGGTTCCTTTCTAAACTACACACTGACGGTTTCCCATTCTCCTTTAAATAACTGTCTGACATGTAGTTATTCTAAACATGCTGTCAAAGGCTTTAAAATAGAAGATACAACATTTAGAAAAATTTTGTTCTTTCCACAAAAAGATAAGATTGTCTGTCTCCAAATTTACTTGGGGAATTAATTTCAAGGATCATATGTTCATAATGTTTTGGCATAGAAAATGAAATGCCCTTCAAATACGCTATGATTTAAGAAATGTCATGGGTTTAACTAGATGGCTTTATTTACAACACCAATATCCTCTCTCTGTCATGGTGAGACACTGGAAATACTGGAACTGAATCTATAACTCTGCAGGACAAGTTCTACTGAAAGTACATGGAATTTACCCTCAGTGATAGCAAAACTGTTTCAAATTTAGTAAAATATTGACATCTTCTTGATATTCATACCTTTTTCTTCTTTTCAAAAAGAAATAATCCATTGCCATAGGACCTGCACAGAGAAGAAAAAGAAGACTCAAAGGCATTAACTTACAGATAGAAATTAATAACAACTCTATTTTATTGCAATAAATGCAGAAATTAATAATAAGCCAGTTGCATTTTGGAACATAGACGTTCAGTCATTTGGGGCCTATATGTGTTTTTATGACAGATTTCAATTTTATATTCTTAATCTTTTTTTTAAATGGTAAAATATATCCACAGATATATTTTTATATTGGCATACCTGCCCATCCTTCCATATGAGTTTATGTCTATTCATTGTGTACATATAACCAGATGGTTTGATACATATTCTGAAGTGCATAACATTGTTTTGTGAACTACATAAACTAAGTGAAATACTGTATGATTCATCATCGATTTTTAAAACTGTATGACTGTACTCAACTTTAAAAAGTCCTTCTTTGCACCATCGGAGTGCTTTGTTTCTTAAATATGAATAAAAACTGTAAAGAAATAGTGTAAGTTAAATTGATATTTTTCTAAAAGAGGGGGGAAAAAGGAAAGCTAAAAGATAAGGTTGTGAAGACATCACTGGGAAAGAGAACAGGAAAAGAAGAGAAATGAGAAATTTTAGTCCTGTTAGACATTGAGTAAAAATAAAGATCTGGGCTAGGTAAAAGAAGAAAAAAATGAGAGGAAGTTAAAATCATCTGTCCTGAACTCATTCTGTCAGTCAGGCATAGGAAATATCGCCTTCAGAAATCTGAAGGCACTTTATCCATTGACTTGTCAATCACAGAAGAATTTCAGCACACTGATTCCAAAGCCTTATTTACACCATTGCAGGAGTTACTGAGTGAGGATTATAGAAATAGGAAGCTTATTTGGGAATACAACTTCAGGAGGAGGTCAAATGAAATGAAAAATAGAATGAGAAAAATGGAAAAGATAAACTAAATAGAGCAAAATAAGAAAACTAAAAGAAGAGAATCTTGCCAAAAATTGTTTTCTGTATCAACACAGACTCTTATGTTTGCTGTTTTCCTGGAATAATTTTTTGTCCAAAATGATCAGCTAATGCCCATGAGTAGCAAGTATTGGATACTCTAATTCTTCTTTAGAGAATGAAAATTGTCTTGATACCTGGGAGTCAGGCTGTATGGCTGACTCAAAGTCATGGCATGACTTCCTTGATCTACCTTACTCCTAATTTGGAGCATTAAAGTGAGCAACAGACAAACATTTTCAAGCTTGAATGGTCACTTAAGTCCTAAAACTAAAATTAAAACCTGAAATAAATAACCAGGGGCAGTTGACATTTGTGGAGTTAACACTTCTGAGCAGCTTCCTTCAAAGAAGGTGCTTCTTTTACTATGTGCACAGTTTCTGAAAATTAACACTTGAAAATGTTGGCTTCATTCCTCAGAATATTTCTGTGCCATCTGTAAATTTTCTACCCCCTTATTTTGTATTGTCCATCTGTTTAGACTAAGCATTTTCTCATAGGTCCTGAACATAGTGTGTTATCCTAGAAAGTGAGGCAGGCAACAATTTTATGTGTTGGACTCAGAGCCTTGCAATTTTAAAGGTATGGATTTCCTCCACATTCCCTGCAAGGTGGGCAGATAATGGTTCTCTCCATTATCTGAAGCATTAATGTATAATATCAAAAGGTGCCAAGTCTAAAAGACTTTCACTCAGGTAGAGGCAACTTCTTCAGCTTTGCAGAGACATAATCCTGCAGTTCATGTACCATATGAACTTCTGCCGCTGACCTGCTTCTGCTGCCTTGCACTGCATAACCCTGCATTGCTTGGGGACCTACACTGAAAACTCTGTCCTGCAGGATTGCCAAACCAGGCTTCTTTTCAGCTATCTTTTCTTAGGGTTCCAATTTAGAGATGCTTTCATACCATTTCCAATAAATGATACTAAGACTTTTACCGTATGTTGTAGTGGATATATTAATTCCCTAAAAAAGCAATGTTGAGTTTATTTCAACTTACATGGGAGGCTAAAAAAAGAAGAAAATTAAATTAAATTCATTCTAATATATCAGGATCTGGAGTCTTCCTCTTTTCTGTGAGACCACCTTAATCAACAGAATATGGGTTAGGGTTAGGAGAGAAAAGGACACATTGCAACAGTTTCAGGTTACCAAATAATTATTTATTGGTTCAAAAAGAAAAGACAACAGAGCATTTTTAAACTAGCTTATAAGGGAGTTAGGATTAGATTTCAGTTTTAGTATATCTTATATTTTTCAATTTGAAAAGTAAAACTTTGAGCTTGGCAAAATGGAACAAACCTGTAAAATCAGTTTATGGAGGATAAAAGCTACATTAAAAAAAAATCATCCATTTAAAAAATAACAGGCAGATATTAAACAATAATAGATACTGATGTATCAAAACAGAGGAAGAATCACTTCAATCACTTTAGGCTAAGGACAATTCTTCTTGAGAATTATTTACATAGTGACTTTTGGCATTTTTGGCAAAATTAAATGGCAACAGGGTAAGCCAAATCTGCTACTGCAATCAAGAAAGAAAAGAGTTTTATATTCTGCCACTCATTTTTCATTTTCTGTAGATGTTTTTTGCATCACGCCTCTCCTGAAAGACATGAAAAAATAATTATAGGATTTCAAAATTTGTGTGTGCATTACACCATGGTCAGGATATACATAGACTAGGAGAACTCTTTCTGTATCACCTCTAGAGCACATTTCCCTTGTACTTAGATATCTGCTTCTTGGCTGTAAATGAAAAGAAATAAAACTTCACTAAAACTGTGCAGAAATACCCAAGACTATAATCATCAAAGAAGGTGTAGAATCATAGAATGGTTGGGGTCAGAAGAAACCTTGAAAAATCATCTAGTTCCAACCCTTCCTCAATGAGCACTTTTTTAGCCAGATTAGGTTGCTCAGAGCCAGATCCTTATTCAGCTTTGTCAAAGGTGAGTGGATGGAAGGATTCCAAGCTTTTTGGAAGACTCCACATGTTCCAGCTCCAGTTAAGGGGATGAAAAGGGGTGCCTCTTCAGGAGGAAGCGTTCCCATTCCTCCTGCACTGCCAGTGTGGCATTCTTTCCTTGGCTTCATACCACAGCCACTGCGAGGGAGCAAAGCAGATAGCTCCTCCTGAAGCTCTCTGAAGTGGCCCAGATCAAGGCAAACACAAATACAATCAAAATGAAGTTTTGAAGGGTCCTTGTGTGTAACACCAAGAATAATCAGAACTTGAGGACAGTCTCAATGGCAGATCCCTGAGGGTTGTAATCAGTGGCACAGGGTCTAGTTGGGTGCAATTCTGTGCCATGTGCTCAAGGATGACGCTTCCTGAACAGGGAGGTTGGACCAGATGACCCACTGTGGTCCTTTCCAACCTGACCCACACTGGGATTTTGGCTTCATTCTAAAATCAACTGTTGTTTAAGGTGGGTAAATAAGATTTAAAAAGCAACATTTTGCAAACTACAAGACTTGTGAAAATTTGTCTACATACTGAATTATGTGAGATTTTGGACTGTACAATAAACACCCTGCACAAAGAAACATAGAAATGTAAGTTGAGGTACAGCACAGGTACAATTACAGGCTAATAAAACCCCAGTGTCTTGATTTCTACATGTACTCTCACAACTGTATAGTCATAGTGAGCTTACAAGCAAGAATAGCATGAAAAAAGAGGAGATTTATCACATTTCATTCAGCACTGAAACTACTGCCAAAAAAAATGCAGATGAATTTACTTTATCATTAGATATGAATGTTGCTATGTGACTAAACAAAAGATTTCAGATATCATTGTTGTTGGGACTTTCAAGAACAAGAGTTTACTCTCACTATAAAAAGTAGAATGCAATCTGACCTGTTTCAATGGAAATACCTGAATTTTTCTGTGGCATGTTATCTCTGAAAAATGGAAAATTTATATGAGCCAAACAGCAAATAATTGCTCAAGATATACTGAATTTCGCATTACATAATCTGTACATTGTTAATCTTCCAGGAAGTATTAACCTAGGCTACATAAACCCTCTTGTGCTAAGCACAAATAACACCAAAGAACCATAGCAGTTATGAATATGTCAATTTTTAAATGTGAAAAAATTCTACTGCACAAAATGAAACATGAATTCAAGAAATACAAAATTTAGGCATAAATTAAGAATATTTAATGCTGTTACTTGAACAAAGTAATAAAAAAATACCAATTGGACACATTAAAATGTTGTCTACACTGTAAAATAGAGAGACATTAATAAAAAAGCATTTCTAAATTGTGATTTAGAGATGCATAGAAAGATGACATCTAGAACAAGACATAGGCGAGACTGGGCTAGATATTAAGATCCTTCAACTTAGATTTTTCATATTTAGATGCATATAGACATGCCTGTGGCCTCAATATCGTCAATGGAAATCTAATCAACACATGTGGAGTTGAAAGAACAATTAAGTTCACCTCAGAGAGGACATTAAGGCTATGACCTTAATAGCAAATAAAACAGTTCCACAGTTTCAATACCTGTAATAGTTAAATTTAGATATTTGATGTCATAGTGTGGTCACATCCTTTCTCTCCTCAGCTTTGTGGGAAATTTATGGAAAAAACTACTTGTGAGAACTTAGAGAAAATTATTTAAACCTCCCTGATTTCAGTCAACCCTAGATTTTCACTCACTCTTACCCACATAAAAGCACAAATGTGTTGTCTAAACAGTCCGGTAAGGATCATCTGTGATTTATGTCAATGGGAAAGGATATGGTTGTTGATTCCTCACTACTTCTCTTGCTTTGTTACTAACTGGTGATATCAAATGGGTTTTTGGACTGCTGTGCTATACCATTTCAAAATCAAACATTATTTCAGGGTGATTCTTCTGTTTCAGAATTTAATCTCTCTTTTCATAAATCTTAGACAATGGGTTGCCCATTGTATGTTTCCTCATTTGAGGTATCTTTAAGATTACAGTCTGCCTTGCTTTTAGAATAACAGGAATGATATACTCAACATGATGTTATCTTTATTGCCATTCTTCTCTTATCAGACCACAGACCTTCTGATCTTGGCAAAACCACATTCCTCAGTCATTCTCAGTGTGGTTGCTGTCAGTTTTGTTCTCTGCCATCAACACAAAACATTCTTTTAGCTCTTGCTTTATTGTTTCTTATGGAACCATAGAATAGTTTGAGTTTGAAGGGACCTTTCAAGACCATCTAGTCCAACCCCCCCGAAAGGACATTTTCAACTAGGTCAGGTTGCTCAGAGCCTCGTCCAATCTGCCCTTGAATACTTCCAGGGATGGAGAAGTATTCAAGAGCAGATTAGATGGGGCTCTAAACACTGTGCTGCCCATCTCTCATGGCAACAGTTTGTTAGTCAACACACAGTTTGTTTGTCAGGGAAAAAGCTCTCAAGCTGGTGTATTAAAATAGATATAAAAGCAAAAGCTCTTTCTCGGATAATACTTTTCAGGAAGTGGTAACAAAAACTAATCTTATGTTAACACAAGGCAGTCTGTGTTTTCTATCTGGTGGAATTTGAATATGAATTTATAAAACTTACAGGTTTGAGAACATAGGGTTTATTTGATTTTAGACATAGATATGAAGTTTAATGATAACAGCAATTTTACTTTATTGTGCAGAGACAGATTATCTGGTAGAGCAGATTAGGACCCATTCAATATGTACTTGCAAGGTCGGGTCCTGAATGCTCTCTGCTTGCATTGGAAAAATCACGTATTATGATTTGTGCTAGTCTATCTTGTGTGTTTCAAGTGATTGTTCTTGTCCTGTGTCTAACCCTGTCCCAGTCAAACCAACATACTAATCTTCTATTTACTCTCCACAAATCTGCAATACCCAGCACTTCTCTTACACGCCTTTTGCTTCAGAGCTCAGCTGCTGCTCCAGGAGGCAGCTGCACTGGAAACTGAGTCTACCAGATGTAGCGACTGCTTGTGAATTCCTACCTGGGCTGGAGTGGGAGCATAAGCACTGCACTGGAAGGACTTCTGCAGGTAAGTGCTGATGTATGCGCAGCCTCTGGATCACTTCTGAGCTCAGTGGGACACTTAGAGCATGGAAACTGTGCAGTTCAAACCTACTGGCTGGCTGGAGCATGCTAACTTTATCACCACCTACATTGGTCCCACCCTCTTTCCACTCAATTTCTGAGTTTTTAAAGAGAAAAGTGGGCATTCGTTATGCTGTAATTACAATGAATTGATGCAAAAGTTTTAAATGAGGACATTGACATTCCCATATATCACATATTAAGGAAGAGTGAGTGTTAGAAATTTTTTACCTGAGCCTCTGTTAGGTATTGGAGAATTGGTTTAATTTCCTGCCATTCTCTGCTGTGAGCTCAGGAGTGTCTTTCTCTCGTATCCTGTAATACCTAAGGCCATGGTGAATCCTAGCACAGCAAGGGAGGCAAGTGGCCTGGCAAGAATATGAAAACAACCATTTGCTTAATCCAAGAGAAGACTAGATTGTTTGTCTAATAGTATGTCAAAACATGATACTACAAGGACAGACAAGCACCCAGGCAAGAAAGAGTACCATCTGGAATATGGTGTTTCTGGAAAAGCAGGGTTTTGTAAAGTGTGCATACCATACATTACTATGATTGGTAATAGGTTTCTTTCTGCTAGATGTCCTTCTGCAAGGAGGAGGTTACTATTCCCCAGCGATTAACTGATTCTGCTTGGAGAGAAAAATTTGCAAAGATAGCTCAAGTGGAAGAGTTTGATGATTTGTTTGAACAAGCTTGGTGCCTGCACATGAAGGAAAGACTGTGTTCAGTCTGTGAAATCAGTCATTGAGTGGCTGTAATGTGACAGGGACATTGATAAATGCAATATATGTGGTCTTTGTACAGACACAAAGGTACAAAGGGTAGGATTCTGGGCAGGACTCCATAACAATAGCTTCATAATTATATCTCTTGAGGCAGAATGGATTTTGAATCCAACCTGTTTGCAGAACACCCAGAGCCCAGTTTTGTGCCCATAAAATGGAAAAATGTTAGAAGATAAAGCATGTATGTTGCTCTGATTTTTCAAGCTTTTCTGATGCACTTTCTAACGTAATGTTTTTATAGGTCATAGTTCTTTCTCACCCATGGGTATTATAATTAAAAGCATGTTTATGTCAATGAAGTTGTTGACATTCTTAGTGTGAAAAAACAACTGATGGGCATTTGTCTTGACCAATGGGATGGGAGAAGTGTCCAACTTCTCCTCCAATCTCTAGTCTGAATGGAAATACTATAAATTTAGAGTCAGATGTTTTAATAAGTAGTTTTAACCTTCTCACAAGCAAGTGTGTCTGTGTGTGTCCTTACATGTCCTACAGCAACGCATATACAGTCTGATACTCTTGCATACTCACGCAGGAGAAACAACAGTACTGCTCACCTGGGCTAGCTGTAGAGCTCCCTATGGACACTGAAGTTAGTTTTCCTTGGTTTCAGCTGTAGCAAATAGCCTTACACATTAGGGGATGGTTTTGTGCTCTTCAAAAAAGCCATTAAAAAATCCAGAAACAAGGTCACCATCCCCAGAAAGGATGAAGGTATTTTCATATAATTTGGAAGACTTGATTGGATTTGTTGCAAACCTTTAAAATGACCTTTCATTCCTGACATCATGAAGTGTCCATGGTGGTCCTTCAAAGAAAGTGTGAGGCAAACAGCTGAAGTCAGTGACAGCTTCAAGCATTCATTTAACCCTCCTCTGCACTCAGGGTGCCAGGCTTAGGAGCACTGAGTTACTGGCCGGAACACACCTTTAGTATCTCACAGGGGATGCAGATAAAAGGCATCAGCATAAGTATGTAATTCCTTTAGACTGGCCCTGTATCTCAGAGCTTATGCTGTTCAGCTCTCAGGGAACTGTTGTGATTTGCCTGATCCAGTAGTTCCTAGGCAAAGAACTTGTTTAAAGGAAGATGTTTCGGGTGAGATAACAGCATCTGAAAGACACCAGAGTGCAACTATATCTTGCTGTATTTACTGTCTACGCAGGATATAAGGTTACATTTATCAGAATGTATTTATTAGCAGCTTATCAAAATGTTTGGTGTAGGCCTGCTTTACCAGTGAAGTATTTCATGTCTAATAAGCTTTGACATTTCCAACAGGTTGTGATTGCAGAAAACTCAGTGTTAAAAACCCAATAGAAAAGAACATGGGAGGCAGGATGGTTGCCTTACTCTTTTGCTTAGGGACTGGGAAAAAATGGTTGCAAAGAGTTTGAATAGGCCATTATTATATTGCAAAGACAATGAAGTGCAGCCAAAGTACAAAGAGAAACATTTTGTGATATTTACAAGTGTAAATGGTTTATCTGTGTGCCTCTCAAGGCATAGAAGACACAGTGGGATAGAAATATAAAACTGATGAACAGGCTTATTTCAGACCAATGGGGAAGGTTCAAGACAGAAGTATGATGGAAAGTGATGTGTTCATATCCTTAGAATAAGAAATAGGATTAAAATACTGTCTTAGTTTGAAAGACTAAATCTGCTAGGGAAGGCAAGAGCCTCTCTTGGAACAGACAATGCAAACCCTCTCCCTCTTAATTGTTATAATCTTGAAATTAGGGGCTTTCAGGCAAAGATATGAGGATAGGAATAACAGTTCTTTACTAGTGATATAAATAAGGTATATCAAATTTGTCATGTAATAAAATCTTGCAATTATGTTGTAATATTGTTTAGTATAAGCCAGCGTCATTTGTAATTGAAATACCCCACCCTTAAGTATCGGATAATTATTGTAACCACACCAGTTACCACTCAAGCAAAGGAGCATTGTATCCTGCCAGGAAGCCTAGATTCACATCTGAGGACTTCCCGAAGTACTGGTATCTCCCCAGGCGTGGACTTGAGAATTCATCAAGGGACTCAGATGANAAGTACTGGTATCTCCCCAGGCGTGGA
>VYXF01007126.1:0-22015 GCA_013397295.1 Polioptila caerulea
GTGTGCGTGACCCCTCGAGCCCTGAACCGCAGATCTGATTTCTTAATAAAGGCCATATAAAAAGGAGCTGGTCTCCTGGCCCCATTTATCTCACCTTGGAAGTGTTCAAAAAACATGTAGATATGGCACTGGGGGGCATGAGTTGGTGGTGGCTTTGGCAGTGCTGGGGAATGGTTGGAATCAGGGATCTCAGAGGACTTTTCCAGCCTTGAAGGTGCTGAGGTTTTATGATTCCACTCTTGCCTCAGAACTCAGATCCTTGGTCCTAAAGGAGTTTTGAGAAACCTGAGAAGGTCCAGCTGTAGCGCTGCCATGGTGGTCAGAGGCCCAAGTCATATGGAGAGGGTTGAAGGACCCAGGCTTGTCTAACCACGGGAAAAGGTAAATCCGTGGAGATGTGAGAGGAACCTGCAGCTCATAGAAGGCCTGAAGATCACAGAGCCAAACTTCCCAGCTAGAGCAGCCAGCACAAAAAGGGGCAATAAGGAAATGAGGCAACACCCACATGTTACAGCTTGAGAAGTTCAAATTCCACGCAAGGAAACAAAACGTGTGCTTGGATGGTGATGCAGCCTGGAAACAGGTCACAGATATGTGGGAGTTCTGCAGCCTTGGAGCTTTTCCATGTTTGGCTGTTGAAAGGCACAGCTGGCTTGTTCTAGTGCTGGTGACAGTCCTGCCACAGCAGATGTGGGACCAGAGCCCTCCAGAAGTGCCTCCCCACCACCGCCTCTCACATTGCACCAGATTCCAGCTCTAGAACAGGTCTTCATCTCTGAAGAACCAAATCCATGTCCTGAGTCAGTTTGATGCACTGAATTTATATCATTTTTTCTTCACAAGGAGTTATTTAGGACAACTCAGGACACAGAAGCTGCCGCCAAAGGAATGAATGATTCTGTTCTATAAACACCTCTTCCATTTTTAAAAAGTACCCAGGCAAGCCAAAAACATCACCAGGGTCTCAAAGCAGGAGCTGGATGGCTTCTAAATATGAGAACAAAATTTGAATCTGTTCACTGAGGGCTGGATTATCAACATTTAAATTGCTGCAAATCAGAAATTGACCCACTGACCTCAACACTGGGCTTACCTAGAGAAGCAAAAAGCAACCTTGTATCTTCAGCCTCTGAAAACCAACACCTATTTCCAGTGTCTCTCCTTTGGCAGAGCAGCTTGAAGATTGCCAGCTATTAAAAGTTCCTGGCCAAGCAGATTTTGGATTCAAACTTGGCCCAGGAAAAATAACTTCTTCTGTCCAAGGACACAAAGCAGTTGAATTATTTCAGAGCATTCCTATGCCAAGCCTGACCTAAGTCCAAGTCAGGAGAACCCAGCTGAAGACTCCAGGAAGTCTCTTTTTAAGGTAGAAATGGGTTTAAGTATTTATGTTCCTGTTTTAAAGATCTTGTACCTCTGGCTCCACATCTCAGCTCAGCTAAGACACCTCAACTTTTAACAAGTTTTGGGCACACCAGGACAGCGGGTACCCAGCAGTTCCCCAGCCTCTCCTGGAGCTCTCTCCTACTCTTCTATTAAGCTGCATTTTGGCATGAAACAAAATTTCTAATGGTTCCTCACTATACACTTTTCTTTGAAGCTGGCATAAAATGTCTCCGGCCCTTATCTTGGATCTCAGAATCTTAAATGACCTTCACACACACCTCTTAGCATGTTTCCAATATCACTTCAGGGATGCCAACCGTGGTGCCTTCCAAAGAAGTTTTATCATGGACTGAGGAACCCAATCAAACACATAATATATAAATAGAATTGTGCTGTACAAACACCCTGAACTGCAATCCAAGGAGCTGCTGCTCTGCTCATCCCCCATTCAGGTGAGATCATCCCATGTTCCCTGTGAACCTGCAGACCCCTGATCTCTGGGTGACTAACACAGACAGGAGACCACAGGACCCTCAGTGCTGCTTCACTGCCACCAGAGCCACC
Organism: Polioptila caerulea; assembly: GCA_013397295.1. NCBI lineage: Eukaryota > Metazoa > Chordata > Aves > Passeriformes > Certhiidae > Polioptila > Polioptila caerulea. The sequence continues at coordinate 1,951 of VYXF01007126.1, forward strand.
ATGTTCGACCAGCCTGACATTCTTCACCTTAACAGCATTTACCACCAGTGTCTGTAGCACAGGCTGAAACACAGCCAAAAATGATGTGGGAAAAGAGAATAGTGCCATAGGAGTTAATTACCCTGGCAGGAAATCCATTCCTGGATGGCTAGTGACAAGAGGTGAGATTATCAAAACAAAAGGGATGGAAGGGAGCACAGATCAGAGAGGAGCCCACTGTGCAGTTTGGATTTTGCCCACTCCTTTGCCAGATACCTCCCCTCTCACGGGAAGGCTCAAACAGAGCCCCCCACACACACCCAGGGACACCTCAGGATTGTCCTACAGCAGTGACATTTCCCCAGATCTCTGTCGCTTGTTTGCAGTGCAAAACATCTTCCTTTAGGAGCAAACGATTCTGATGCAGAGGAAAGGAAGAAGAATAAAAACCATTACAGCTGCTCTGTGAGCTCTTCAGGGCTTAAGAATGAAGTGAATGGGAGTGAGGACAGGTGAGTGCAGAGTGTAGAGAGTGGCAGCACAATCACTCTGGAACAGAAACAGCACTCCCAGCAAATGCCAGGCTGGCAAGGAGCAGAAAGGGCGCAGGGAAAAAAAGCTCCAGAAATATCTTCAAAGCTGGAGATGACAAAGGGAAGCCTGGCCCAGCGGGACCATGACTGCAAATAACAGATGACACAGATGAGGCTGAAGCATTGAGCGCATCCTTCAACAGTCAGAATAAAGAAATGATCGCAACAGTCTGTGTAAGGCAACGTTCTACTAAGAGATGAGACAGGTGTGAGAAGGGATGAGTTAGAGATGGCTGAACCAGAACCAGGTTCTCAGATCCCAGCACCTGCAAACATCCCCAGAGTACTCATGGATTCAGCTGAAGTTGCTTCTGAACTGTTTGCATCACTTTGAGGGAGCCGTAGGAGCATAGGAGAGTGAGAAGGGGCTGAGGTAGGGGTATAATATGTGTTTTTTAGAAGAGGAAGGAAGTGGGGATGGAAATTAGAGGCATCTCCAAGTTATAGCTTGAACCCAGAGCAAGGAGGTTTTTCAGGAAAACAATATTAAACAATTAGGTTGTAGCCACCAAAGAGGTAAGGTAATAAAAATGCCAGGTGTAGATTTCTGAGGAAGAAATCATCTCGGGCTAGGGCCATTCCTTTGCTGTGGCAACTGACATCCTGAGAGGGGAGAAGTACTAAATGTGACATCTACTTTGGAAATGGTTTGTGATTTTTTGCATTGGGGTTTGATACAGGTGGACAGCTGAGAGCCCAGAACGTTCTCACAGCTGAAACTCTGGTGGGTACAGAGAATCATGAGCCTTTCCCATTTAAAGTGTCTTTTATTTGGAAATTTTTCACTCCTTTCCCAGGAATGGCACCAGGTCTGACAGCTCAGCCCTTGCCTCTCACTTGAGAGCAATGTGATAATTCAGTCTTCACCTCACATTCACTCACTCCTCCAAAGTGGATTTGCAGCTCTGGATTTCTCCCAAGTTGTCTCTTTCCCTTTGTGTACTCTATTTAAAAGCATATCATTCACACATTACATTTTTAGGCCACCTCAGATGTCCTTGCTGCTGTTTCATGGTCAGCTGCTCCTTCTCCCTGAGCTAAGGGGGAGCTATTAAAAGCCAGGATGACTCTTGCTGAGGGAACAGGAGCTGCTGACTCACCCCTTCTTTGCAAACACCCCTGGTTTGCAGGGCCGGGGTGAAGTCCTGCTCAAGCCTTCCCTGCTGGCTGCTCAAGCTGCCAGGATCAGAAATCCTTTCTCTCCCCAATTCTTTCCTTGGTTTGCTTTCCTTTGGTACAATGTGTTGCTCAGAAATATCTCAGAAGCAGATTGCTTTATCTTTAATTTTTCTCTGGTTTACAAATCAGGTAAAGATTTGCTTTGGCCAAAAGGTTGGATTTCCCTGTGCTGTACACATGGAATGAAGCAGCCTGGATGAAGCCTCATGTCCCACAGCAGAAGAGGTAGGTGGGAGACAAACAGGATGTAAGGGCTCTCTCTGTCTTCATCGCACCTCTTACAGCCTCTCCTGGCACATACAGGGGTAAAACCTCAAAGCTGCTGATCCTTCAGTAGGCCTGAAGCTGGATATGCCCAGGAATAAGCAGTTCAGCAGAGCTGTGTTTGTCCTGTGCCCTGAGCTCTGGCACAAATTCATTGGCTTTGATCCACTGGTTCAACTCCAAGAGGCTCTTCTGAGACTGTGATAGAAGTTCATCCCTCCCCAGTCACCTTCTCTTCCCAGAGATGTCATTCCTGACCCTGGTGTTGAGGTTTAACCCCAGCCAGCCACTGAACCTGAGAAAGCCATCAGTAACATGGGGCAAAAAATTGGAAGGGCAAAATTTAGAAAACTCACAGCTTGAGGTAAAGGCATTTTAATAGGGAAAGCAAAAGCTACACAAGAAACACAAAGCAAGACAAGGAATTTATTCCCTGCTTTCCACTGGCAGGCAGGTGCTCAGGCAATTCTGTGAAAGCAGGATTCCATCACATGCAATATTTACTTAGAAAGACAAACGTTCTGCATGTCCCCACCTTCCTGCTTTTTCCTCATGCTCTAATACTGAGTGTGGTGTCATACGGTCTGGAATATCCCTGTGGTCATTTAGGGTCACCTGCCTCATCTGTGTCCCTTCCCAGCCTCCCATAGGTGTGGCCCTGCTCAAGCCTTCCCTACTGCCCATCCCCAGTGTGGCCATACGAAAAACAAAATAGGGCTCAGCTCTACGTAAGCTCAGCAGTAACAAAAATGCCTCTTTACAATCGAACCTGTGTTCAGCACAAACACAAAAGACAGTCCCATTCTGGCCACTGGGAAGAAAATCAGCTGTGCCACAGCCCAAACCAGAACACCTGTTTTCAGGGGAAAAAACAAAATCCTGTGAGAGTAACTCTACTGCTCTGCTCTGCAATAGAATAAAGACATGAAGCCATTAGAGAGTGTCCGAAGGAGAGACATGAGAATTGTGAAGGGCCTTGAGGGGAACCATATGAGGAGCAGCTGAGTGCACCTGGACTGTCCAGCTGGAGAAGACTGAGATCAGACCTCACCAGAGGCTGCAACCTCCTTGTGAGGCAAAGTGGAAGGGCAGCTCCAATCTCTGCTCCCTGGGACAGGGACAGGAGCCAGGAAATGCCTGCAGCTGGGACAGGGCAGGCTCAGGCTGCAGATCAGGGAAAGGTTCTTCCCCCAGAGGGTGCTGGCACTGCCCAGGCTCCCCAGGGAATGGGCACAGCCCTGAGGCTGCCAGAGCTCCAGGAGCCTTTGGACAGCGCTGCCAGGGATGGCCAGGGTGGGATTATTGGAGGGTCTGGGAAGAGACAGGAGCTGGGCTGGATGATCCCTGTGGGACCCTTTCAACTCAGGACATCCTGTGATTCTGTAACTTTGGCCTCCAAATAGGTCCTGCTTGGAGGTAGGGGCCTCCTCCAGGATAACCTTATCCTGAGGCAGAGCAGTCCTTCAACATCAAGCACCTGATGAGTCCTTCTCTCATTACTGCTAAAGGATGAGTCTATCCACTGAGGTTACCTGAATTTAAAGGTTTCATCCTAAAAGAGAATTTTAGGTCAGAAGAGGCTCTTCCTTGGAGCTGGCAAAACCTGAAGAGGGCTGGGCAGCATTTGCAACACTCTAATTGCCTCAGCAGCCCTGAGAGCTGAGCAGAAGCACTCCCAGGTGGCACAGAGCCTCAAAATGATGTGTTGGAGTCCCCAGCATATCCAACACTTCAGGCTCCTGGGAAATTTAGCTCCTGAGCCAGTCTGACATTTTTTGGAAATTTTGCCCTCTTTATGTGTATTATAGGTTGCATTTAATCATGCTGAGTTGGTGAGTAATAGCTATAAAATACTCTAGCAATTTCATACAAATTTTTTTAACTGCTCAAAGGAAAAAGGATACTAGAGAGGATGAGTCAGGCCCTGAGAAGCAGGTTCCATGGACTCATTCTTTGGTTTGCAAATTGTCTGTGAGCAGATTCTGATTTCTTTAACTGGGTCATTTCCTAGAACGGTTTTTGACTGGTTTTCATGAGTCATTCAGAAGAGCTCAGCTGGTTGCCCACTGCTCTCCAGAATGGGATTCAGAATGTACATATTATCATTTAACTCACAGGGTTTTGTTCCTTCACCCCTCCCAGAGGGCTCAGTGATGGTTGGAAGGAAAAAAAGGGATGAACAGAGAGATGAGCACAGGGATGAACACAGAAAGGAACACAAGGATGAACACAGGTTGACTTTGGTGTAGATGCTGGGAGCGAGTGATTTTAGCATTTGTCTGCTCAGCAGGTTCTCTTATCCTCAGAGGGAGACAGAATCTGACACAGGAACTGAGCAAACTTGGCCAGCAAAGCATTCTGGGGGGCTGACTGAGGTGCCCAACCTGGGATTATGAGTTACAACCTAGAACTTGTCACCCTTGGGTCACCCTTGCTGGGAGGGAGGGATATGGGGGAGCTGGGTCATGGCCTGAGCATGCAACCTCTCCTGAGATCCCTTTCCACCTTGGGAAATGCTTTCAGTTCTGCTCTCCTTCCAATAAACACTTCCCACAAGGGAAAAACAGAGTCACAGAGTACTGAGTTAGAAGGGACCCCCAAAGATCACCAAATCCAACTCTTAAGTGGCATTACTGGCACCTGACTCTGATCAGCCAGGTCAGAGGTTATCAAAACAACAATTTCACATTATAGTTGTGTTGATTTGGCACAGCCTGGTTTTTGGTAGCAGGGGAGGGCCACAAGGAAGTGGCTTCTGTGAGAAGCTGATGGAAGCTCCCACCATGTCCAGCAGAGCCAATCTCTGACAGATCTGAAGATGGACATGCTGCTGGCCCAGTTAGAGAGGTTGGTAGCACCTCTATGATAACATATTTGAGAAGAAAATCAAAACAGCACCCGGGCAGTTTTTTCCAGGGGTGGCGAGGTGCCATGGCCGGGAGCTATCCTGGCACAGCCCGTGGTGATGCGCCGCTGCCGCTGCTGCCATCTCAGCCTTGCCTGCCTGGCCACCCCTAGCCAGGCTGCAAGCAAGAAGGGCAGCAGTGGCAGCTTCTCCTTGCCACGTGCTGCATTGCCCCGCATGAGGAGAGGCGTTAAACAGCGCCAGCGCCGCGGCCACCACCGCTGCCCGCACCATGGCGTGGTGGGGCTGCATGGCCGGCAGCGGAAACACGGCGAGCAATTTCCCAACTGGAACCTGGATGAGATCGACCTCTCGGAGCTGTGGGATCCTGCAGGAATCTTTGAATTAGTGGAACTTGTTGGCAATGGTACCTACGGGCAGCAGGTTTTTTCCTAGTCAGAGATGAGGAGGAAGTGAGGACACGTGAAGAAAACAACATGTCGACCCAAGGTCAGCAGAAAAAGAGGGGAAAGAGATGCTCCAAGGGTTGGATCAGAGATTCCTCTGCAGGCCATGGTGAGGACTATGGTGAAACAAACTGTCCCCTTGTAATGCATGAAGTCCACGGGGGAGGCAGAGATCCACTCGCAGCCCGTGAAGAGAAGTGTTCACGCTGGAGCAGGCAGATGCTGGAGAAAGCTGTGATCCAGCGGGAGACCCGAATGCAGAGAGAGGGCCCCTGCTCCCAGAGAGAGAGAAGGAGGGTGCTTGCTTCCAAACTAGAGCAGCCCATCCTCAGAGGACTGCACCCCGTGGACGAGTGACCCATGCCAAAACAGTTTTGGGAACTGTTTGCCCGTGGGAGGGACTCACTTTGCAGCTGTTTTGGCAAGACTGCTGCTTGTGAGCTTAGAGCCACACTGGAGAAGCTCACGGAGAACTGTCTCCCATGGGAGGGGCCCCATGGCATAGCAAAGGAAAGACTTCCCTCCCTGAGCAAATGGAAGATCTCAAGTGATGAACTGACCAAAACCCCCACGCCCTGTCTCCCTGTGCTGTTGGTGGGAAAGAGGAAGAGGCTGGGGGGCAAAAAAGTATTTTAAAGGCTTATTTTACTTCTCATTATCCTAGTCTGACTCTGTTAATAATAAATTTACTTTATACTTTTAAATTTGAACCTGTTTTGCCCTTAGAGTGTTTGTCTCCCAGTCCTTAACTCATGGCCCCTTAATTAATGTTTTTCCTTCTCCTCTGCCCAGCTGAAGGCAAGAGAGGATGAGCAAATGGCTTTTGTGGGTGCCTGGCATTTGGCCAGTGTCAAACCTCGACATAGTGATAACTTATTTTTATTGAAACAGGTGCATGCTCCTAAAAGGGAAAGTTATACAGTGTCCTAGAGGTTAGAAAAAGTGTTGGCAAACCTGGAAAACAAAGGTACAAAAGTTGCATTGCTTATCTAGAAGCACTCCTAGGAGCAGAAAATCATTCCCATAACAGGGAATATTTAAAAAATGGATTGCCCTCTTCACAGCCCTAATAAGGGGGAGCTGCTTTGGAAAGCACCAGAGGGAGTTGGGAGACTTGGTTTGGATACTGAGAAAAATTTACCCTTTGCAGCAGCTCTTTGATGGCTTGCACCTTCAGGTCACAATCAATGGGTGTTCCCTGGTCTGTGCAAGGCTTCTTTAGGTAAAGAAAGGAGGATAAATTTCACATCGGTAAGAGGGCACTGTGGGAATTGTCCAGCAGAGGCTAAATCCATGGCAGAAGTTGCCAATGATGCCTTAGATTTTAGCTTTTACATTTTTTAGATTTTGTGCTGTTTTAGTGAGTAGTTTTGGGTTTCATGTTAAGTGCTACTAAGCTCTCCTCATAGAGTAGAGAGACAAAACAATTCCTTCTCTAGCTCAATACCAAGGACAACTTTCAAGCCCAAGAACGAAAACAGTGAAGTTAGAAGAAAAAATAAGGAGGATGGAGTTTCATAACCTGAAGCTATTGTTGTACAATTGATGCTAATATGCAAATGGACCAGAACTTATAAAAATGTGGGACCTCGTGGCCAGTTGTCCATTTTGTGACCATTTTGGGGCATCTTGGGTGTGGTCCGGCTGGGCTCTTGTGCAGCCCAGGTGCACCCATTGAGGCATTTTTTATAAATATCTATATATTTATCCATTATATATCATTATATAAATGGATATATATATAGATATCAAATATATATATATATATATCCATTTTTTATATATATCTATATAATTATCCTCTTGCTCTGTCCAGTCTCTGTCCCAGGTCAGTGTCCTGAAGGCATCACCAAGGATACACCTGTGTGCCTGCATACACACCACAATTGTTAAGGTGGCTTTCCAAGGCCGTTATGGTTTGCTCTGGCAATGCCCACGCTGTTCCCCACTTCTCCTGGGTGGCCTGAGCTGCAGGATCTGCTCACGGTGACGAGCATACAGGCACTCAAACGTTGCCTCTTCCTTGTCACCTGTCTCTTTCTTGGTGGCCAGAGGTTCTTGCTTCAGTGTTGGAGTCACAAACATGGCAGATTTCATGGCCCTGTGCTGCACTTCAATGGTGGCAGCCCTGGGACAGCATGGGGTGAACATGATGATGTCAGATTAGCAGTTGGGCTCAATGGCCTTACAGGGTTTTTCCAACCTAAATGAGTCAGTTAATTTTAATGAAGTTCTGGCCTGTTACAAGGGATAGGTAAGAGAGTGATCTTTGCTGAGCAGGTGCAATTTTCTGGGAGTTTTCACACCTGATTTCTTATGGGGGCAGAATGTTTCCCTGAGTGACATACACTTGTGTCATTTTTTCCCCTGTACTTGCCGCAGGACTAGAGCTAAGATACTCAAACACAGGAGTTTCAAACCACCACTCAGCCTAAGCTTCCAGACAATTAACTCCCAGGAGATAATTACTTTTAGAATGAGCTCCAAACTGTAAAGTTGACTTCTCCTGCTGCTCAAACTATGATGTCTTTTGCAGCCATGTCTCTGTGATTTTTGTTTAATCCACACCTAAACTGTAGCCTCTCCTCCCTTTCCCCCTTGCCCTTGATGAAGAGCAGGGACTTTAAATTCTTCACAGAGGAGAGCAGAGCAGGGGGGTGACAAAGCACAAAGAGTTTGTGTCTCGTTTCCTGCTTTCTGAGATTGCAATCCGAGCACACACACATGTTACTTTGATTTTTTTGTTTTCTGATACACTTTATAGTTAAATGTTTTTCATAGTTAGTAATTCTTTCTCACACATGGGTGTTATAATTAGAAGCATGTTAATGTTAAAACAAAGTTGTTTACATACTTTCTCTTAGAGTAAAAAACAACTGATGAGCAATTGTCTTGACCAACGGGTTGAGAAAGATGTTAACCTTCTCCTCCAGTCCCTGGTCTGTGCAGAAATACTATAGAGTCAGATGTTTTAATAGATAGTTTTATATCTTCTTCACCAAAATGTCTGTGTATGTCTTTGCGTGTCCAACAGTGACACACACATATGGTGTTTACACAGCCTCCTGCACACCAGGAGATGCTGACACTTGTTCATTAGCAGCCAAACCTTCACAAAAGCCATGTCAGGTTGTGCTAGCCCAGGGAGAGCAGGGACAGGAACTCCTGGTGAGATGACTGAGCAGGAGACGTGGGGTGTGTGCAGGGGGGCTGTGCTTCACACTCAGAATTTGCCACACCAGATTTCTCTCTCCTCCAAAAATGCAGGACAGAGCTGAGGGAACTGCACAGACCATGAATGTCAGTGAAGGAACAGGAGTTGTCTGACAGGATTAAATTCCAGGCTATAGTGGAATGACACCAACAGGATGCAAAGATGCAGTTTGGCTTTGAAACAGGGCATTGTGCTGAGAGGACCAGGGTGAGAGAGGACAGGAGGCTCTCTGAGCATCATCCACTGCACCATCCCTAGACAGAGTCAGGCAGGGCAGTGCTGCATTCACAACCACTAATTAAGCTGAGAGAGGCTCAATTTTCCCTGGATAAACCTGAACTGATAGGATGCTTTGGCAGGATGGAAGCACCACGGCTTTGGAGTTGTTCAAAGCCGAAGGAGTTTTGAATTAAAGAGGAACATCAGTCACAGTAGATGCTTTGTGTTGGAAATTCAGTGTCATCCTGTTCTGCACAGCCACCACCTGTGTGACACTGGTGACCTGTGGGATCAGATCTCACATTGCAGAATACAGGGCTTTGCTGGAAGAGTAGATGGGACTCTCAGGATTGGGACTAGAAAGTGTTTCATGTTCACAGATAAATTTTGCTGGGTATTTTTTATTACATCCATGCCAGAAGTCAAAGACAGAGGAGCTGCAGGATATGGCTACACTTGGGGTAAAGGTGACTCAGAGCAGAACATCCCTTCTGTCTGTGAGCTCGCAGCTCTGCTTCCTTGTCAGTCCAGTTGCCACACTGGAACATAGGCACATCTGAGAAATGGAGGCCACAGGAATCATGTCTCCAAGAGAGATCCAGAGACTCACTTGGCACAAACACTCCCCGGAGGCAACGCTCCCACAATTCTGATGGATTACCAGGTTTGCCAGGACTTTATTTTCTCTCTGGGATATGCTCTGTGTCTGATCTCATTCTTGAGAGCACTGAGCAGCACAGGGCTGCCTCACCCCTGGCCCCAGGGACATGGAAAGGCACTCTCCCCTCAGTACTCATGTGCCAGGCACAGGTAACATCCACAGCCTGGGATGGAGTGGAGAAACCAGACTTCTTCTCCGCACACTCCTATTGTCTCATCTTGGCACCTTTCTCCCAAGGATCCCATTCACCAGCAGTGACAGCCATCACCTCCTGATGGGGAACCAGCACAGGTAACCCCACCGTGGTCGCACATGAACACCGAGTGTCACTTACTAGTACCAGCCTCACAGGGAGTGAGAGCTCATTCTGTTATTTTTATTCCAGTATGGAGCAGAAACCTATGTGAGAGGCTTCTTTGGCAGATGTGCAATGATTTTGCACAAGCAATTGCTGTTTTGGGTCCATGGCTTGCAGAATCCATGAATTTTCTAATTGCCTGGGATCACAGAGATGCACAAGAACCACGGGGCCAACACACACACGAGAATTTAAGTCTGCTCCAACCATGTGTGGGCAGTAACAAACTTCATCAGGGCAGTGATTATGACCTCTGGCAGGACAGGGGTTGCTCGTGTTTCTGCTGGAGTCAAACCCCTGACTGAGTCACCCAGGGCAGAGGACCCCCTTCCCCAGGGGCAGCAGCTCCCCTAGGCAGCCATCCCGTGCCTAGTACGCGAGCTGTATTTCCTGGAAGGCTCTGGGAGATGAGCTGCCTGTCATAAAGCAGAGCCTGAGAGCTGACAGTGACCAGAGCTGGCATTAATTCACTCCCCACCAGCTCCAGCTGTCTCCCATGCCTGCACTTGGTTTAACCAAGTGACCTCCAGTGGAATTTACAGTCTCCCTGTTTCTTTGATTTATTAGTTGCAGCCTCTGGGTCTGATGATTAGATGGCCCGAGCCCAGCTCTATTCCTTTTTTGGAGTATACTGCAGGTTATTTGTTTATTACAAAGGCTGATGATAAAAAATACTCTGCCACACTTATTCCCAATTGCATCACCATGGCAACAATGATCAAAGTTTTCAAGTTTTTTCCTCAAAAGAGTTTGCTGGTTGTTTATAGAGATCTCCGTGTGTGCCAGGTAGGAGGTTTCTAGTGATTTATCTGGCACACACTTTGTCAGTTATCTATGTTTGTTTGTGTAGCTCAGCTGCTCTCTTCAGCATCTCTGCCCATTTCTCTTGGCCACAGTCCTCAGCTCTCTGTGTGGCTCCTTGAACAAGTCACCTGTTCTCCTGTCTCTCCCCAGCCCCTGATGTCAGGTCACTGCTTCCCTCTGCCAGGGTACAGGGACACCCATCTTTACCAGAGCCACCTCCTGTGGCAGTGCAGGCCTGTCCCTGGTGTCACAGACAAGCTCTGGGATGTGCCTGAGGCTGCACTAACCCTGCATGAGGCTGGGCACAAACCCTGCATGGGACTGTCACAGCACAGCCAGTCTGTAGCTGCACAGATAAATTTGGCCATAACAGAAATCCAATTCGACTAGCCTAGTTCATTATAGAAGAAAACAAGTGCCTGGGTGAGGCAAAGCTAGGATGGATTTGAACACAAACAGGGGACCCCTGCCACCCCATTCAACCCTGAATGCAGACAAATCATTGGCCAGGGCGCAGAGACCCCGACCAAGCAGGTGTGTAAGCGTGGGGATTTCGAACCCCCTGTGAAAGGGGGTGCCCAACAATAAAACCCAGCTGATGTCACATGATCCTCGATGTGATGTGATGTGTGCCTGTCTCCAGCCTATGACCGTGATGTAATAGGGCTGGGCACAAACCCATCATGGGGCTGGGCACTGCAGGCACTGCAGGAGTGGTGGGGAGGGCAGGGCGAGACACGCATGGGGTGAAACAGAGGCTGCTTTGGGTTTTGACCCATTTGAGGTACTGTCAGCATCTGCAAAGGGTGAGATTCCTTCCCCTCTGTCCCTGCTGCCTCCCTGCACTGCCTGGGGTGACAGCGAGGACGCTGCACTGCGGGTGCAGTCTTGGGTCCTGAGGCCCCATGGGCAACAGGAGGTTCTCAGATCACACCAAGGGTTTCCAGCCAATGGAGTCCCAAAAACCAGGCATCACAGAGGGACCTGTGAAATGCCTTTCCATGAAACTTGATGCTCCTTCAGCAACAGCTTCCTCTTGCTGTCTTACACTCTACCCTTGGAAGGAAATAGCCACAAGTGAGGGGCCTGGTCCCACTTGGAGATGTTTCTACCCCAGAGGCTGGTGGCCTGGACAACTCCAGTCAGTCTGCTGGCTTCAGACACACACACCCGGCCCTCAGCATCCTAGTCTTTGCATGATGCTGCCCAGATTTATCCAAGCCTGATTCCCAGCCAACTCATTAGCTGACAGCCATGGTTTCCCAGAGTCCTTGTGCACAGAGAACTTCTCCTTGCTTAGTCCCTTCCTGAAAGTCCTGAAAGTTCACCAGTGTCCTGCTGCCCTGTGGTGCTCAGAACCGGCACCCAGCACCAGTCCCACACTCTGGAGAAGGTGCAGGAAGATGCCTCAGCTGCAGGTGGGTTCCAGAAGCAGGTTCCAAGAGGGCCTAGGACTCCTGGCCTTGCAACCTGTCCCCGGCCAGGCAGAGGGATTGCCCTCCTCCTCCCAGTGTCCCTGCAGCTGAATGCCAGTGGTAAAGAAGTACCAGTAATGTCTCTGCCCTCTTCCCACCTATTATGGGAGCTGCTCATGCTGCTGAAAAGGTCTGCAGACCCTTTCCCTTGCTCTCTCCCCCTCAGATGACACTGCTTTCACCATCAGGCTCATCCTGCACTGCATCACCAGCAGTGTCTTCCCAAGCTGAAACTGAAATACCCTCTCTCATTCCCCACCCCGTTGCCACTTCATGCCCTTGATCTCTCCTGCATGATCCCAACCCTGCCAGTTAAACACAGTTGAGGTTCACCCTTCTGCATATACAAGAGGGATCAGATTGAGCCAAGGAGCCACCCTGAGCGCCGGCTGTGTCCAGGGGCATTGGCCATTGCCCTTCAGTAAGATCCAGTGTCCACAGCAACTCTTCAGGCACAGTTTGTTTAGGCAGTAAGGTTTTGGGAGTCTCATCCCTTGATTTGTTTCATTTCCTCTTTATTATCATCATTCACTTTACACTGGTGCTTTATCTTATGAATATTGATTCTTTTGCCTCACTGGTTAGCGATTGTTTATTCCACACTAACATTTTCTGTTCCTACATTTCTGCACGCTCAGGTGATTTATAAAGGTAGTAAAACAAAGAGTGCTCGTAGCAGTGAACTCAAAAAGCTTTGCTGTGCTAAAGGGTCCTGGGAATAATAAATCAAATCTAACCTTGAGTCAGAGTGTCATCTCTGCTGCATTCACTCTCAGATGTAGTCATCCAGCACTACATCCAGAGCCACACCATCCGCCAGACAGCTCTGTCTGCCCAAAGCTGGTGCAGGGAGATTCCCCTCACTGTGTGTGTCAAAGCCAGAGACTCCCCAGGGAATGGGCACAGCCCCGAGGCTGCCAGAGCTCCAGGAGCCTTTGTACAGCGCTGCCAGGGATGCACAGGGTGAGATTGTTGGGGTGTCCTGGGCAGGGACAGAAGCTGGACAGGATCACCCTGTGGGTCTTTTCCAACTCAAGATATTTCATGATTCTGTGATTCTATGAAAGCAGAGAAGTCTATGGAACCTTGGAGAGTGGCCTCAGAAACTCCCCTCTCCTGAAAGGTCCTGCCAGACATGTCCTTGTGGTGGACTTGTCTCCCAGGGCCTGGGAACCAAAGGCTGCTGGAATAACTGTGCACCTTTAGGTGAAATCCTGTCCTGCTCATAGCTGGAGCTGCTGCCCAGGAATTGGCCCCTCCATGTACCCACAGTGGGCTCCCGAGTCTCTCTGCTCCCTGGGCAGCTCCATAAGCTGGTTTGCAGTGCACACAGACAGCTCCACTCACACACATTCCCCAGTCAGGGCCATGCTGTGACTGCTTAGGAACAGGAAAACAAATGCAGCTGCTGAAAACACAACCCTGACTGCCTGTCACTGCCGCACTGCCTCCTAGAAGGTCGCCAGACCTTTGCTTACTGACTCTGAGGTCCTGCATGCTCAGAAACCTTAATTCCCCTGTCTTTTCCAGGTCAGTGGAGGTCTTTATATCTGTCCATCCATCAGCTCTGGCAGTCTCTGTCAGCACAGAAGGGAACTTTTCTCTTCACCTGAAGGCTGTGGCTGAAGTGAGGAGCCTCAAGTAGGACTCTGGTCAAAGGGCAGGGACAAATCCCAGTCCATTTCCAATCAGCTGGGTGAAAATGGGTTTCCTGGGTGTAAGCCAGGCCAGGGGGTGCCCCACTCTGGACCACTGGTGCAAAGAGAGCCTGGAGGAAGGTGCCTCCTCACTGGGTCCAACTGGAGCAAGCCACTGCTACCCTGTGGTGGTACTGGGCCCCTTCCTGCAAAGGCTGCAGATGGGGTGTCACAGTACCTGATGGCCACGGGGCACAGGAGGTCACACAGCCACACCAGGAGTGTTCCTAAAGCCAAAGGATGGTGGAAGGGAGGAGGGGGAGCCCCAAGGCACAGAATTTCCTCCATCTGATGCAGAACAAAGTACACCCCAGCAGGCACAGTCACCTCCCAAGGAGATGACAGATGGGAACACAGCAGGCTTTCCACATTCCTGCTGAGCCAGCAGGAAGATAAATCCCTTTATTTCCTTTTCTGTTCCTTTGTCTGTGAGAGTGCTGACCCAAAGGACCAACCAGCCACCCTTTAGCCCCCAGGTACCCATGCCTAGGTGTCAGTGCTCAAGGATTTAGCACAGTGATCAAGAGCAGAAAAGAGAAAATCTGCCTAGAGATCAGTGCAGGTGTGCTGGACAGCACAGTGTGGGTCTCATCTCAAATCTGCACTCACCCAGTCACACACGTGTAAAGCAGTTCTGACTGACAGCAGGGATGGCTGTCAAAGCTGCCATCCCAGCTCGGACTAGCTGGTGTCCGTGACAAATTAAAGGTGATTCTCAGTGAAACGAACTTAGATTTTGGCTGAGAAAAATAACCAGAAGAAAGAAACCTACAATTTCCTTGAAATGCTATAAGTATGAAGAGAAAACTCAAGAAAATCATGAGTTGAGTAGTTTCTGAAAGTTTTCTGGTGATTTTTTATCTTGCGATCAGAGAATCAGGGAATTTCCACTGTGGACAAAATTTGTAATTTCAAAAATTCATCTCATTGTCTCCACTGATCACAGAGGAAGCATAGGATATTCGTCCCACTGGACTCTCTCAAGGGATAGCTACTTATGCATCAATGGCTCTTTTAAAGAGAGACATCACTCCCAATTTTCACAGCTGGGAATGACCTCTCTCCACTGTAGCAACAGGAACATGGTGCAAGTACTTGTCAGTTTGTTCGAGGACCATCCAGGAGACTCATTCTCTTTTCTCCTCTCTTTGTTGAGCAGGGTGAGCCCAGTCTCCAGAGTCTGATGTGGGAACTGCCCAGTGCCCACAGCTGCTGAGCACAGGCCCGTTCGCTGCCAGCCTGCAAAGCTCTTCCTCATTTCTTTTCTCAGCAGAAACATCCCATAGGTGGTCCCCTGGATGAAGGAGGAGTAATGCCAGAGAGGACAAAACTCAGGGTTATGAATAAAATTCATAAATCTTTGGCATTTCCCTGTCCACCCCTCATGCAAAGACAGCCCCACGGGTTCTGTTTCCATTTGGTGCAAACCAATTTTACAGTCCTTGGAGCTGTCATTAAACAAAGTCACTAATTTTTTTTTGCAGAGAAACCCACCAGAAGAGATGGAAGGGTGTTGCTCAGCCCTGCCCCTCTCCCCTCACTGCAGAGCCCAAAAGCCCTGTAGTACAACAGCAGGTGGAGGTGATGCTACCCTAGGACTGAGCAGCCACTGTAAAAGATCATTATCTTCAACATGGACTGAGCGCGGACCCCCCTGCACCCACTGAGCCCACGCTGCCCCTGCTCAGCCCATCTCCTGCTCTAGGTGAACAAGCCAGGTTGGCTCTGGTGTGTCCCTAGCAGGTACACTCTGACACCCCTGAAACAGGGGGTCACAATTACTGTCACATCATCTCCCGATGACCGTCATTCTCAGCACATTCTCTGTCCTGCTAAGTGCCCCATAGTCTCCTTGCTTATCTGAGCTCCCAGCGTGTAGCTCCTGGCAGCCTCACAAAGGAGGCAAGCCCTGGAGGGAACAGGATGAATATTCATGGTCACTGTGTCTGGAAGGAGAGGGGAGGCTCTCAGCACATCCACAGGTGAGCAAGACATTCATCAGAAAATTCACATTCAGGGTCTTATTCCTCTTATAGCATTAAATATTTAACAACAGAAACTTTCAAGTGTCTTCACAATGTAATTATAGTGCCAGGAGGATCAGCTCCAACTGCTAAGCCCAGCTCACCGCTGGGACCAGCATTGCCAACAAAAGAGCCTGGGTGGCCCCCAGTCCCACCTGGGCTTCCTAAGCACCTGCAAGGGCAAATGCCAACGCAAATAAAGAAACCAAGGGTGGAAGGTGGAAATATGGAGAGAGGCTGCAGGGGCAGCACAGATGTCCAGGAAGACTAAAATGGAAGAAAAAAATCCCTGTTGCATTAATATAAAAAAATCCATGGTGATAGGAAGATGGGGAGTCTGTAAAGAGGACATGTACCATTTCTCAGGGGCAGCAGTGTGAGGAGGGATGCAGTGGGGAAGGAGCTGAACCCAGAGAAGTGCAAGCAATGCCAAAGTCCCACACTTCCAGACGGGCACACTCCTACCTTGAGGGCAAGATGAGGAGACAGGCAGCTTCTTATGGCTTATGGCTTAAAATACCATCCAGATTTGAACACACAACTCACACACACACACACGCACACACACGCACACACTGTGCTCGTAACTGTCTCTAACATTCCTCAAGGAAAGCTGAGATCCAGTAGTGTATCCACTATGCATCAAGAGAAAGCATTGACCATCATTCAAGGGAGATAGATTCCCAGGAACATTGATTAACACCCCAGCAAGAACATAAGAGCAGTAACACCGTTGGATGATGACAAAAAGGGGGGAAAAGGGTCAAATTCAATATGTCACTGGGTAACTGAAGAAAAACATGGGGTTTCGTAGCATAAATTACTGTGTCAAGGCTGAATTTGCAGGGTAACATTCTCCAGTGTTATCAGTCCTTGGCAGAGAAGCAGCAAAGCTGATACAGAATTGAATTAATAAAGAATTAAAAGCTAGGAATATTATCAAGGCCAGTCAGAATGATATTATGGAACACAGCCTCTGCCCAGCAAATCTGTTCTCATTTGCAGGGGAGAGCACCCATGTGGTTGATAGGATATACAGCCCAGGCACGATCAGGGTGTACAGATTTGGATTAAAACCAGGTCCAGCCAATGTTGTTAAAGCCCATTTGTAAATATGCCAAGCACTGGACAGAAATAGCAGATCTCCAAACAGGCAGGGAATTCTCATCAAATAGGAGTGTGATGGAGGGAATTTTGTGGAGGACAACTCTAAAGACTGCAACCGTGGGGAAGGAAGATAATGAGAGATGGACATGGACATGGACATGGACATGGACATGGACATGGACATGGACATGGACATGATGGAGGTGATGGAGATGGAGGTTGGCCAGAGGAGAGCAGCTTGCCTGTTAGACAAAATTTGCAAGGTGCCAAGTAATGCCAAGTATGAAGCAGTAAGGAAAGAGGTCCAACTCTGAGCCAGCTGGATCTGTGTGAACAATCCACACTTTGTCCTCATGCTGGGTCTTACAACTTGGCAACATCAAAGACCAGCAGTTGCAGCAAATTCCCAGTGCTGCAGCCTCCCAGCCCAGGTACAGCAATCCCTCTGCTGCCTCCCAGACTGCAGAAAACCCTGGACAGGCAGGAGCTCTGCCTTTCCCGGGTCTACCTGGATTTTCCCATAGTTTGCTGCTCATGATCTTCATGTTTCTCTTTCAGCAATCAGCAGGTGAGGTGGAGCTATTGACTGTGTGAACACAAGGCCTGGATTTGCTCTTTGTTAACCATCCTGCTGAAATCCATGAAATAAAGGCTGCTGAGAGAGAAAATCCTTCTACT
Source organism: Polioptila caerulea (assembly GCA_013397295.1). Lineage (NCBI taxonomy): Eukaryota > Metazoa > Chordata > Aves > Passeriformes > Certhiidae > Polioptila > Polioptila caerulea. The sequence continues at coordinate 19,515 of VYXF01007126.1, forward strand.
TTGCCCAGACTTGCCTTCTGGCAGCAGCTACGTTGTTTTGCTATGGTCTCACCCTTTGACAGCCCTGGTTGCATATTATTGCTTAATTATCATCTCATTACACAGCTCTGGCACATTTTGCATGGCCTATGCTCTGCCTGCATCACTAGAGGAGCAGATAACAAATGGCTCCGCATGTCTCACTAATCAGACTAAACCCAGGATCACCCTTCTGGTATGAACCCTGCTGATGAATAGGCATGAACTGCAGCTCCTGGGGATCCCAAATGTTTTTCTCTCCCCCTCTTGGAGCTCTGGGCATAGCTAGGCTGTTTCAGGAGGACAACAAGGCGTATTTGACATATAGCAGCCTCTAGGGCACTCAGCAGAACTCTTGACATGGGGAGACCTGGGCCACCCTTGAGGAGGACCACGGGCAGACATAGGGGATCTGGATGTCTGTCTTGCATCAAGTCCATGGAACAAGCACCCAGGACAATTCCAGGGCACATAAAATGCAAACAACCAATACCGAAAATAGTTACAACGGTAAAGAAGAAGAAGAACAACAACAACAACAACAACAAGCCCTCGCTTCCCACTTTTTCACCCTTTCTCCCACTTTTTCACCCTTTCTCCCACCCCATTATTGCTCTCCTCTTCCTGACCTAAAGAGGTTGGCAGTGTGGGAGTTGATTATAGCCACATGCTTGCCCCTGCAGGGTCATGCCAAGTTCATCCACCCAAAGTAGTTTATGACTGCATCACACTAAAGTGGATAGACTATCGGAATAAAGCTTTACAAAAGTTTTCACTGAGAAAGTGATCCACATAAAAATATATCAAACTATTGATAGTTCTCCTACAGGAAAAAGCAAGGTTGCTATTGAAAAATGTAAGTAATGTGATTTCTAACACCTAGGCAATGTAAGCAGAAATTGAAATTTTGCATAAATGTATATAAAACTTGTATTCATTGATGTGATTGATATTAAACAATAGCAATGCATTTGACAGAGAGATGTCATGATAAAACACCATGGATACAACAGCTCACAGCAGAATTTTATGTTGCAGTTCAATTTTAAACCCCCATCTGTCTCTGCAGATAAGACTTTCACGATGCCTCAGGGTTTCTGAAGGCAGGCCAAGAGCATCCTTGCCATGGTATCAGTTTTCTCAGCTCTGGCATGGAGCAGAGGCACAGGAAACATGAGCCTGTCCATGTCCATAAAACACACAACAGGGTCTGTGACATGAGGCTGCAGGATGTGAGCTCCCCAGTCGCGTGTACGACTCCACACAGCCCTTCAGCCTTTGTTTAACCCCAGAGAAGTGCTCAGGTCTCATTGACACAAAACACCAGGGCTGACAGTGAGCTCTGGGAATGGAGTGTTACCTTGGGATACTTGTGGAAGGGTTGATGTGGCTACTTGTGATTGCTGCTGTTCCTCAGGTTTTTGCACAACAACCATGAAAACTGGTTTTTTTTCTAATTCAATTTTCATCCCACAGTTCATCACTCAGGGTCAGCTTCCATGTAAATGTAGTTGTCTGTCCCCACACAGGCAGCAGCTTGGTGCTGGAGATGTTAATTCATAGCTGAGTTTGCCCATATGCTGTGAAATTGCAGTCAAATAAATGGTCATGGGATCCAAGTGACAAAGAGCAAAGTCCATAGGAACAACACCAGCTCCACTGGGCAGGAATGAGCGCAGATCCTGTCATACAGAGGAGCCAAGCTCTGTTGGAGTGGACTTGGACTCTGAGAACCCTGTGGGTCCCTTCCAGCTCAGGATATTCTTTGATGAAGGATCTCAAGGTGAAGTCATAGGAGGAGCAGCTGAAGAGCGCTTGGTTTGTCCATCTGGAGAAGTGGGGATTGAGCTCAGACCTCCCCAGGGGCCGCAGCTCCTCCCAAGGGCAGCTCTGATCTCTGCTCGCTGGGACAGGAACAGCACCCAGGGAATGGCTGGAGCTGGGCCAGGGCAGGCTCAGGCTGCAGATCAGGGAAAGGTTCTTCCCCCAGAGGGTGCTGGGCACTGCCCAGGCTGCCCAGGGAATGGGCACGGCCCCGAGGCTGCCAGAGCTCCAGGAGCCTTTGGACAGCGCTGCCAGGGATTGCTGGGGGGTCTGCGCAGGGTCAGAAGCTGCACTGGATGATCTCTATGGGTTCCTTTGAGCTCAGGATAGTCTGTGATTCTGTGATTCCATTACTCTGCTAAAACCCCTCTCTCACCCACACAGAGCTGGGTCAGGGATGCTCTGGGGTGGCTGTTCCAGCCTCTTCACCTCTGAAACCTGATTTGATCCACCTTGTCCCTCAATACCTTCTGCCACTCATTGTGTAGGGCCCCATACAGCAACTTTCCATGTTCAATGTGTTATAGATGGTGATTCAATCAAGCCAAATCAATAAATTTACGTAAGCCAAATTATGAAAAAAATGAACAGGATTTATTTTAGCGACATCGAATCACAGAATTTCACACCACAATAAGGTAGGACAATGCTCGAGCATT
>VYXF01007126.1:22414-44427 GCA_013397295.1 Polioptila caerulea
GGTCAGGCCGAATCAATAAAATTTCGAGAGCCAAATTAAAAGGAAAAAATAACAGGATTTATTTTAGCGAAACAAAATGACAGAATTTCATGCCACAATGAGGTAAAGCAATGCTCGAGCATTGGGTGAACCAGGACTGTGCCCCTGTCACAGCAGTCCGGTGAGGTCCACGATTTTCTGCTCACCACGCTCAGATTTTATACAGTTTATTTAGCCTAGGGCCAAGAACTCTTTTGTTTCTTGGAATATTCAGACCTCATCCTTTCAGTCCGATGTTGAGACAATGCCGACTCCCGGGTTAGTTTAAATTTCTGTACAGTCTGAATATTCGGTTAACTTCTTCTCGGATCTCCTCCCTCCTGCATTCTCCCTTTCTGGAAAATCTTTGCATGTGTGTATGCTTCGCATTCTCCTCTGCCGGGAACTCATTGCATATGAGTGTGTGCATGTTCTATCACATCAGTTCTCCTGGATGGCCTCGTTTGCGTTTGAGTTCGATGATGAAATTTACATTCAGTCCTTTTCGGAGGGTGGCTCCTCGGTGGGTCCCGGTCTCTCCGGCCGGATACAATAGCCTTCCTTGTTCGATGGTTTTGATACTTTGTTGGGTATTTAGAAGGGTGGAGTGGTGCTGCGGTCTTGTCCGGTGGTGCCTCAGGCAAGGTTTGCAACACACACTATCTCGTTTTTTTGTGGTTACAATATTAGGACATACTAAAACTACATTTTATTATTAACTAAACAAATTTTGATATATCTTATACATAACAGTTATAACATAAACCATACTAAGATTAAATGAGCAAATTTGATATGTCTCATCCATAACTCCTGCAATAAGGCAAGAACTGTCAGTGAAGAGAGCACACTGCTTTTTATTTTCAGGTAGCTGATTAGATGGATGGGGCCTCCTCAGCACATGTCACCTTCTCCTCCTCCTCTTCTGATGACAGCCTGAAATTTTCACATTTGGGCCAGTTGTGATGATTTCCAAGATCCCAGGGTGACTGGGGCTTCCTATCTGAGCCTGCTGTGTGATCAGAACAATTCAGTTACTCCGGGTAACATCAGTGGCATGATGTATGGCAAAGACTTTCTCTTTGAACACTTAGACCAGCACTGATAGTTGGGGTGACAAAAGGAGCTGTGCTTCTGTTCTATTTACTTCTGAGTGTCCTTAGTGTTATCATGTATGTCATAAACCAATACCCCGCAGTGCACCAACAGAGCAATTCTGACCCGTCTCCCTGTTCTCAAAAGGAGCACTGTGATGGGCAGAGAGTACGTATGAAAATACAGACAGGGTGAGGTACCACGCCCACATGAACACACCAAGCAATATTGTGGCCAGTTGCTCTGTACCTAACTCAACAAATGTTTAGATCAAATTTGTTTCCTACTCATTCTGGGCAGATCTGTTGTTATCTCAAGCCATCAGTGTCCCACACTGGGCACCAAAGAAGGCTGTTGTGGTTTAGGACTGGTATTCTCTAATGCAGTGTTCCCACTGAAAAGCTCTAAACCACAGCTGTTCACTCACTGCCCCCTCTCATTTTCCCTCCCCCTTGCCTCTGCAGGGGCATGGAGCTGAAAATTGGAGGCACAAAAGGTACAGATCACAGTTTGAAATAAGAACAATTTACTGGAAACAGCAATGACATAAGAAAACAAACAGTAACAGCAAGAATATTAACAAAAAAGTGTACAATAGAGGGTGTGATTCACATGCCAAAATGCTCACCAGGGACCCTGAGACCATGAACAAGGGCCAAAGGCTTCCCCCTTCCCACCATCTTTGACTGGAAGCCATTTCCTTCTCAGGAGCCCAAGAGAGTCCTTTGCTCCTCCCCAGCAATGACCTGAGGCGGTATCGAACAACGGGAGGGTCCTGGCTGAAACCACGACAGTTTTCAATAAACTTCAGCCCTACTCCAGCTAGAAACTCAGAGATAGAGAGATGGGCAAAAACTGGAAGCAGGGGTCACTACTGAAGAAGTCCTGCAGCATCACTGCAGGGTCACAGTCATCCCTCCATGGAGAGTGTTGATTCAAGTAGTCAGCAGGAGCTCTGTTCCACAGAAAAGCACTGAGGGGATGGAGGAACCACATCCCTCTGAGATCCCAAAGGTCCCGGTGACCTTGTCCCCTCTCTCTGCCTGTAAGGTGGTTGAAAACAGTTAATTTCAGTCCAACTCTGTCACTGACAAGCAAGCAAGGAGAACAGTTTCCCCATTAGCATTCTGCCAGATGCCTTCAGGACAGTTTAATTTACATCTGTATTATTTTTGTGATTTAAAAGATTCACAGGGACCTTCCTAAGATTCAGATGTATCTGGAATGGGATCTCCACACCCTAGTTTATTTGAAGATCTCTTTGTCAAGTCATAAAATACTTTGGTTTGGAAGGGACCTTTAAAGGCCACAGGAGGAAGTGTAGAATATGTTTAGATGTCATGGAATCATGGAATGGTTCAGGTTGGAAGGGACCTTCCAGCCCCCTGCCATGAGCAGGGACACCTATGCTTGGAGTAACCAGCCCCATCCCACCTGGCCTTGGACACTTTCAAGAATGGGGCAGCCACGGCTTCTCTTGGCAACCTCTGCCAAGGCTCAACCACTCTCCTCATGAAGAATTTCCTCCTAATACCAAAAGTAAGTCTCTCCTCTGTCTGTGTGAAGCCATTCCCCCTTGTACCATATGTATGTAAATATGGAGAAATATGTATGTAGAACTGTAGAATATTCTACAATAAATAGAAATGCATGACATTTATGGGACTTTAGGGTTTTTTCTCAAACATCCTTTAATCTCATGGCCCTATGAATTGTAGCAGTTCTGGCCTGGAGTGTCCTGCTTTATTTGTAGGTCATAGTGCAATGTTCTAGGCAGTTGTGCCTCACCTTCCCACCATACCAGAGTTATGGCTGTCTCCCAACAACAAGAGGAGAAAAACCTTATCCCAGCCTGGACAGGCAAGCCTGCATGAGGAGGGAGAATGTGCCATCTCCTGTAATGGGAAGCATCACAACCTAAACACACAGGGGATGAGCCAGAACAGATTGGATCCACAACGGATTGGATCCAGAATGTGGAGGCTTCCCCAACAGTCCAGAATGTGCCAGCAGGATTTCAGTGGTCTTCCTCACCCACCACAGTAAGGATCAGCATCTGGTCCCTCCTGGAGTTCCTATCAGAAAACCCAGGTAAAAAGAAATATTTGGGGTATTTTTTCACTGGTGTCAATGTGCAGATGCAGCTTCTCCAGGGATAACAGAACACATCATGAGCCCTTTGTTCAGGCAGTTCCCTGGGAGCAGAAGCTGGAGAGTGGATGCACATCCCCTTCTCCATGATGTGTCACACAGCTGGGCTGCCCCCTCCTCCAGGTCGTCCCTGCCCTGCACAAAGCCAGTGTGCTCCTGCTCTGGAAGAAGTAAAACAAAAGAGAGAAAGGAGCTCTTCATTCATCTGTGATGGCTACAAGGGGAACAAAAACCTTGGCTCAAACTTTAAAAGTTCTCAATTCCGAGAGGAGCTGAGCTCTTGGCACAGCAGGAGCTTTGGGCCCAGCCATAGCTGGAGAAAGCAAGTCAGAATAATGCCTTGAATGAAGGGGAGGAAGGGGCCACCTGGTAGCACATGGGTCAGGTTGAAGGACTGCCAGCTGCTCTTCCCTGGCCCTGCAGGGACTGAGTGATTGATGGCATTTGGCATCTTTCATCTGCAGCCACTCGGTGCTGATTCCAGTCAGGCTAAACAGAGCTCCCCTCCACCAGCCCAGCATATATATCTGCTAAGAGAAGTGACTCACCAGGGCCTGCTAAAGAAAATCCATTTTGCACTGAAGTCCAGAGAGCCTGCAAGGAGACTGTCTTCCATGGATGAGCTCTGGGAAGAGTTAAAGCACAGCGTCAAGCTTTCAGCAGAGATAAAATGTTGTTCTCCTGCCTTTCTTTTAATTTTTTTTCCTCTTGCTCTTAAAAAAATGCCTCATTTTCACTTCAGTGAAGTTGAAGAGGCAGGAAATAATACAAAGGCTCTTTACAAAGCCCAGCTTCTTTCTTCTGTGGCATCTGTGCTGAAGTATCTGTGATGGTAACAGCCTCTGCTTTCTCTTCACAGGACTGAGCTTCATCAAATATTCCCTCTCTTGAGGCTGCACAATGGTGGGATTCCCTCTCCCAGCTCCATTGCTTTTCCAGTCACACTCTGAGCTGCTTACAGAGCTCCAGCAGAGAAAAAGGAAAACCTATTCTGTTTGCTGCTCCCAGTGAGAAGAAGAGGCTGTGGCACCCCTCAGCCTCCCCAGCCCCAAGGAAGCTCCCGCACGGGCCAGCCAGATACAGGGGGCTTGGTGACAACACTGTCACCCCGACAGATACACCTGTCCAATCACCATTTTCCAGGCATATTTTAATCCTCTTTGGATTGCTCTAATCTAAATAATTATTCAGCGCTGAGTACCTCTCTCCACTTGACAGGAATGGTGGCAGCTGGTTGTGCTCTCTGTGCAGCACCTGCCCCTGCCAGCCCTGACATAGGGCACGGCATCTCTGCCACAGCCCCTGTTCCCTGTGCTCCCTCTGTCCCCTCAGGACCCCCAGGCCCAGCTGATCCCAGGACCCCAGCAGATCACTGTGCCTCATTTTGTGGGTTCATCCCAGGGACCGTGGGCTGGCAGAGGTGAGGGCTCCCCACCTTCCCCCACCAGGACTCCCCACTCTACACCTGATCAGCAGCTCTGCTCCAGCACAGTGACATCTGCTTGTATGGCAGGTGACAATGACTTGGTGGCCAGCTCAGAGAGGAGCGATCCTGCTGTCCCCTCAGCCTCTGCAGGCAGCCATGGACCCTGAAAGCATTGCAATTGCTCTCCACAGCTCATGCCACTATCTCTATCGTCACCCATCCCCAAGGAGAGCCTGAGGACAGCAAGCCTGCCGGACACACGGGGCCATTCTGCTCATGGCCCTGGCCAGCGTGCCTTAGGCACCTCTGGCAGGGCCCAGACAAGGGCCTGGGGATGAGAGGGAATGGTGTCTGTCCCAAAGTGACTGTCTCTAACAGAGGGGATGTAGCACAAGGGTGGGGAGGTGTCACACCCCGGGCTCAGGTAGGTACCAGGGGACTAGGGAACATCCCAGCACCCTTGTTCAGAGTGGGGAAGCAGCCCCAGGTAACCCCAGGTCTTGCAGGCAGCAGAGGCCACAGCAGCAAGGGCATCAGGTTACCTCAACAGCATCTGCTGGACCTGCAGCAGCGCAGGCAGTGCTGCAATGTCCTCTAGCTGCCTGGGACAGGGTGTGCACACACAGGTAGACCCTGTGACCCTGTGGCTCTGCTTAGGAGTGCAGGAGCTCCCTGACCACTGATCTGGGAGCTGCATGTCCCAGTGTGGGCTCCAGGTGCACCCTGTGCAGCCCCTGCCCCTGGGAGATGCTCTCACCCAGGTGTGGCAGATCAGGCACCAGGCCCAGCTCAGCCCCTGGTAGTGCTCCCAGCAGGATACTGGTGATGATGGGCAGGCTGATGCTGCTGGGGTTCTCTTAATCCCTCCTTTCCCCTCTGGCCCATTGCTACTCTGAGAAGTCTTCTCTCAACACTCTCACGTTGACCCCAAACACTCCAGGAGATTGCACTCCTGCTGTTTTTCTTCCAGAAATATCATTTTCGTAATGAAAGTGTTACTGTTTTCACCTCTCCCTGGTGCAGACACCCTTTGTTTTCTTTCATTTTTTTAATTCTCAAGTTCCTCTCCAGTATTTCCACTGTAAAAAATTGACTCAGAACAGCACATTTCACCTCCTCCCACAGGTCCATACAAGGGCAGTTTCCCTGTGCAGGTGGTGGAGAAACACATCCCATGAACCATTGGCCAGCCTTCCCACTCTCCAGCAGACCCAAAACTTTGCTCCTGTTCCCAGGCAAGGAAAAGACAAGACTGGAACATCCTGCCCCAAGGCACCCTGCATGTGTGTCCAGAGACCAACTGCTCCAAGCAGGGAGAACCAGGGAGGGGCCACAGAAATGATGGATGGCTCAGGAGCCATGCGAAGAGAAGAGGGTCCTCCCTTGGGTGATGGGAGAAGGGACCCACTAGGTGTCAGTATATCGAGACCTGTGTCTGTAGCTCCTCCCTGCACCTCAGCAGCTCCAGGTGCTGCATTATCCCCATGGAGGTACCAGCTGGAGTCACAGAAAACACGGATGATGTCCAGGCTTGCTGGCCCTGTGCCTGCATTCCTGCCTGTGACCACATGGACTTGGAGGGCCAAAGTGGCTCTGGCACAGCATGGGCAGGAGGCTTTCAGGGTCAAACCCAGATGGGAAAAAAGGTGGAAATAGGAGCTTTTGAATCTGTATACATGTTTCCTCATTTACCTGTTCTGCCTGATTTTGAACTGGATAAAGATTAAAAAGCAATTTAGGAAAACAAATAAATGAAAAGCTAAACCAAATTAATCTTTTTTTTTTTTTTCTGAGGAATAATATCTGGATTTTTAGCTGATGTGAAAAAAATATTTGGTTTTGTGCTCACAGCTTCCTTTGGGCTAAGTGGGTCTCCTCTTGGTGAGAGTAATCAGCCCCAAGGCCAGGCTGACTGGGGAAGGAGCAAGTAGAGTTTCTTCAGAAGATTTCATCTCACAAAAACAGCAGGGATGAACCCAGTGACCCCTAGTCCATGATGAATCCCTAGGAAGATTCCCACACCAGGCAGCACAACTCTGCCATCCAGGAAGCACAGAGAGATCCCCAGCTGGGTAGGAAAAGTGGCTGCAAAGGGTGAGAAGGTGTTTCAGGTGTCCTCCAAGGGTGGAAGCCCACACCCTGGGGAGAAAATGCAAGAATTAGGCAGCTCCAGCCATGTGCCCAAAAGAAACAGAGTCTCAGAGTGCTCCACTCTTGGTTCATCTGTACTACAATCTGTGTCCCTCTGCAATTATCTAATACAGCAACATCACAAGTTATTTACATATTTATGGAGTATTTGCCTCAAAACTCATAATAGTACAAAAAACTTGATCATACAGCTGGTAATTTAAATGAAAAATTGTTATTCATACATTTTCATTGTAATGTCACATGTCACAAAATATTACGGGTTCATAAGGCAGTCAGGGCTCTGCTAATAATTAGAATACATTACCACTTTGATGAGGCATTTACACAAAACTGCAGAACCATCTTGGAGCTGCTGAGATGTTCCCAGCACCCCAATTAAAAAAATGTCAGAGACTTTTATCTACTCTTTTGATTGTGCAGCATAAATCCCATAAATTTTGCCTAATTTCTGACACTTGGCACACAGCAGGACATAGATGTTGTCACCTCCTGATCTCCCTGAAGAGCCTTGGGGTGCAGGTGCTTTGGGCTCAGCACAGCCATTGCCTCTGTGGCACCAGGTGTGAACAAGTCGCAGTGCTTGGAGGAGCTGTGGGGACAAGAGCCATGGCAGAACCTGTGAGGGACCTATCTTTGGGAGGTGCAGAGGGCCTGGGTGTGCCTGCAGACCCAGGGTGGGAGCTCTGCAGGGTAGAGATGGCCCAGGGGATGGATGGGCAGAGGGCACAGGGACTGTGGAGTGCCCCTCAGGGTTAGTCAGGGCTACACCTGCCCTATCACCTCAGGTCCCTCCTGCACAGCCCTACTGCCTCCTCCATCCCATTTCCCAGTGCCCCCAGCCTCTGCTCCAAGTACTTGATTCTTTCCTACCTCATCTTAGACAGCCCAGCCCACCCTGCTGGTCCCTTCACATAAAACTTTCACCAGCCATTCCACCTCCTGATCCACAGTCGGTCCCCACAGCCTCATTCCATGTGTGTGTCCCCCAAACCTTGGTCACTCGGACTCATCGGGCCCCACGGTCCCATAAGCAGAGAGCCGTGGTCACTCTGCTCCCCAGATGCACCTCTCCTCAGATACCAGCAAGGGCATCAGGGACAGCCCTCCCCCTGCTCCCAGCTGCTGCTGTGCCCTCTGGGCCTCCTCTGAATGCCTGTGTGTAAAGTGGAGATCCAGGAAGGAGGATTCAGCCCTGCCTGAGCCCCTCAGTGCTGGCAGGGGATGCAGTGGGACTTTCCTTGGGGAGCTGAGGTGTGTAGGACACCCGATGACACCTCAGATCTCTGTTGACCGAGCACAACCACCCCACCACAGTAAAGATGTACAGCCCTCAGTGCCAGGCAAATGGGCCTGGCACATGTGTTACATTTGGGGGCTTTGGTAGAAGAGGAAATACACGTCCCATTCGCCTTCTCACTTATCGTAAGGGCTGAGGGAAGCTCTGTCTCTACACAGGCTGCTCACTGAACTCAGCTTTTGGGGCAGCCCAGTCACCCATCTTCTGCAACCCAGCCCCTGAGTAGCCCAGAAGGGCAGACGGCCACCCAGCAATGGCTCCACCAGGGAACTGAGACCTTCAGGGAGAAACAGATGGAAGTGTTGTCACATCTTGAAGGAGCAATTATCTTGGCAGGCAGGGCAGCAATGAGCTGTGAAGTTATGACAAATTCCACACAGCACCCTCCAGAATTTGAGAACACAGCAGGGAAGTCTCAGATGAAAAGGGAAACCCCACCCTCATCTCTGGAAATTTTCATGCCACTGGGTTCATTGGGGTGTTGGCTTTTCCTGATCCCCTAGGAAGCCAAGGCAGGGCCCTCAAGAGCAGCGCATCTCTGCTGGCAGCACACACCTTGTGCCAGGCTCACACTCACAAACCACCTGGAGGCTCGGGCAGAACAGAACTGGGATGCACAGAGAAAGGGATGAACTGCAGGTAATTAAAGCTGGGAGGAAATAATCAACCAGGGCAGGACAGAGTTCAGGGACCACAGAATTGCAGAATCCCAGAATGGTTTGGGTGGGAAGGGAACTGTGATCCCATCCAGTGCCACCCCGTGTCATGGGCAAGGACACCTCCCACTGTCCCAGGCTGCTCCAGCCCCAGTGTCCAGCCTGGCCTTGGACACTGCCAGGGATCCAGGGGCAGCCACAGCTGCTCTGGGCACCCTGTGCCAGGGCCTGCCCACCCTCCCAGGGAACAATTCCTGCCCAATATCCCATCTAACTCTGCCCACTGGCAGGGTGAAGCCATTCCCCCTTGCCCTGTCAAGAATGTTCAAGGCTGCAAAGCCAAGAGGTCCCACAGATGGTCTCAACTCAGCTGGTGGCTTCACATTGTTGTAAGTGACATCTGCAGGTGTGTTGTTGCCTGCTGGCAGCAGGAACAGCCTGCCAGGAGTGGTGGGAAGGAGAAGGGGAATCCTTAGGCTGTGCAGAAATGGGCTGAGAGCCTAAAACCCACCTGTTGCTGCTGGGATGGTCTGTGGTGAGCAGCACACCCTGTGCAGTTGCACTCGAAGGGAAGGGGGGGGTGCTGGAGGGGGCTGGAGTGACAGATGAGGATATAGGAAAGCACAGTTTTGGGACACCCTGGCAGTAGGAGTGGGGCCCTCCCATCCACGAGTGCCATCATGTGGAATGGTCCTTGTGCCACTGGCCCTGCACGGCCATCCTTGGCCCAGACCTCAACCCTGGCAGGGTCTGGGGACAGTGCTAATGTTCCAGCACTCTCTTGTTCCTCCCATGTAAGAAGGGGGGTGACGCAGCAGCTCCTGGAGGGCTGAATGACCCTTCAGCCCCAGGAGGGTACTGGGAGCCAGAGCCACAGTTAGAGAAGGTGACAGCCACATGGCTGTGACCCCATGGGCAGTGTCTGTGGGCAGGACAGGGCTGGTAAGGACCCAGATAGGCTGGACCTGCCTGAATCATGGAAGGGTTGGGATACAAATAAACCTTACAGGAAACATCTGAAGGGAAATACGGGCTTGGCATTGTCACACAGTGAGACTCTGCTGTGGCTAGGGCAGGGACAAGGCTCTTCAGGGGGTGGAGCTGCAGATCTGCCCCAGCACACCCAGCTCACCTTTGGGCTCTATAGCTCTCTGTGCTCCCCCTGTACCCAGCCAGGGCTCAGCTCTGCTCCCGTCCCTCATCCAGGCTAAAGCTCTTCATCCTGCTGCCTTTGCACCATAGTGTGGAAGCAGACCACAGAGCGCTGTCACTTGGAATTGTGCCTTTTTCTGAATTTGTTACTAAAGTCTTTAATTGCACATTGTGAAAGTACACACAGGACTAATCATATCACAAGGAATTTTGGGTCAGAAATAAACAATTACATGATTGGCATCTTAAAAGCAAGATGCCTCTCAAACACCTGAATAGCACTATAGCAAGAGAAAAAACTTCCCCAGTCATTCAGGTTTAGCAGAGTCCATCTTTAAGAAGAGAGAAGCACTTTATTTCAGATCAAAAAGGATGACCCCAGGGATCCTTACCAGACACTGTAAACTACATCATAAAAGTGAAATAACTTTTATCCAGGCTCACAAAAAAACCCAAAACACCTTCCTTTCAAGAATATTCTGTGCAGCTTAAAAATTACTCTTATTATAACGAATCAATTTCATAAGCACGCTAACATCTTTATTCCTCAAATGTTAAGTAGAATATTTAGAACTAGAGAATGTATCTCTGAACATCTTCCTTACATCTAAATTCATGTTTCTGCATAAAGGTCAAAGCTTTTCTGGGTACTTTTTTCTTGCTAAGCTCCTTCAGAGGTGTTTATTTACAAATTATCTGCTTCCACATGTAAGCCTCATATAATAACTCCTGTTTCTTTTGTTCTGAGTGTGGGAGATGGAAGTGTACAAGTGTAGCAAGGCCATTTGCTGTCATAATTGGATCTCAAAGCAGGCACTGAGTACAGAATGGAGCAGAAGTGGGCCCAACCCCAATCTAAGCAGAGCTGTGGATGCCTCACCTGGCACACAAACCTGTGGTACCTGGGCTGCCTCCTTTGGCAGAAGCCCCTATGACCTTCCCCTGCTGGTCACGGGTTCTCTCAAGGGGGAAATGTTGCTGCTCAGTACAAACACAGCAGGACAGGACTCACTCCCAAGGAGTTACATTAAAAAGACAATCATAGAATAAACTGGGCTGGAAAAGACCTTTGAGATTGAGTCCAACCTGTGACCAACACCACCATGTCAAACAGACCATGGCACTGAGTGCCACATCCAGTCCTTCCTTCAATACCTCCACGAACAGCTGTCGGTATTAGCTCCATGGGGGATCAATTTGGCTAGCTCAGAATCCCCGGCAAAACCGACAAGGACAAAAGCAAAAGACGAGAGGCAGTCTTTCTTTTCAGGACTACATCCCACAGCTTGAATGGTGGAACAGCTCCCGGGGGGACAAGGGAGGGGGAAAGAGGAGAAGAAATAGGAAGAAAGAGACCAAACACCTCGAGGAGGGAACTTTTAAACTCGGGGGAGAGGGGGGCAGAGGAAAGGAACCAAAGCCAATGGGAAACAACTGATGGGAGGGGTGAAGGGAGGAACTAACCTAGAGGAAACTAACTTACAGGATCCGCAGGGTGCACAGAATAAATTCCTTAATGCAAAATAATAACTCAGTGATACATCAGTGCAATACAACAAAGGGTGACTCTACCACCTCCTTGAGGAGACTCTTCCAGTGCCTGCCCAGCATTTCTGTGAAGAACTTCTTCCTAACGTCTAAATGATGTCTGCAATGAGTGATGATCATTCTGTTTCAAAACTCTCCCTAAAATTTCAGTTTCTCAAAAACAGTAGTCATGCTGAAGAGTCAGAGAACAGAGATTTGTCCATGGGTAAAGCAAAGTGTCAACTGCTTTAAATTCCTGATGATCTCAAGGGGCATTCGGGAGGTGAACATTGCAGAGGCTCTGGGACTCTCCCAGCACAGCAGCAGAAGCCATGGGTGTGATGATGCACACGCTCAAAGGTGCTCCGTAGCCATGAGCAGGTCAAAGCATCCAGCCAGAGAAAGGACGATAGAAACCACCGTTTCCTTGAGCTCACACAGTTAAATTTTTTTGGGTAAGCAGTGGCTAGACAGCTAAAGCAGGGAATGGCGAACATGGAGAGGAGTCAAGACACCCCCAGGTTTTAATGTCACTCAGCACATAATTTCTCAACACTGAGACCAATAGGAGGCTGTCAGTGTTCTGGCAAGGAATCAGAGTTAATGTATTCTCATAATGAATTTAATGGGATAATGAAATGCTGTTGTAATTGAAGGTATTAACATCTTCTCCTGTTAAATACCAACTTCCTTAGACCATGTGTTCCTTGAGAAAAGCCATGTGCTAATCTTGGTAAACACAGAGAAATAGTGGGATTTAATTTGGGTTTAGGAGTCTCCATATCCAGACATTTGGTGAGTTTCAATACTACTTTGAGTGACTTATTTTAAATAACTTATTTAAATGCTTTCTTTGGTTGCATTGGATTTAACTGAGATTAATCAGCTTTACATATGCAGATACTATTTCGATTATGTGAGATATGTAAAGAGGATTCTCCAGCCTTTGAATTTGGCTATCGTGCCTATCTCTAAGCTCCTTTTATTGTCTAAAGTGGATGAGGGGGAACTCACCAGCAACTCAGGAAAGGATGTGCCTTATCCCTGGCTCCAGGCACAAATGCTCTTGTCCCCCACATCTCAATTTTCAGCTCCCAGCAGAGCTAATGGCTGCAGCCACTGTTTCCCATTCCTGTTCTGTCTCCTTTCATCAATAATTAAAAAGTCATTTTCATTAACTGTGGTTGTTGTACCTGCCTCAGCTGTGGTGGATAACAAACCAACTCAGTGTCTTGGGATCAGCAGACACTGAGGAAAACTCAGAATCTGGGCATTCAGGGGCCCCTTGGTTGAATTTCAGCCTTTTTTTTGAAAGAGAATTATTACCAGCTAGTCAGGAGATCCCCACGAGAGCTGAGCTAAGGGCAACTGCCCCAAGAGCATCTACCCTTGGGATGGAGGGGAAGCCTTCACAATCTGACTTCACTTATCACATTTGCAGCCACACGGAGCTTTGGAGGGTGGGAGTGATGCTGTGTGAGGATTTCCACCAGTTCTGGGTAGTGCCTTCCTGTGTGTTTCACCTGCATCCCCCAGAGCCAATGAGGAGGTCCATGACCTGACGGTACAGCTCAGACCTCAGCAGCAGCATGAGGAGACCAGGAGACACAGGAGTCCCTCCAGCAGCAGATTCAGTTTGTATATTGCCTTTGTGCCCGGAAAATGTAAATAAAAATGCATTTTTGTAAAAGAGTATAAAAATCCAGACCTGTATTTGTCCAGGTCTCACAGGGACATGCTGGTTCCTCATGGGGAGTTTCCAGCAGATAGATCACAGCAGAATCCCTGGGCAGCATATCCTTCATCCCCCCAGCTGGAGCCCAGGAGGAGAGAGAAAGGTTCCTCATGTCAGCGTGGATATCATTCCTTTATCATTCCTTTGGTCTCCCTCGGCCTCTTACTGCTCAACCACTCCCCTGGCAACCAGAAGCTGCTGAAGGAACCCAGGGATAAAGGAGCTGCCTGCACCACATTTACAGCTCTGTAACTATTTGTTTGGGTGGCAATCATGCAGCTCTAGAGCCCGGGATTAGTCTGTTCCTCACTCTTCAATTCAACACCATGCTCTGAAATTACTGTATTTCTGTAGGTCTCTGCTTAAATGCATTCTAAAAAATAGTTGGAGAAATAGAGAAGTGCAGAAAAAAAGCTACAAAGTTGATTTAAAGGCCAAGAAGAGCACTTTCCATGCAGAGATTTAAAAGCTGCAAGCTGGTTAGCTTTTAAAGAAGAAGACAGAGAGGTGACTTCATCATCACATCTAAACTCCTTCAGTGGGAGAAAATATCTTGCAATAAAGACTCTGTGACTGCAATGCGAAAGGCAAAACAAGAGCAGGAAGCTGAAGCCAGCAACATTTGAATTATAAATTAGACACTTTTTTGGAAGGAAAACATTTATCCACCACTGAAAGTAGCCTGAAGAGATCTTCCTGAAAGATGTGTTTCAGTCAAACCCAAGTCACTGGATGCACTGCATGATGAAATGTAATGACCTGTGATTTACAGGAAATCAAGTGTGATGATCTAGTGCATCTCTCTGGCTTTAGTCTCTGTGAATCTATTAAATGAAACCATCACACTAGCTGCAAACCAGCAACAATTTCCCCCTCCTTGCCACACACCTGAAGATGAGGAGATGGCTGGAGCTCTCCTGGAGGCACATACCACTCTGGAGAGAGACAGACAGATTCCTGCAATGTCCAGAGGGAAGGCTGGGGGGAAAACTCTACCTTGTGTCAGCTTAGTGCAGTTTGAGATGGATGAATAAATGGCTGAGATCAAAGACCCAGAGCAGCTGTGGCTGCCCCTGGATCCCTGGCAGTGTCCAAGGCCAGGTTGGATGGGGCTTGGAGCAAATGGCATAGTGGACGATGTCCTTGACCATGGCAGGGAGTGGGACAAAGTGAGTTTTAAGGTCCTCTCCGGCCCACACCAGTCTGTGATTCCCAGGCTTTAGAGGTTTCATACCCCTGGTGCAGGAGAAGGCACCGATGAGCTGGGGATGGGCAGCGACTCAGCAGTGCTGCAGCCCCACTCGGGAGCATTCCTGTGGGCAGAGGGCTCTGACAAGGCACTCAGTGATGCTCTCAGCTCAGGCCTGACCCCTTTCAGGGGTCGGGACTCTAGGGACAGCTGAGCACAAATGGGGGAGCACTTCCCAGGTGAAGCAAACACCAGGATTGCTGCAGTTTCACAAACGCGACCCACAGCAGTGGCACAGGGTCTCCTGCTAACTCCAGGACAAGTCCAGAGCCTGGCAAAGACTGAATCCCACCACCCCTCTCCTCTCTGCACCCCTCTAGGAGCACTGAAGAAGAAAAGAAAAGCCAGAAAGCTCTTCCTTGGGTGCATGGCAGAGGACATCCCCGTTATCCTGTCCTCTGGAAGCCACGGATGTGCTTCGTATTCACAGCACAGCCAAATTATTTATAACAGTTATTTTTCATTTTGAGTTTCAAGGTATAATAAGGTGGTTATAAAACTGATTTAGGGATAGAAAAGTTTGATTATAAAGGGAAATTATTTGAAGGTTTCAATGGGAGGAATAAGTTGTATGAAATAATGGTGCTGTTGGAGGGAAGAGATGCACAGAATCAAAATATTTAACTGTTCCCTTGCCCCAAGCACGGCCATCCCACCAGCCTTTGTGTTCCAAGAGGAGGGCTTAGGTTTCCCAGGGAAGAAATTCACATTCCCACTGTCTCTGAGCTCTTAACACAGAGCAGGGAGGGCAGGAGGAAATACTCCCAGCAAAAGGAAGTTTGCATAGCAGGATCTGGAGAGCAGGTTAGCAGGGGGAAGGACAACTGTAGGAACATTATGATACAACACTTCACCTCAGAAATTGCTATAAAAGTGATGGATATGAAGCAGGCAAAGGAGCAGACAGAGGGCTCAGCCTCCTATATAGATGATGGGGAGGAAGGGAGTGGATTGAAAGATGGAAAACCCCTGATTTTTCACTGTGGTGGGACCTTTTTTTCCATACATCAGTAACAGCACCTCCTGAAGAGCAGAGGAGGCTAAAAAGCCATTCCCAATCCTCCTCCCACTGGGGGCCCTCTGCTCATACAGCTCGGAACACTGGGATGGGTCATATGGGCTGCCCTAGTCCACGAGGAGATCCCTGCTCTTCCCTGCCCACCTTCCAGCCTGCAGTCCCCCAGACCTCATTCCAGCTGCACCAGTGCTGCTGCAAGGTACTTGGAACGGGACAGACCAGTATTTGGTTTGCTCCATAATCTGGTTTATTCCATAAATCAAACTTTAAATATTTGTCATTAAATAAACTCACACTTTAACAAAAAAAGTATTGTTTGCTGGCACTGTGGGAGGAGTTAACATATTGTTTTGCAGTGGCTTCCTTCCTGACATGGACAAGGTCCTGCAGAGAGGACACCTCTGCCCTGCTGCTGGGAGAAGCTCTGCAGTACCCAAAGCCTTCATCTGTAGCACATTCATAAAATCATAAAATCATGAAATCATGGAATGGTTTGGGTTGGAAGGCACCTTAAAGCTCATCTCTTTCCACCCCAGGCACAGACAGGGACACACTCCACCAGAGCAGGCTGTCCATGTCCAGACATTTCTCCTGCAAGGCTACAGTGGGGATGTGCGGTTGTACCCCTGCCTTGTATGTCTTGTATTGTTGTATGACTGCCTGTGGAGAAGCAGATGCTGTGTGAATGCACACCAATACCAAGGGGCTCTGTGGGGTTGGGCACAGAGCTGGGGCTGGGGACAAACTTGGATGCACCAGTGCTCAGGTTCTCCAGAGCCGAGCAACTTCTCCTTAGCCAGGGCATTTGCTAGGGACAAAAGCAGCTTGGTTCAGTTCTGCTCCTGAGAAGTCCAGTTCATCCTGCTCCTCTACACCCTGCTCTGTGGAGGGCACCCAGGGTCAGATCTGGCCCTCAGGCAGGAGATTGTCTCAGCAGTCTGGGCTCTGGCTGCAGCTTCTGCAGGTACAACAACCTTCCCAAGTGCCAGGATGACACTGAGCAGCAACAAGAGCCAGGGGGATGGAGGGCCACAGCAGTGCAGGAGGAGATGGGGAGCATGAAGCTGTGCCAGGGCAGGCTCAGGCCGCAGATCAGGGAAAGGTTCTTCCCCCAGAGGGTGCTGGGCACTGCCCAGGCTGCCCAGGGAATGGGCACGGCCCCGAGGCTGCCAGAGCTCCAGGAGCCTTTGGACAGCACTGCCAGGGATGCCCAGGGTGGGATTGTTGGGGGGTCTGGGCAGGGCCAGGGGCTGGGCTGGATTATCCTGGGGATCCCTTCCAACTCAGGATATTCCATAATTCCATGAGCAAGACAGTGAACAGGATTGAGATGGTCCAGCCCATCTATAGCCACCTGCTCCATCAAAACACTCTGGGAGCAAGCTCCAGAGAGCGGGGCAGGAGCAGGCACACGGCTTGAATATAGACTGGGAAACACCACTGCCAGCAGTGCTCCAGCTCTTTGGGATGCAGATAACCACAGCCAGCAACTTCCCACTGGGAAAGGAGACAGAGGATTCATCAAAGAATACAAGTCAGCAGGACTGTTATTAGACAGAGATGATAAAATTGCCAATAATGAGGCAGGGAAGACAGGAGCAGAAATATTTATGTGCTGTGTGGAGGGGAGTCTGAGGATGTGCTGGCTCTCCAAAAGAGCTGAGGAGAGTTTTTCTTGCTGCTGCAGAGGTTAAACACAGCCTCTCACTGAGAAGCACTTCCAAACTAATCACAGCAGACAAGGTACCCCAGCACCCTGTGAGCTAACAAGGAGATATCTGGCCTTTATTAATTTTGACTCCATCAGAGACTACAGGGAGCTGAAGGAGATAGGGAGAACACTAACATTTTACTTTGCTGTGCCTCATGAATAAAGTAGGTCTCTCATCTGGAATCAGTCACAGAATATAACAGAAAACCCAACACAGGTTTCAGCTGATAAAGAATTAAATCATAGAATTAATACCAACCAGTGTAATTGCAGGCAGGCAACTTGTTCCTAGTGGGTTACATGAGAAAGGACCAGACCTGTGCCATTGCTTTGAGATAAAATTGAGGAACAGCATCAGGAACCAGCACAGGGTCCCTTTGCTTCTAGAAAAACTGTGGGGTGAGCTTTGGCTCAGTGAGATCTGACGTGCCCTGCGCTAGCAGCTCCGGGGGTTCTTCACAGAAACCCTGGAGCAGCTCGTCCCCCTGCCTGTGCCAGGGTCATCCAAGAGAGAGCACTGGCTGGGACTGGACAAACAAACATTAAAGATGGCTGTTCATAGTAGAGGGAAATTAAGGATATGATAAATTCACTTTTTAAAACAATCAGATCTCCAGTTTGTGCTATTAGACTGGATGGGGGAAACAAGGACATGGGATAATGTGACAGATTGGCCATTTTGAGGAAATGAACGCGTTTATTTCAACAGTGCTGACAGGTGAAATTCACTTTAAATTACATAACACGGCAATATGTCTTCATCATCCATTACCTGGTAGCGTGTAAAGGAAAAACTGTCACCAGAGAGGCAGGGTACACTTGTCTAGAGGTTTAGGGAACCCAGCTGGTTGGTGCAGGAGACAGGAATGGGCCTGGGGAGGCTGCCCACTGTCACAGCATGGTGCTGCTCCTGGCGAAGCCCCCACAGAAGCTGGGCAGGCCCCTGCTCTCCTCCTGCCCCACCATCTCTGCTGGGCCAACTCTCACACCCACTGGATCCAGGACATCCTTATTTGAGCATTGGTTTTGCAGGAGCTACAGCTCTGGTGGAACCAGCCAGCCACTGTCCCTGTGGTGACAAGCTCAGGTGAGCCATCATGACCAGGAGCTGGTGACACCGGGCACTTCTCCAAATAGTCACTGTATCCAGAAATTCAGGAAGGTTTTCTTCCATAGTGTGAGTCCCGTCTGACAGTATCTGGACTCTCCTTTTTTCCTCCAGTGACCAAATTCTCTCATCATGGAGATCTTTTTACTTGGAAATTGTGACTGTTTTGTCGAGAGTTACAGCTGGGTCTTCCCCTACATAATTTCTCACTCCCTGTCTTCCTGTGTTTCCTCCTTCTCAGATCTCAGTCGCAGCCCTTTCTTTTATCAGAGACTCAGCAAGCCCCCAAAATTGCAAGATTGACTCCTCTCTCTAGATCAATCACCAGTAATCCTATGATTTGGCCTTCTTTGTGTGCCCTCTGCTCAAAAGCCTCTCACTCATGAAGTTTATTTTCTACATGGGCTGTAGACCCCCCAGTTTTCTGTGCCACAGCTGGGTGCACTTAGCCTCTTCTGCTTGACTTGTCTGAAAAATGTGAAACTCTTCAGGAGCTTCAGAGCAAGCAATTGTCAAGAAAAACTGCCTTCAAACTTTCCTTTTTTTCCTGGTAGTTGTTTCTTGAGGCAGAATGAGCAGGGAGAAATGTCTAAGCATTCTCTGGTTTGAATTTGCTTATAAGTTCAGCATTTTGGATACTCTTAATTGTACATAATTTCTGCATTTGCTCCTGATACAACAGGAGATGAAAGATGATGGGTGCAAGAAAAAAAAAAAGGAAGTTCCAAGAGGGTTTGAGCCTGAAGTTCAGCAAAGGTTGGCGTTGGAGAAACTTCCTTATAATCTGCAGAGCAGAGCCCTGTAATATGTGGTCAGAGAAATCCTCCTAACCAGAGGTTTGTTAATGGTCAGTTAGGTGAGCACCCATTGATATGATGCACATTGGAGGGGAGATGGATAAATGGGCTCATTTATTCTTCATCCTGGTTTTCTATATTCCATTTCATCTGGCAACAGAAGTTTATAGGATCCCTGTCAGATATGTGTACTCAGAGGAGGGGGGCAGAGGGGGATAAAGGGGGAATTTTCAGCTTTACATTGATTTTTACTGAACAAGCTGAAGAACCAAGAGCATTGAACAAGTCCAAGATCCATGTTCCATGTCATGTCCTGTGGCTTTTTCATTTGAGTGATGAGGATGGAGGGTGGTGGCATCACTCTCTGTGTCCAAAACTGGCCCTGGGGGAATCAGTTCGTTGCAGGGATCAGGAGGGATATTCAAAGTTTCATGGAATGTTTTGGGTTGGCAGGGACATCACAGCTCATCTCACTCCATCTCCCTGCTGCGGGCAGGAGCAACTTCCACTATCCCAGGTGACTCCAAGTCCCATCCATCCTGGCCTTGGACCCTGCCAGGGATCCAGGGGCAGCCACAGCTCCTCTGGGCACCCTGTGCCAGGGCCTGCCCACCCTCCCAGGGACCAATTCCTGCCCAATATCCCCTCCATCCCTGCCCTCTGGCAGTGGGAAGCCATTCCCTGGGTCCTGTCCCTCCATCCCTTGTCCCCAGTCCCACTCCAGCTCTCCTGGAGCCCTGTTAGGCCCTGGAAGGG
Organism: Polioptila caerulea; assembly: GCA_013397295.1. Lineage (NCBI taxonomy): Eukaryota > Metazoa > Chordata > Aves > Passeriformes > Certhiidae > Polioptila > Polioptila caerulea. The sequence goes on from VYXF01007126.1 coordinate 42,265, forward strand.
GCACTGAGCTCTCCCTGGAGCCTTCTCCTCTCCAAGTGAGCACCCCCAGCTCTCCCAGTCTGGCTCCAGAGCAGAGGGGCTTGGAGCAGCTCCATGGCCTCCTCTGGGCTCCTCCAGCAGTGAATGAACACAGTGGTTGCTCCCTGCTGTGGGAGCTGCCTGAGCAGTCCAGTACTCACAGGTTGTATCCCAGTCCCAGACAACATCTCCCCCTGTAACTAAAATTTGCATACACCATTTTGCTCCCACACTTTTTTTCAGATATGAAGTAATTAGTGAATTCATCCTCAGAATGTTCCATAATCTAAACTTTCATTGCAAATAAAAGTTTATAGCATTGATGTTTGCTGGAGAAACGTGCAGATCTGAATCAGAGGCGGCAATCTCTTTTCCCCACCTGAAGGCAGCTTGAAATAACAGTTTCAAAAAAGCTCCCAACTGCCTATTAAAGGGACAAGGCAATAATTTTGAAATCAAATAACATTAATCATTTCCCAGTTAATTTATTGACCATAAATATTCAGACCGTGCTATCTCAGAACATACAGGAACAAACATGGACCATGAAAACATCAAGGGTTTCCTTGTTTCCTTGTGCTCCCAAAAGAAAATTCTGTGATGCTTCCTGCAAAGTACCAAAAATCCCCTTTTCACTAAGTTGCCTTCCTGCTTCTTTCAATATATTGCAGCAAATATTTCCCACATCTGTGCCTTTAACAGCCCTCATTCACAGAGTCTATAAACAATATTATCTTTGCTCTTTTGGAGCCTTTAGAGAATTTTCTCCTTGCATAACTTTTTAATTGTGGTAACTTCATTTGCACACATAAAACTGGTGTTTCCACCATTCTGAGATTATTCTAATTGGACAAGTAGAAATTTTACCTTAACTTTTAAAATTCAGCTTCACTAAAACCCCACTAGAGAACTAAGAAAAATTTATTCCAAAGTTCACAACACCCAACTTCCCATGGCCAGGGAATTAGAGACATCTTGATATGTTTGAAATAAAATGCAGACACCTATTGGAGCATAATGCTTTCAGGTGCCAGCAATAAATACCCTTTCATCATGCTGGTTGTGAAGCCATACCCGCTAGAAAAGCAAAATCAAAGAATAAATAGAAAGAAAGTGGCTCATTGCCTGCATCAGATTAACCAGTGACCTACTTGAGGAAAGCCAGGCCAAACAGGATGCACTGATTTGCTAAAATGCATTTACAGAACTTTCACAAAATAACTCTGGTTCCCCCTGGACCATGATTCAAGATCTGAGCTTGGCTCCTTCCCTCTCCAGGCTGGATTTGTTTACTGAGCACTTGAGGAGGTACCAGCTTTAAAGAGAAAGGCTTGGTCTCTGATTTCCAACACCTCAGTCTCAGCACCGTGTGCTGATGTCCCTGTCCATGCACTGTCACAAACCCCAGAGTCCTGGGGGTGCCTTTGAAATGCCTTTTGATACCACCTCTCTGAATTCCAAATGCTGCTTTACCTTGACATTCTGCCTCTTCCAGATCCCACCAGCCAGGACTGAGCCAAAACTGCATCACATTATTTGGGCTCCCAGGGACGCTCGGTCTTTACTAAATTATTACTAAATTCCAAGTAATGAAGTCAAAGAATCATAGGATCAAAAAATGGCTTGGTGTGAAAGGGACCTTAAAGCCCATCCAGTGCCATCCCCTGCCCGGGGCAGGGACACCTCCCACTGTCCCAGGGTGCTCCCAGCCCCAATGTTCAGCCTGGCCTTGGACACTTCCAGGGATCCAGGGGCAGCCACAGCTGCTCTGGGCACCCTGTGCCAGGGCCTCCCCATCCTCACAGGTAAGAATTTATTCCTCATCTCTAATCTCTAATATAAATCGAATCTCTAATCTCTAGTATAATTCTTTTTCAGTTTGAAGCCATTGCCCCTTGTTCTATCTCTGCATAACCCAGTGTCATGTGTAAAATATAATCCGGGTGTGTTATTCTATTACCATCCGTTTGAACTAGGAGGGGAGTGATGTAATCTTCTGTTGATAAACCAGATGATAAGAAACTGGCAAGAGCAGTTTCCTAATCTCTCCCTTGACCCATCCTCCCTCCAGGGATAGGTCTTTTGTTAATGGGCCATTGAGTCCACTGATAAACTTACATCATCCCATTGGGAAATGCTCCATCC
>VYXF01007126.1:44499-89376 GCA_013397295.1 Polioptila caerulea
ACACTTCAACAGGGTATCAGGTTGTATTCAGACTCTGTCAGTGATTTTTCTTTTTCCTTATTGCATGTTTCTTTTTGTTTCCTTCTTTTGTTTTCCTTTTTCCTAATAAATTGTATTTCTGACTAGAAGTCTCCCACTGGTTTTGCTTTTTAAACTAGAACACCCAGCACCACCAGGGCCGTGCCACAACACAGCTTTGCCTGGAACCACAGCCTTGGTACTGGTGTGTACTTGTTGTGTGCTCACCAGCCTTGGACAGGTACCTACCCTTCCCTAGCCACTGACTACTGACTCTGATGGTTCTTTTCCACCTCGTCTTGTGGCAACCCCACCAGGTCTGTACTCTCAGAGATACATTTCAGTCTCTCCACTGTGTTCCTTTCTTTGGAATGCTGTGTTTTTCACACATAGCCCTTCTTCCCTGTTCCATGTTTTGGGGCTCCCAGGTGTTTGTCTCTTGCATCTGAAGGGACAGAGAGGGAGGCTGTTTGAAAATATACAGGTTCAATCTCCCTGGTTGCTTTTGGCCAAGACAGGCTGAGAAGGTTGTGCTGAGCCAAAAAAAAAATAGTAGGAGTGCCCTTCTGGAGATATTTCAGTCTCTCAGCAGACTCAGCTCTGTTTGGGCAGCCATAGCGACAAAATCACCTTTTAGAATCATGGTTGCAAAGTCCAACCCTTAACCCAGCACCACCATGTCCATAACAAAACCGTGTCTCCAGGTGCCACATCCACACGTCCTTTGAACATTTCCAGAGACGGTGACTCCAACACTGCCCTGGGCAGTTCCAGTGCTTGACCATCCTTTCTGGGAAGAAATTTTTCCAAATAACTAATCTAAACTTCTCATCTGTACTTTGGCTTGGGATCTCCTTCCGCTCCTCAGATCAGCCTGAGTGTGGACAAACATCCCTGGCCACCATGTCCCCTTGTCTCAGGCTCTCACAGACCCCCTCCCATGGCACATGCACAAGGACCAAGGGTTGCTCTCAGACAGCTCCCATAGTGACACAGGAGGAACACCGGGTGAGAGTTATGCCCAAGGGCCTGTATCCTTCCCAGAGAGATGCATCCCGCAAGAGAGCACCTTCTGGGAGTATTGCCACTTCCTTGGCTGAGAGAGGACTCCAGCAAGTGATATCAGCTCGATAGTGATTTCAGCTTCATGCTGGAACCTCCAGACCAACGCAGCAACGAGAGAGAGAGAGAGAGAGAGAGAGAGAGAGAGAGAGAGAGAGAGAGGAGTCTGTATGGCAGTTCCACAGAGATGGCTTTATTGTCAGCATCTCTGCGAAGGGAACCAGGGACAGAAAGCTCCTGGGGTCAGAGGCTGAGGTCAGAGGGGGTTTTATAGGGACGGACAGGGGTGGTTTCAGGCTATTTGCATAGGGAAGCGAGGCATGCTGGGGTTTTGGACCACCAGGACACAGTGAGCTTGAGGTGAGTTGCTGATCTTAGGGGTGACTCAGGCTAGGAGCATAAGTTCTCTATGGGAGGGTGAGGGGCCCTTCTGCAGAGGGCTCATCATCCTCCACACCATAGCACAAAAATTCACAAGCTTTTGGGCACATTGTCTCTGCCCAGCTGGGGGTTTGGGCATCAGCTGCGTCCCTGGGTTTATCTGCCAAACATGGATGGTCCTTGGCTGCCTGTTAGGAGCCCATCCAAAACCAGCCCTGCAGCCTGACGGGGATTTCCTTGGCACCTGACATCCGACCTTGAGTGGTCATGCAGCACAAATAAACTCTGAAATGGAGCCAGGGAAGGAACAGACACACAGGGCTGGTTCAGCAGGAGAGCAGAGGCTATGCAGGGATGCAGGAGGGAGAACATTACCTGGAAAAGGCAGGAGCAATGCCATGAGCTGGCAGTAACAGTGTGAAAAGAAACAGAGGGAATCTCTGGGGAAAGCTGCCTATGAAATGCATTGCATTGACAGACAGCAGAATAAAGAACTTTTAAAAATGGAATGTATGTATCACAGTCAGATCTGCTGCGGGGATTATCCAGCTCAGGTCTTGAGTCATACTTTGCCTTTTATTGTCTTCATTGGGTGGATGCAGGTGTGCCAGCAAACAAATGAATTAACACATGTGGGGGGCCTCAAGTGTGTGTTGACATGAAGGGGCAGGGGGACAACCCTGAAGGAGCAGAAACGCTTTGCCATGAGTTCTGTGATCCCATCAGAACTGGGAATAAAGGAACTGGCTGCATGTGGCAGGCTTTTTCCATGTGCAGCTGCCTCCTTCCTTGGGTTTCAATATGGTAAGGGGATATTGATATGATAATAACACCATGATCCATTTGGAACCTTGGGTCTGCTTGGTGCTTTGCAGATCCCAAAGGGGACGATGCCTGAGCAGCACAACATGACAAGGAGATGTTGGTGTTGGTGGCTCCCCTGGATGCAGCAGAGTGCCTGGAGGCATGCAGGCACAGGAACAAAGCCTGTCCCTTTGAGAAAGACCCATGAAACCCACAAAGGACCAGGGTGGAGCGCTCCAAGGACACCTCATGGCACACAGGTACTGAGCAGCAAACGTCACCATGGCAGGGGCAGGTGTGACAGGCACTGGGGATCACAGGGATAGCAAAGAGCCCCAGCCAAAGTGGCACAGGAATAGGGTCACATGTGGTCATGAAAGGGCTGCTTCCCACTTCACCAGGCACTTTGGAATGCAGCAAAACCATACAATGACTTAAGCTGTTCAAGGTCTATAGGATCACCCCAACAATTTATCCCACAGCTCAGGTGCATGAAGCAAAGCCAAAGTTCTTGTCGGGAAAGCTAAGGAGAGGCAGTACCCATTGCAATCACCCATCAGAGAGAAAACAGGTTCAGCTCCTTCCTGATACTGTAATCCCTCAGGAGGCAGCAATAAATCCCAGGATTTGGCTTGCCAAGTAAGTTTGCAGCTTTTTCTCCTCCTTCATTTTTTTTTTTATCTTAGTGAACATCAGTGCCAGATGTTTGGGATAAACAGCCTTGACAGTTTCTCAGTTCTAGAATGCCCATTTTGTCCTGTTCCAAGTGTAGCCTGGACCATTAAAAAATCAGACAAGAGAAAGCTTGGTGGATACACTGCAAGTGCTGCATTTCTGTCCCCCGTTATGGGGCAGCATAGTTTTGGGACACATCAACACCCCACCATCTCTATGGATAGCTGGGGTCAAGAGCAGACATGCCCCTCCCCCTGGATCAAGTCCCAAAGGTTCAGGCAAGACCAGTTGAAATCTCCCAAGTGAGCTCCTTTTACCAAAGGAAATGGGCCCAAAGTGCAGCTCAGAGCTGTCCATGGGGTGCTGGAGATGCCAGGGCACACCCTGCACCACGGGCTGGTGAATGCCTGCTAGACACTTTCTCCAGAGTCATCTAAATCCAAACAGCAGCAGGTACTGAAGAGCAGGAGGGATCAAACAACGGCACAAGGGACTAGCACAATTCTCCCTCATGAGCAGAGACTTTGTCCCTATCATTTTTTGTGGTGTATCAGGAAGGGTTTTGCTGCCCTATGTTTGAAGGTCACTCAAATATTGCTAAGCAGAAACTAACATAAACTCTCACAAAATGCAGCAACCCTGAGACAAAAAGCTGCTTTTTTGCTGAAAAATGGTGCTCAGACACCAAGGATGACCCAGCACTGAGCATGCACTGAGCATGCACCCAGCCATGGAAGGACTCAAGAAAAAGCCTTTAAAGCAGCAGAGAAAACAGATGCTCTGCTCTGCAAGCCCCAAAACATCCAGCATTGCCGATTTCACTAAGGCACAAGCCACGCCTGCCTCTGTAACTCTGCTTTTAGTTACTTTTAACTGCACCTGTCCCCTCGACCTCTCATTTCAACCCACGCTCTGTGCCTTGGGGTATATGTATTTTTTAGAGCAACACAACCATGTTTTAAGCAGCCTAGGAGACAAGATTAGGAATAATTTAGCTGCTGTCTTTCAGATCTCTTTGAACAATGGTAATATCAGATGCCCCAGGTATGAACCTGAAATTTAACACAGCAGTAGATCATCTATAGGAGAAAGGCAGTTTGCCTTTTGTTGTTTTATTTTTGTCCCTTATTTAGCGTCTCAGTCAACATCTAAAGGAATTTCCCATAAATCAAAAGCTAAAAAGAAATAGGAAGCCACAAAAAATGAGTGAGATGTGAAAAACCAGCCATGTCTATGGCTAGAGGGTATTTCATAACTCAGAAGCACCTAGAAAAGTGAGTTCTTATTAGCCATGCAGTCCTAGCAGTTCCAGCATTCCCTGACTTTGGAGGGCTTGGCTCTTCAGGCAAGGCAAGCACTCGTAGGCCATACTCTGAACAGAGGACACCTTCAGGAGGCATCATCTCTCCACAGGAGGAAGCAGGAGGGCTAAGCAATTGGCTTTGCACCTCAGTCTTCTGGAAGCTAAGGTGTCTGATCTCCAGGGCCCATGAAAGGTACCTGATTTATTTCAAACACATTTATAGTTCACATAAAGTTTTAAGATGGGATCAATTTTAGTATTTTGTTTTTCTTCCATTTTATCATGTCTGTACACTGTAAATGTAAATGTTTGGCCTGAGGTCAGTGGGTGTAAATCAGGGGAGCCCCCTGGAAGAGAGGGATGCTTCATTGCATCACCAAAGATTTAACCAGCTCTGTCCTAATATATGTCCTGATAGGCACATTTTTATTCGTGATTTTATTAACTGGGGTCTGCCAGGCTGCCAAATAAAAAATTGCTATCCAGGAGACAGCAAAATGCTACTCTTAGCAACATTGTTTTCTACCCCAAAAAAAACCTTGTTGGCTATTTGCAAACAAGAACATGGACTGCGAGAGGAAGAATTGGAAGAGAAGGAGAAAGAGAGAAATACAAGAGACCATAACAGGAGGAAAGAGAGAGGAAAAAAGGCTGGGCATGGATATAGGGATGTAGCAGAGCCCAAGACAGCAGTGGGAAGGAGAAGTCAGGCAGAGCTCACTATGCCCATCTCCTGCCATCATGCACACAAGGTCTGGGGCACTGGGGCTGGGGTAAGGCTGAAGGGCACAGGCAGCGTGAAGGAGGATGGAATGAGGGGCCTGCAGAGAGGCACGTGAGGGCTTCAGACTGAAAACAAGGCAGAAACATCAAGAGGTGCTTTAAAAGGGGGTCCCATTACACCAACCAGACCTTGTCTTCCCTGGGCCACAGGCATCCCTTTTCCAACCCTCTCTGCTGAGCTTGGATACCTCAGCCAGGAAATGTCCCTACCAGGCTCCAGGCAGGGAGCTGTCTGGGACCTGCAAGGACAGCTTTTCCTGAGGGAGCTTCAAACTAGCAAAGGGCAGGTTTAGATGAGACTTTAGGAAGAAGTTGTTCCCTGGGAGGGTGGGAAGGCCCTGGCACAGGGTGCCAAGGGAAGCTGTGGCTGCCCCTGGTTCCCTGGAAGTTTCCAAGGCCAGGTTGGATGGGGCTTGGGGCACCCTGGGACAGTGGAAGGTGTCCCTGCCCATGGCAGGGTGGGGCACCTGATGGGCTTTAAGGTCCCTTCCAATCAAAACCATTCTGCAATTCAACGATCAGGTCCTCCTGAAATGAGTCACCAAATTAAAATCTTCTTTGTTTTGCTTGGCTCTCTGGTGGCACAAAGGCTAGTGGAGCCTGGAAGGTGTCACCCACAGCCCTGCACACCCATTCTCTGGATGCAGGGATATTTATGTATCAATATATATGCAGGTATATAGATATAGAAATATATATAAACTTTTAGGTACATATATAAACCTTTTCTCCTTTGCAACCATGGACATATGTGAGGTGTGACCCACCCAGCAGAGTTCCAGAGCAGAGAGAAAGGTGAGCCCTGGCAGGGAAAGGACGGTGAGGTAGCACCACGAGCAGTGGCTCAGCCCATGTGTCTTGGCAGGGCCCCAGGGGTACTGAGAGCCTGCAAAGAGACACAGAGGCTGAGAAGTGAGATTTGTTCACCTCCCACACCTGGGGCAGGATGCAGATGGCTCAGATTCCCTATTGCCTACAGGGTCTGGTTCTTGGACCAGATTCTCAAACAGCTGCAGATATTTCTGACATACTGAGCCTTTTGAGCATCCAGGTCCTGGAGGCCACAGGAAAATCCAGCCCACCTCATCCACAGAAAAATCTAATCAGGAAACATCTCCTCTTCCTTTGCTCAGGGAAAGCAGTGGACCTTGATTTGGCTGAAATTTGGTATATTTTGAAAGACTGATGCAGAAGGAAATGGTCTCACATGGGCAGCAGATCCAGCAGAATCCCCACAGGTGGCATTTTTGGAGATGATTGTGCTGCTGATAAATTCTGTAGGCAGCAGCAGAACATAACCAGAACACCAAAACCAGTGAGGTGTCACAGTACTTCCTGTGCCAGGACATTTCTCTCCTTGGCTCTGATACTGCACCATGTCCAAGCGTTTGGCTGAATAGGAGCTGCTGTTCTTCAAACAAAAGCTAAAACAGAAGCCCTGGCTCCTCATGAACATCAAAGAAATCAGGATGCTAATGTCTAACCTCAACCTCCTCTCTTTCAGTTTGAAACTTGTTCTGTTACCCCAGATCCTTACAATCAGTGTCTCTCCATCTTTCATGGAGGCTTCCTTAGTACTGGAGGGCCAGCAGTAGGTAACCCCAAGAACAAGCTGGGGAAAGCAGGAACTCACCACTGCAGTTAAGATAAAACCCCTGTCTTGCTCAGATGTAACCTGAAGCTGTACATCCCATGATCCAGGAATATTCCAACCCAACTAGCTCAGCAGTACGTCCCTCGCTGCAGCTGCTGGAGGCTTCTGCTAGGCTGGAGTTTGCAGCTGAGCTCAAAAGACACAGGCACACAAAACTCACTGCAACATCAAGGAAACAAACTCAAATGTGGACTCGCGCCTGTCACTTCCTGCACCTATTTTCTAGGATTCCTCTCTAATTGAGATCAATCCTCAACCTTTTTTTCCTTTTCTAGATGTTGATTTTCTGATCTCTACATACTGTTATTCCCAAAGCATTCTTCTGCCATTTTCTCTTCTCAGCCTGGAGAGCAGGAGGCTCAGTTGTACTATGTGAAAGATTGGGCAAATACAGAGGATAGGAATATTGGCATGGGAGCTGTAGTCCAATCCTGCATGTAGAGGGGTATGGCCCTCCCTGAGCAGGGCTCTGGGGACAGCTGGCACCTCTGCATTGAGCTTTCTCGCTGGGATGCTCCTCTTACCTACTCCTGAAGGCGTCTCAGCAAGTCCCAAGGATGCAGGACCGTGGTGCCACAATGCTCAGACTCCATTTTGCCTGTGCCAAGGCCCTGGTGACAGATTGGTGCTCACTTTCCATGATGCCAGGCTCACAGGAGGGCCAGCAAATTTGCCAGTACTTCCTTTCAGCAGGAAATTCTCTCCTGTAAAACAGTGGTTGCAAGAGGCAGCATGTCCTAGCTGAGACAACGTCCTCATGCTCAATAAGCCAGGCACTCTGCACACACCAGTGCTGTGCTGGGAGATTCTCCGGCAGCTGAACCCACTGTAGCCTCCCACCCCACCAGTGTGGTCAGGAGATGTTGGACAAATACCTCACAGACCTCAAGGTGCTGCTCCATGTGTGCAGGGCTGGTCTGGGCAGCCCTGGCTCAGGGGTGATAGATACCTGTGTGCAGGTGTTTGCAGGTGTGTGCAGGAAGGAACAGTCCCATGTGGGAGCAGAGGCAGCACGTGTGTAAATCCCCTGTCTGTGTGTGTTTGCAGGTTCCAGGCAGAGCAGGGAACAAGCTGAGCTCTATGAATGCTAGAAGAAGTTCATGCAATTAGTGTTTTTCATGAGATGTAATTTATAGACCTGTCCCTTGATGTTTTAGGAGGGTGTAAATATAGGGAAAGCAGCCCATAACTTAAAGGCAGGAATGTGTTATTTAAGCGTACCAGAGGAATGCTAATTAGGAGACAGTGAATGGGAAGGGCACAGACACAGTGTATTCTTGCCTCCCTGAGTCCCTCCATCCTGCCCTGGGGATGTGGTTGCTGCCTGGGACAGATGCTCCAGCGGGGCTCCAAGGCTGCGTCCCTGCAGGGCTTCTCTCATCCTACTGGAGTGCAGTCAGGAGGTGATGGGATGCAAGGCACTGCCATGAGCCTGGTCAGTCAGGTCAGCATGGAGGACACTTCTCCCCAGGATTAATAACAGACGACCCAGAGTTTCCCTCACCAGGGAAGTTCAAAGCCAAATCCATCACTGAGAGTCCAGCTTTTTCCATAGCAGCCCCATTTCCTGAATATACCCCTACATCCAGGTTTTGGATAACCCAAAGCTTTAGGGAAAGGGAGTAGGGAAGATCTGAGCTGTGTGCAGTATTTGGAAAGGGCTCAGGTTTCTTTGGGTTGTGTTTATCCATAACTGTCCAGAGAAATGTGTTGTTCTTCCAAAGCCTCGTAAGGATGTCCCAGCTTTCTCCTGACCAGCTGCAGATGGATCTCAGGACCTCAGCAAGTATTTCTGGGATCTTCATGGGAAAGGAATTTTCTATCTGAAAAACAGGAGTCCTCACTCTAAAGAGAGTAAAACTTTTTCTGTTTCAAGACACCTGCCCCTGAGTCACCATAGAATCATGAAATGGCATGGGTTGGAAGGGACCCTAAATCTCATCTCACTCCAGTCCCCTGCCATGGGAGGGACACCTTCCACTAGACCAGGTGTCTCAGGCCCACATCCAGCCTGGCCTTGAACACCTCCAGGGATGGGTGTGCTGTCACCCCTGTTGCCCATATGGCTTATGAGGAGTACTGAAGACTTCAGGCCCCCCTGTTGCCACCCTAGGTCCCAGACCCTTCTACAGCCACAGCAAAGTCCTCGCTAAACAAGGACGCAGCAGCAGAGGATGTGACACCAGCTGTGTTCTGTACTTGGTACTGGGGCTTTTCTTTCATTGTGTGCTGAAAGTTTGTCCCTCTGGAAGGGAAGTGGTGGCTGCTCATCCCCACAGCAGCACAAGGAGGAGGTGACACCGCCCCGGCCGCGCGGAGGGATGCGAGGCCAGCGCAGGCACCGCGCCCATCCCGGGCTGCTCCCGGCCCATTGACAGCTGGAATCCATGGAATCGCTGAGCTGCGGGACTGCCTGGGCCATGCGGAGAGCACCAGCTCCCGTCTGCTGCCTAATTACCGAATGAGGCTGCTGCCTAATTACCGAATAAGGTTGGTGACGGCGAGGTGTCTCACGCAGAGCTGCCAGAGCTGGTTGCAGCCCGACTCCACGAACACAAAGGAAATCAGTGACAGAGGGAGCTGCAATTTCCCAGGATTTCAGAAGTGCTATTTTTCCTTCTATTACAACATGTGAACAATGGTCAAGTGTGTTACTTCTCCATCCACAGGCCTCCCAAGAGAAAGGGATTACAACTGTATCATTAATATCACAGTGACCTGGCAGCAAGTCGACAGATTTAATCTGGTGACAAGATGAGTGGCACTGGAATTCTCGCATCTCCCCAGAAAATGAAAAATGGGTTCTGCCTGCTACTAGTAAATATTGCTGCTAAGTGAATAAAAATTCAAAAGGGAAAAAGCAATTTTCCTTCTGTTCATATTGTGCTTAGTTCTCAATATACTTCATGCGAGAGGCTCCCCTGGTTGATGGATTCCTCCTAGATTATATCATGCCTTTGAATTTATATGCCCCAGCTCTTTAAAAGACTGTTTGCCAAGGCCTTTGCATTCTGTGTTATTCTGGTAACTGCTGACATTTGAAAGATGCTGTTGAAGAAAAATCCAAAAGGTTTTTTAAGTAAGGAAAGGAGACAGACCTAGCAGGTAGAGGGAGATTAAAGATTTAGTCAACAGCTGAAATCAAAGTTTTCATGAAGTGGTAATGTCAGAAAAAGTTTACAAGGCCTAATAGAGGGCTTGTGTGTCATGAAAACCCAAATTAACTTTGGGGTTTTTTCCTTCTAGCACTCCACATGAATTTTTCAAGGCTCTGGCTCCTCTGAAAAAAGCAGAGCAGCAAGCCAAACACAGCCCGGTGAGAGCTGGCAGAGGCAGAGGCTCTGCTGGGATCAGGTGTGGTGAGCGGGTTGGAGGAAGACTTTGAGCTCCAACCCACAGCCCTCCGAGGAACAACGAGAAGTCCTGTATCTGGCCACCGGATTTATATTAAATATCTGACAGAAAGGCTGTTTTCTGCCATCAAACACCAGAAAAATGCAGCAAATTGACAGGGCTTCTTCTGCTTTGAGTGACTATTTGTAGTCCAAGGCATCAATTCAATCCCACAAACCACCTTTTGTGGTGGTCATGACTGGTGTGGGCTCCAGTGCTGGCATCATGTTATGTTTCACCTTTAGTGGTTTTATGTTGAAGGATGGAGGAAGCAGAGCAGGGCCCCACACCACCTCCACCGCTGGCACCCCACCCAGCCTTCACCACGCCCTGGGGCTGAGAGGGCAGAGAGCAGCGATGGCATCCTGGCCCTGTCACCGAGGGGCGGGGGACATCCCTCAGGCATGCATGGCATGGCCTTGGAGACAGGACAAGGGCACAGATGAAACACAAGGCAGAACTGCTGGGTCAGAGCACACTCTGGTCTGGGGTCCAAGGGGGTGGCCCAGCTGGTGACAACAGGAGGGGATGGCCACCATCCCCACGGCTGCTGGGGGAGGGGGGAGCTGGGCACTGCCCTCAGGAGACGCAGTGACACTGGCACTGAGGTGTCATGCTGGACATGCAGCTGCAGGATGGATGACGTCCTGCAGTGCCTGTTCCCAAAAGTGGGTGATATCCAGACTAGACTACCCTCCTACACCCCCCTGCCATGGGTGAGCCCCACCACCAGCACCAAGAGAGAGCTCTGCCTCACCCCCTGAACAGACCACATCCACATGTGTCCCATTTCCTTGGAAACACCAGCATTTCACCCATCTCCTTAATCCACAGACCATGGTCTTCACCAACCTAACCAACCATTGCCAAGAGACCCAAACTTGGGCCCATTCCTCACTTCTGCAGCAAATCCCTGCCTATGCCAACGTCTTGTTCCCTTCCTGGTCTCTCCCTCTCCCATCCCATCCATCTTCCTGGCCACACAGAAAGAGGGAACACAGAGGGGTGAGAGTCACTGATCAAGACCAGACCATGCTGTGTCTTGGGGCTGCCAAGAAGTGAGGAACTCAGCACTGTGTCTGTACCTCCCAATTGTTCAACAAAAAGATATCAAAAGTAAATCAGATTTTCATATCTATGACCTCTACACTTAAAATTGCCACCAAAAAGTGCACTTCTAACCCTTGACTAAAAACCTCATTAGAAGCTGTGCTTAACAACTGTTGTCTCCTGCCTTGGCCAGGGCTATCCCATGGAAGTTGTGTATAGCTTTTCTACTTAAGATAAATGAATCTGCTCCAAAAACTACTATTCAAAGAACAAGTCCAAATCTTAGTAATGCCTGCTAACCTGGATCTCCATGACAAGGTGACCAATTTTAGTCAAACTTTGCAAGAAATATCTAATTAGTTCCAAGCACACTTATGAGTCCTCAGAGCTCTGCAGCTGGGTGAAATGCTAAAAACAGATCTCCGTGGAAACTTCTTTAGCACTTAAGGTGAGAAGATGTGACACTGGTGTTGCATTGTGTTCTATGACCTGGGGTACGACACTGAGTGTCGTGGGGGAAACTGGAGGGAGAGAATGTTCCTGAAGAGAAGTTTACTTATCACTGGCACTGACTGCCCAGTCAAGAGGGTCTGATCCCTGCAAAATGAGGCCCCTTTTGACCCCAGGCGTGAGTCCTACACTTCCCACTGGACATCCCTTTCTCCAGGGGGAACACCTGCCTCTGATATGTGCTGAGCTCTCCCCTGGGACAGGGGTACAACATGGGCAACGCACCACATGTGCAGCCCCTGCTGCCTCTCTCCTCAGTGTAGTCACAGATTCCCTCCCACCTTCTTGCACCAATCCCTTGGGATAATGAATTCATACTCAGAGCAATTATCACCACCCTGGATCTTTAATTAAATGCAAAAGATGATGAGTACAGCTCATTGCCAGAGTGAGGACATCAGTGCTGCCCATGCTCTACACGAAGGGTTTAGAAACTCAGAGTGCTCCTACACAACAGGTGCTGGGAATTGCTCTTAATTCCTGTCTTCATTTATTGTTATTTACTTCAGAAGGGAAAAGAATTGTCTTACTTGGCCAGAATAGGACAGCAAACCCATGAGTGCCATGGGCACAAGGCAGCCACAGCACTGACGAGCAGCGCCTGATCCTAACTGCTTTTAACAAAGCTATTACTTTAAGAACTCAGCCAGCCTATTCATGTAATTCCCTATTATGCTCAAAGAGTTGACATTGTAAACACTTCCAGGCTCGACTTATGCCCATTGAGGGCTGCTGCCTACTCAACACTTGTCTTCCTCAATTATCAGTAGGACAGGGAAGTTTTGGTGAGGCTTTAGGGTGAGCAGCTTCCTCTCCCCACCTTCCTTGGCTCCTGGCATCTGTGCCCCTGTGCTCAGGGATGTTCAAGGATATGCAGTGATTCACTGCAAGCCATGGATGTTTATTCATCACCAACCTTCCAGACCCCTGAATCCCCTGTTTCCAGATATCATTTTCTTACTCTCAGTGTGTGTTATTTAAGTCAGTGGCAATGCTGATATGGCAGATGTGGAGATCCCAGCAAAGGGCTCCAGTGGCCTCTTACCTAAGCACCTTGGGGAACTCCAGTTGCAGAGGAACCCCTGTCTTTGATCTCCAGATAAACATCCCCCACTGCTGGGATGAGTGAGGGTGGGCCAGCACAGCCCCACCAGCAGCTCCCTGGTCCAGGAGCCACTTGAAGAGATCCAGCTCTTGGAGCAAATCCAAGCCAAGAGTGTTTGCTCTTGTTGACACACTCATAGCAGTTTTGCCCCAGTGCAAGGACCATAACAGGCTTGAACAGCTCAGGATGGTGTTTGGAGTCCTGATCCCATCTGGGAGTATAACTGTGGAAGAAAGGGATGACAACTGCTCATGCTTTAACATCAGAGATAACTGGTCCTGCAGAAGAGATTGGCCTCTACTGCTGGGAAAAGGGGCAGGATATCCCTGGGAGTGGGACAGAAGCAGAGCCCAAAGTAGAAAACAGGTGGGACAGCCAAGTCATTGTCACAGTGTCAGAAGTGAAAAAGACAAGGCAGGTCCACCTGCCCTCAGCACTCAGCAGAAGGGATCCCTTGGGCAAGCACGAGTCATGCCCAGAGGGCCCCACACTCCAGTGAAGGTAGAACAGGAGAACCTGGTGGAAACTGACCCCTATCCCCAGGGTTGGAAAGGAGGAGTTCAGGAGCACTGAGGTTCCATCAGGGTGGAGGGAGGGTGATGTGCAGGCTGGTGCAGTCAGAGCGTCTCCTGCAGCTACGCACAATCCCTGAACCTCTTCACTGTCCTCAGGAATGAACTGTGCTGTCCCTGCCACCCCAAGGCTGTCGTGCAGCTGGGTGTGGCCAAGGCTGTGCTGGCAAGAGATTTCTGGTGCTGGCTGATTGTTTCTCTGCCAGTGACGCTAACCCTCCTCCTCCCTGGTCCTTTTGGGATGGTGAATTGGAGCTGCCCCACTGACATTTCTTTCCTTCCGCAGCTGGGTAATTGCCAGCGACACCTTTTAAATCACTTTGGGGAGGCTGGATGAAACAAACTAGATGGAAATCAAATTTCAAGTAACTGGTAGGAAATTGAAAAGAAAAATGTTTATGGAGCAATTTTCTTTGCTTCCTTGAATGGTGGAAATTGTTACTGTCACTCATAAATTATTAATTTCAATTTATCCTGTTCTCTTTTCAGGTTGCAGGTCTCCAAGAGCTTGGGCTCTCACTGAAGGTGCCCCAGAAGTGCTCAGGTGATGGAGGTAGACAGCTCCTCCCCCATGCACCAGGACAGGGTGTCCCTGCCTTTTGGAGGGGGTCAGTCCCTTCAAATCAGTCCCAAGGAGTGGTAGGAATACCACTAATAGAACCGGTTCTGTGAGAAGCAGGCAAAAATATGCAAGAGGCTGGGAACAGGCTGGGGGTTGAACCTCTAGTGAATGGAAATTCACTCCAAGTCTAGAGTGGTTAACTTGGCTGGGAGGTGTTGAGCTGGAAGGTGGGAGGGAAAGTAATAACCAGAGTGAAAGTGGCTCAAGGACTCCTGTAATTATTGTGTTTGTAGAACTACTGGAGTGGGAGCCGGGAGGGACTCTGGAGAAGCAGATAGAGTTACAGTCCTCCCCAGTGCCATGGCAGACAGAGGGACCCACCATCAGAAGTGACTCACCTGCTGTGACAGGACATCATCCCCAGCAGGGAGGTGAATTGACAGCAAAACTAATTGGAATGGACACAATATTGACAGAAAAATAGGAGTGAAAACAGGGATTTTTTTTCTTCAAGGGCAAGAGCCATAATTCCATAATCAATTAAAGGATATTTTTGGCCAGATGCCCAGCATTCTCATTGATGAAGTGGAGGCAGATATTAGAAATCAAGAAAAAAAATATATATATAACAAAATGGAGTGTGTGTGGGGGGGGAAATAGATAACCATTGATTTTGAATTAGAAACTATGAAGTACAGAAAATTGATATGAGAAGATACATTCATCAGTTAAAAATGCATTACTTAGGGAAAGAATGGCAGTAAGGAAGCAGCTGAAATGCTCTTTGAACAACAACAACAACAACAAAAAGTAGCACAGAGGTTTTGTTTATAGAGATGGCCAAACTCTTGATAGGGCGGAAATGCAATTGGTGTTTCTGGGCTGCCTTCGTGTCTGTATCACAAAAGCATGCTGAAAACCTACCAGCATTTTTTAGATCAAGGCAGGTGTTAAAGAGCACTGAGTGGGACAAGTGACACCACAGACAGACCTGGAGAGGGCTGTGCAGGAGCATCTCCAGTACATCTCAGACCACTGGGGAAGTTGGAGCATCCCAAAGGTGATAGTAAGGTGCAGGAGGCTCCTTCTGAGCACCAGGCACGGGCAAAGACAAAGGATCAGGATTCAGGAGGCAGCTGAAAGGAAGTTGGAAGATTTATGCAAATCAATCTTTTTTTAATGAAAAAGAGGTCCTGACAGCCTTCATTTCACTCATAGAGGAGATTCCCTGTGTGGCTACTGGAAGTGGCTGACCAGATGTGATGTGCTCCAGCCTGTGCAATGTGCCTGACTCGGAGCTGCATGGCTGATTAGAAATGAGCACTTGGCTGCATCTGGGAGACACGTGAGACAGGGAACCGGGGAAGAGCCCAGGCAGCAGCCTCTGGTGAGGAGCTGTCATTAAATCTGTGTTTCTCATAATGTTTTGGAGCAGGAGGCTCAGACTAGTCAATATTTTCATCAGTGATTCAAACAGACATTTTAAAAACGCATTCATAGAAAATCTGTGGCTGACACAAAGTGTAGAGAGATTGAGAAATCCCATGGAGCTCTCAGCAGGGCTGAGGACAGGCTGGAATCTCCCAGGAGACTGAACCTTGCCCCATGTGTTGTGTTACAATCCAGTGCTTCTTCAAGGAATCCTAAAGCACTGGGCATGGGCTGTATGGTTTGTTGTGAGTGCATGGACTGGAACAGAGGGAAGAGGGCAGTAATGTCACCTTTGTGTGTGCTGAGCCCAGCCTGGAGGTGCAGAGCATTTGGGGGTGAGAGGGACAGGAAACAAGGGACTTGAAAGAGCTCTACATGTCTGTCTTGACAAAAAGAAAGTCTACGAGCTGGTTCAGTTATCCCACACAAACACCTTCCTGTGGAGGAGACACCTCGTGCTGGAAGGAGCTTTACCTGGCAGGGAAATGTCCCAGTGAGTGGGAAAGGGAAGCAGGAGCTTCCTCAGGTCTCCACCTCTCCTGGGGAGAGATGCTGTCCTGGGCATGCTTGAACTGAAAGCAAGTGACACGACTCTGTAGGAGGCCTGAGTGGGTGAAATGCAACAGCGTGTGACTTGCTGAAGACCAGGAAGACACAAGGATCCTCACTTGAACTTGTGTGTCACTTTTTTCTACTCCCCTGCTGGGAAGACTTTGCTTACAAGGATTCTTGCCCAGCAAAGCCTCCTCACTCCTCCAGGACAAACTCCTTGGGGAAACCCCCATATCCTTTAAAGAAATTACTGTTCACCACAGCTTAGAGGCTGAAGTCCAATTCATAATTTCATTTTTCTCCAAGAAAATAAGGCAACTTGTGCAGATGCACTCAGGCAAGCCTACCAGCAAGCAGATGAGAAGCTTTCTTGGGCACTTGCTAAGGAGAGCTGAGTAGAGGACTTGTCACCCCAAACTCTCCCCAGGGATGGGCTGCCCCTGCACTCAGAGTATCTGCAGGTGGGGCCATGCCTCCAGAGCCTGCTGCAACCCAGCTATGAGCAGAAACCTCAATCAATTAAATTAATTTGTCATAGGACAGCAAAGCTTAATTCTGCCATCTCTGGATGTGGTATCAGTGAGAAACCCCTCTGGAGCCAGGCTGCAACCCAGGATAAGAGCCTGGGTCAGGGATCCATCAAGTCAGAGGCAGAGAGAGATGTCTGGAGAGCCTGAGAGCAGCAGGACCTCTGGGACCACTGCATCTCTCTGTCCTGAACGCCATCATGAGACACCAGCTGGACTAACAAGAGGGCAGGAGAAGCAGCTGGAGAGAGGTGAGGGGCAGCAGGATGTGTAACTCTGGGAGCAGCTCTGCTCATAGCCAGGATGATGCTGGAGAAGGGTCATTTGAGCAAAGATTGAGCAAGAGCTAGAATAGGGTCTCATAATCGCACATTACGGCACACAAACCCCTGTCCACACGCTCTGAATGTCTTGCCCTGCCCTGGACTCTCTTCTGGACCAGCCTGGCATTTCATCACAGCAAAGGGACAATAATAGGTGTCCCTGTCACCAGACAGACCATTAGAATAGTCCATCAGGAACTGCTGCATCCCAGCTCCTGGACAGGAGTGTACAGCAAGCTTCCCTGTCCTGTGATTGGAACTTCCCATCTGCTGGGTCAACCCCAGGCTGGGTCAAGACCAAAACAGATGTGAGCTGAGGCCAAGAGCTTGAGATTGAAAACAGCTTCAGATGGAGATGACAATCAGAACTCCCCTGCCAACCTGCACAACAATCTCTCCATTACAGACAGAGCACACTGGTGGTCTCTGTTCACAGGGAATCAAATGTACTCACCAAATATTTGCAGGAAGTTCAGCTATCAGAGCACTTCCTGTATTTTTAACTCCCAACAGCAAACAGTGAGCATTCAGCAAAATCCCTCTGTTGCAGCCTCCTTCAGGAAGCAGCACTGATGTGGCTCATGTGTCTCTGTTCTCCACGGGCCCAGCTTTCCCAGCAAGGGTGGGAGGCTGGTCCCCACCACCCTATGGAGCAGCACCTCCAGCAGCATCCACACTGAAGCCTTGCCTGTAGTCAAGTCTTGGTTTTACTCAGCAAATCTCTGCTCCTCCCAGCAGCATCACCCCATGACAAACCTAGTGCTGCCCACAGGCAGCAGCCTCTCCAGGTGTCCTGTCTTGGCCAAGGAACTCAAGCTTCCCTGGGGATGTTCCACCCATGCAGACTGAGCATAATGGTGCACTGATGGGGTGGAAGGGGTGTATTTCCTCCAGATAATCCTACCCAGAAAACAGGAGTCCAAGGACTCCTGCCATTAAGAAATCTGCATATGATGCCCCTTCAATGTCTGAAAGCAAAGGCAAATGGTTGAAATCTCAGTTTGTGCTGATGATGTTGTTTAAGCCAGGAAAATGGAGTCACTAGAAGAGAGTGGCATTCCTGCAGTATGTCAGGCAGAGCCTGGGGCCTGGAGCAGCTCAGCTGTGTAGAGACGTCAGACAGCCTGTGAGTGCTTTTTGGAGAAGGCATAGGCCAGAGGGGCCCAATGATGTGATAAATGATCTAGAAAAGAGCGACTCACAGCATCTGTTCTTCCTGCTTCAAAATCCAAGGACACCCAGTGAATCTGGAAAGCAGCAGCTCCCATGGGGAGAGGCAACCTCTTCTTGCAGAAGGTGTCTGTGGTCCTCTCAGTACTTGAAAACACTTTAGGCTCGGAATTTAGCAAGACAGAGGCAGATCTTGTACATCTACACTGGTAACAAGATTATTCATGTGCTGCTGAGCACAGCAGCAGGTCTGGCAGAGACTCTGCCTGGTATCTTGGGAGGAAGCCAGTCTCGAGATCTCAGAAACCAGAATTATCCCTCACATGCAACCACTGGCACTGCACCTTCTCCTGCAGCATCTGGCCATGTCCCCTTCATCCTGGAGGTGAGGGGATCCAGCAGGACCGTGCTCTGAGGGCTGTGGTGACCAACATCCCACTCGCTGACCCTTCACATACAGCACCTACAGAGTCGCTGGGGCGAGAAGGGTTCTGAGTGCCATGGACACACCCAGCCTGCTGCTGAGGCCAGGCTCATACTGGATTTTGGGTCACAGGCTCCATCCAGCTGGAGGTTTGAACAGCAGACTTGAAGTAAATTATGATAAAGCCATGTGGCACAAGGATGAGCCCCTGGCAGATCCTGGTATCTTGGGCATTCTGCATTACTTGTCACAGTCAAGCCCAGCATCTCCAGTGGAACCACAGAGTGTTTTGGGTTGGAAGGGACCTTTAAAGGCCTAGTCTTGACCCCCTGCAGGGGCACCTTCCACTATCCCAGATTGCTCCAAGCCCTATCCAACCTGTCCTGGGACACGTCCAGGGATGGGGCAGCCACAACCGCTCTGATCAGCCTGTGCCAGGGCCTCCCCACCCTCACAGCAAATCTACAGCAGAGATCCCTTCAGCCCTGCAGCAGGACCACATCTGCCACATTCCCAGAGTGTCTCAAACTCACAGGGGCACTTTCTGCCCTCTGATGGGAGATGTCTACCCCCACAACAGGGCTGCTCCTGTCCTTGGAATATCTATTTCATGGAGCACTCCCTACCCTTATGCTCCTCGCTGCTCCTTTCATCACTCAGAAAACACTGCTGGGATACAAAAGTGCCTTTAGATATCAAAGTTCTACCTGAAAATGTCACTTATTAATTAGTCACCACTTGGCTGCCTTCCTCACATGCCTGCAGAGGACATTGTCACCCAATCCCTCCCAGAGGCACAGCCTGACTGTGTGGGTGGTGTGGGTGGTCTCCTCCAAGCCATCCACAGGCTCTGGGGCTCTCAGATTTTCTCCAGGCTGGCCAGGAGGAGCAGGAGGAGCAGGTCAGCAGCACCTCCCGAGTTCTGGATCCCGATCACTGCAGGTATTGTTCCCAGGCTGTGTCAAACAAATAAAAAAATTCAAATTAAATGACAAAGCCATGACAAACAGCAGGGTCAGGCAGGGCCAGTGCCTCCTCCCACAGTCACAGAGCAGATGAATGGCTTCCATTCCAGATCCCTGCGGCAAGGAAACTGCCTCCAACTAGCATCACCCTTCAGAAAGAAAGAGAAGAGCCAAATCCAGTGCACAGAGGCTGGAGGACAGAAACGGCATTTGTAGGAGGGAGATGCTCAAAGCCCAGAGTGGGAAAGTGCAGATTCTTAAAAAACTTCTTAAATCAGAAAATGACACTTTATTGCTTCACCTAGACTACCTTAAGGATTTGATTTTCTTGTCACTTCTGTCCAAAAATGTTTGTTCTCAGAGCTGGCTGAGCACTAAGCCCCCAGCAGTACTGGCCAGACATATACTGGTGATATCTAACTTCCCAATCTGCTCTGTGCCCAAGGCTATATTTGCTCCTGCTAATTTCCAGTTTGAGGAAATCCTGAGCCTTTCAGGACCGCTGGGAAGCAGCTGACCTTATCTGCACAGCTCCAGCTCTAGGACAGTTTCCCAGCCAGGCAGGACCATGATGATCCAGAAGCTTCTAGCCCTGTGGGTGGCCTCTTTGTGGGGTAGTCTGTACCATTGTTGTGCCCAACCCCACAAAAAAAGGAGTGTCCATTTCAACAGTCTGCTGCCTGTGGCTATGGGTCCCAGGGCCAGGTTTACTGAACAGGTCAAAAACCTTGGTCCCTCCACCTCCTCTACACATTCCCCCACCTCCTTACCCTTGCCTCCAGCCCAGCTTCACCTCAACCTCCAGCATCCCTATCAACAGTCCCAACTGTGTCCTCCTGCACTGTTCCCCTTTCTCACTCCTGCTCCTCACCTCTCAGGTAGTTCTGGAGCTGCGTTTAGACAATTCCATGTCCACAATTATCCTGGCCTGGCAGGTCACAGATGCACCACCAGCAGTACCAAGACCTGTTGAGATCATGGCATACCCATCTGCTGTACAACCTCTCTCAGGTGGTGGCTCAGCCACTCTTGGGCTGGGAGCAGGGTTTTTTCCCAGTTCAGGAGGACCTAAAGCACACTATCCATTCTCCCCTAGGTGTAACTTCCCTGCTGACTGAAGTCGTTTGTGTGCACAGACACAGGCACCTCACAGCCTGAACTTGCCTTTGCCAGCCCAATATTTCACTTACTTCTCCCTGTTTCAAGAACAAGGACAGGAAATTGCTTCCAGACCTGGGGGCAGTTTAGGCTACATCCCACCTGAAGCTGCAAAGCCTAAGCTGTGAATGCATCATCCCCCTGCATTACAGGCCTCCTGCACCCTCTCAGCACCCTGTAAATAATTCATAACCTGCTCCAGCCCTCCTCTTTCTGTTCTCGAATTAGCCATGAGCAGATTGTGGCTTTCTTGAAAGAATTTGTTACTTGGAGTCGTTCCTGAGAACATTTCCATGGTTGTGGCTCATTTGCAAGCAGTAAATAGCTGCAAGGTGGTCTGTCCTTTGCTCTCCCCACTGGGCTCCAGCTCTGGGGAGAGACTTTGCCTTCCCACCCATAGAATGCTGTCACAGGAAGCTGCTCCTGCTCCTGTGCCTTGGGCTCAGGGCTGTGTGGGGATTCACCAACCCTGGGCTTTCAGCTGGAGGATCATAGGCAGCACAAAAACACTAATGGCACTCTGAACATCACACCAGCTTCACGAGCCTTCTCAGTCCACTCCCAGGCATGCACATTCCAGGAAAGAGAATTTATAGGCAAGTAAAAAGGTGCCAGTGCATCCTTCAGGATGCTGACCTGAGGGAGACAGTGTCCAGAGTTGCTGTTTGGTGGAGCCTTGCCTGGGATGTGCCTAAACCCAGTAGACATTTGAAGATATCTTGAGTAAGTTCATGGTTAGTGACGTGGGGCTTTGCTTTTCCTTCTCTATGTATCAACTGCACCCTTTGCAAATGTTATGGGGAAGAGAATATCCACTCGTTCATATTGCTCATTTGTCCAGAGACCATAATGGACCTGGGAAAGGGTCTGGAGCCCCAGGAGCAGCTGAGGGAGCTGGAAAGGGGCTCAGCCTGGAGAAAAGGAGGCTCAGGGGGGCCCTTCTGGCTCTGCACAGCTCCTGACAGGAGGGGACAGCCGGGGGGGTCGGGCTGTGCTCCCAGGGAACAGGGACAGGAGGAGAGGGAACGGCCTCAGGCTGGGCCAGGGGAGGCTCAGGGTGGATATTGGGAACATTTCTTCATGGAAAGGTGGTCAGGCACTGGCACAGCTGCTCAGGGCAGTGGTGGAGTGTCCATCCCTGGAGGGATTTACAAGACATATGGATGTGTCACTTGGGAACATGGATCAGTGGTGAACACAGTGATGCTAGGTTAATGGTTGGACTCAATGATTGATCTTAAAGAGCTTTTCCAACCTTAAGGATTGTATAATTCTGTGATTCCACATCTCTTCACAAGCAGGCTTTGCTGCACACCCTTGGGGCCCTTGCAGTGATGTTATCCAGGGCTGCAGGGGCTGCTCTGGGAGGCTCCCAGATGTGCAGGATGGGTCAGGACTCCCTGAGTGGCTACAGCCCCTCTGCTCCACCACTGGGAGATAAAATTAATCTTCTCTTAATGCAACTTATTTTCATGACAACTCACTAAAGGGGCAAAAACTACTGTCATAATAATGCACTAAGCTCTGTATTTATTTCCTATATCTGATCTATCAAGAAACTGCTGAATTACTTCTCTAATTAGCTTTCCCATTTGTGAGGGATATGACCTTCCCATCCAGAGAGAAAAGTATAAATGAGAAGTCATTTCTTGAAGGTAATACCACGAAAGCAGCAGTCATATCAAGGATAAACAAGGATACAAAAATCTGCTATTATAGTACATTTTCCTTTGAGACTTAACAAATTTTCTCCATTTCCAAAAGGGCGGGGGGGGAGGGGTGCAGAATAAAAAGGATTATGAATATGGTCTGCTTTTACTCCCAGTCTGGGTGATATATCAGTTTCAAGAGGGAGTATCTGGCTCCAATTCCTTTCATTAATGTGGTCATTAACGCCAAAGGAATTCCCAAATCAAAGCCCCACTTCTGCTTGCCTTTGGGCTCAGGAAGTGTTCCAGAGCCCTGCTGGTACCAACATTTGTTCCCAGCCCTCCAGCTACTCCTGGCCATGCCACCTGTGCTGTTGCTGTGAGTGACCTCCAGGGATGACCAGGAAAACCTCCCCAGCTCAGACTACTGAGGGTGCTTTTCTCTTCCTCAGAAGTGAACGTTTTCCCTTCAAGGCCTGCTGAACATCCCCACCTCATGTCACCAGGGCTTCCACACTGAAGCACCTCTTGTACATGGGAGACACCTGGATGGGATTATTCCCTGGGCCCTGCACTGGCAGAGGTCACTGCCAGTAATCAAAGGTCACTACAGGTGACATGGGAGCACTTCTTTCCCTCCTTCCCTTGAGCCATCCTCATAGAGACATCATTCTCTCAAATGTCTGGATGGCAAAGCACTGTGGTGGGAATGGCCATCAGGGAGGATGGAGACAAAAGCTTCGCACTGGCATCCCATAAATATTTGAGTATTTGTTACTTTTGGCACGGCTGTGTCAAGGAGATGCTACACAGGCTCCATCCCATCCCTTACCCAAGCTGTTCTGGGGCACAGACCATCCTTGCCCCTGGGCCAGGGAAGAATTGCCCAGCTGCTATCTGGGTCCTGCTCTCACACAGCCCCAGGAGCTCAGGGACTGGATGGTTGTAGATGTGCAAAAAGCCTCTGCTCCCACCTGAAGACAGAGGAAGGGCTGAGTTGGCACCAGCACAGGCTACCGGGAGTGAGGAATGTCCACTCCGCTCTCCACACTGAGGAAATTACTCGTTTTCCTGGGAAAAGAAGAGAAAATCACTCTCCAGACAGATTGTCCCCACACTGCTCCCAGTAAGGTCACCTGCATCACCCATGGCCAGCTCGAGGCACAGCCAGCACCTTGGATTTACGTTCCATGGGAAGTTGGACACCACAGAAAAACATCTCTAGAGAAGAGGCTGGAAAAGAAGAGGCAGCTCTTGCCAAGCAAGAGCGATTTCATTGCCAAAGCACAGGAGCCAGAGGGATGTCAGTCTGTGACTGGGGTCTTTAGTATCCTGCCTCAGACTGAGGGCTTCATCCTTGAATGGCACAGGGAATTCTCAGTGTTGTGCCTCTTCCAGGAAAGTCTCCATGGGACCACTGTGGGTTCTCACACTCATGTCTGTCCATTTGTCTTTGAACCATTTCTGTCTGCTAGGGAATTTCCTAGGAAGTGAACAGTGTCTTGCTTGACCTTGCAAAGAACCAAATAGCAAATATTCCCTGATGCTTCTGTGGATGCAACTGGAACCAGAAGCTGTGATAGTACAGCAAGAGCAGCCAGCTCCCCTCTGTACTGTCACCTGTGTCCCAGTCGCCCCATCAGCTCCCAACTGACACCCTCTGGCTGCTCCAGCAGATGAGAGTCATCAGCAAAGCCACGTGGCTTCAGCATAGCCCCAGAGCAGGGAAGGCTGAATGGGCTGAGAGGACGTGGTCACCTGCCTTTGCCTCTCTTGAGCCTACCCAGTACCATCCCAGGTGGCATTTTGCTCACAGTGTTTAGATTCCCTTTCCAGGCACCTACAGGGATGAGAAGAGACACTTGGGTGGGAGGACATTCCCCAGAGAGAGCTCTGCATTCATTGTAGTTGAAGAAACTCGTGCCTGCTCTTATGAACAGTCCACACACAAGCCCATATGTCTGGTGCATGTCATATCATGTCATGTCATCCATGTGTCTCCCATGTCAGGAGCAAAGGCACTGAGGGATCTGTCCCTTGGACAGTCTGCAGGTGCATCAGGAGTTAAGGACCCTCTCCTACCTGGTTGCCATCACAGCAACGATCCCAGGGCCCCTCACAGCTTTCCAGACTCTCCTACTCCCCCGGCAGCCCAGGATTGTCCAGCTCAGCACCTTTCTTCACCCCTTCCCAGGCAACCCTGGAGCCAGGACAGGATCCTGCTGAAGAAACAGAGCCCCACACATGAGACCAAGACCCAGAGAAAACTGCTGTGTCCCCATTACTCCTCCTTCCCAGAAACCTGAGCACCCCCAGAGCAGGGTGGGAGCAGGAGAATGGAGAGAATCCACCCAGTTCTCCATAGACCAAAACACTGGGTGTGGGCTGAGTGTGGAGAGCATAGCCCAAGAATCTGAAGCTAAACTGGGAGTAGCAGGATGACCAGATTAGCAGCAGCAGCAAGGTGGAGTGGCTGGGCAGCCGTGGAGTAGAGGTGCAGAGGGGATGGTCCAGCCCAACTTGCATAGATCATGGAGCTCTCATCACTCCTGAAGAGCTTTTATTAAGATGTAAATAAAACCATCCCTGCAGCCTGGAGATGCACCCATTTGGATGCCATCTTTGGATCTTTCTCAGTAACATGGCCTGGCAGCCCCTGTTCCTATTGGGAAGGTACCATGCAGGCTGGAACATGTTCCAAGCATTGTAATTGCCCAATAAAACGGTGTTTCTTCACCATCCAGTTGAATTAGTGCCTGCAATATGTTTGAAAGCTTTATAGCCCAGTTAATTGTGAGGCAGTAACAGGAAGGGGCATTACAGCTTTAGGAACACAAGTTGCATCTGTATTTAATGATACTAAACCGTAAGAAGCCTCCATTTGAATAAAGCAATAAGCTTGTAGTACCTATAAAAGCGATGATGGCTGTGTTCAGCAGAGATGCTGAGCTTGGGTACAGGAGGAGCAGGGGCACAGTGCCTGGGGTAAGGACATTGCCCAGCTCCTGTGGTCATTCCTGGGGAAAGGACAATGCCCAGCTCCTCCAGCCACTCCAGTCCATAGGGCCAAGAGTAGACACCCATGGAACCCAGGACCTCTCCATATGCCTGCTCTGCACACAGGCTGTTATCCCACAGTCTCTCAGCCAACAGTGTCCCATATCCCCTTGAAGGGAAAGGCTACCACACCCATTCTGGCCACTACACAACTCACACCTTCCCTGCAGTCTCCCACCACCACCCCACCTGTCCAGTAAACTCTGACTGGGGATCTGCTCATGGCTCTTCTCAGACCTGGTGTGGATGGAGAAGATTCTGTGGGAGTGGGAACCAGACAATGAGTGTTCCTAAGTGAGACATTTTTTTTGTTTTCATTAGGAGGACATGGATTTGGAGCTGGGGAGGGTCCAGGCAGCAAGCACTGACAACAGCCTGTGGTGATGCTCATGGACTCAGCAAGGCCCTTGCTTGGCACATGCAAATGCTTCCTCTTGAGAAGCTCTCCTTTCTCCAGTCACAGGAGCATCTGGAGTAGCCCCTGGACGGATTAAGGATGAAGAGGCTGTTGGTGATTGTTCTTCAGCTCATCTTCTGGATCCAGCATCAGGGGACGTGAGAGTATTGAGGGACAGGGACTGCACAGCATCTACTACACCTCAAAGGCTTTTTGGAGAAACATCTGAGCTCATTCTTTTGCTGGCAGGAGGGAATTTCAGCTGTGTCATGGATCCTCACTTACCCCACAGAGCCCAGTTCACCAGGCAGGGCCACTGCTCCAGCACAGCTCCTGGTGACAAGAACTACCCTGGTCAGGGGCAGAAGGCATAAAAGGACCAAGAGGGGCAGCAGTGGCTGTGGCCAATGGCAAAGGAGCTGTGGTCACTTCACTGGGTCTTCACAGTCCACCCCATCCTTCTGTGCACCACTGGGGTGTGCACCCACCTGTACAGGCACTGTGCACTGCAGTGCTTGGACACATGAGGGTACCACCAGGGCAGCAGGGCTTGAAAAGGTTCAAGGCTAGCAGTGGCCATGGACAGAGAGCAACAGTCACATGGTAAAGCACAGAAGAGAAATCCAGGGACAAAGTCCTGGCCAGCAGCACTTTTAGGGGCTTGGCCATCACTGGAGCAATCATGGAGCTGTGTACACCACCTCTGAGACACTCACATCTGCTGAGGGTGACTATTTGTGACCATCCTGGCTCATCTGGCATGACTCATGAGCCTCCAACAGGATCTCAACAAGTAGAGGACCAAGAGCCAAGAGCCAAGAGCCAAGAGCCAAGAGCCAAGGTCAAGCCAAGAGCCCTGAATGAATGGAAACCCCCAAGGGCATCCTGCCCCGCAGAGCAAAAGCCTTGGCCCTTTTCTTTGGGTGCAAAGGGTGAGTATTCAGCACCTGCAGGACTGGGTGACGGGCAAGTGACTTATTCCGCGTTGTGTTTGCAACTGTATCAACTGTTGAGATTAATTCAAGGTGCAGCAGGGAAGTGAGCTGCCAGTGAGTTCATTTAGAATTAGATATGCAATCAATGGAAAATTAATACAATTAAGTTTCAAATTGTCATTTAATAAAACACCTTTTTGCAAGTGGAATACTAAGTGGGACATAAACGCTGCAACACTGCTGGAATGTGCTGCTCTCAGCAAGGGAGGAGTTTGTGCCCAGGAACTGTGCACACACACTCCCCTCCACCACTATAACTTGTTAGACAGACTCTAATTATATATTTATAGTTTACAGAAGTTTCAGCTAATTGCATGATGCCTCTCAGAAGCTGCTGCAAGGCTCTGCTGCTGTTGTGGGGCATTGGTTGTTACCGACGTACCCGTAGTTAAGAGTGCTCAGCAGATCTGCTGAGGAGCACAAGCCTCAAATCTCCCTGCCTGACACATATAACTACAAGTAGGGACACTTCCACTCATAGTTCAGCCAGAAAAGGAATAGAAAATACCCCAATTGTTGGTTTCTCCCATGGATTTGGAGAGAAATTGCCCCAGTGATGTGTACAGGCAAAGCCAGGAGCTTGTCCATGAGAGGACATGATGGGACACCACAGGCTGTTCCCAAAACTGTTACAAGACCATTCCCAGAGAGTTTTCTTGGGCCCTGGTGTGAGCACTGGTTTTTTTCAGTGAGCAGGCACCACGAGGGAAATGCAAGAGGAACTGGATGTGCACAGGGGCATGTGGCTTCAAGGGGATGAGGACACAGGCAGAGCCAAGGGAAGGAGATGTGGAGGAGTGGTCACAGCCCCAGCAGCCCTCATTCACCTCGCACCTGCAGAATTTTGCTCCCACTATCTCTCAGCTCCCCTCTCCACTGACCTCAAAGCACAGTGGGGCAGAGACTCAAGGCTCCCTGACAGCTCCCTGGGAGGAGATTGAGTCAGTGACACCAAATCTGGTAGATCTTAATTAAGCTGTTCATGCACATCTTTTATTTCTGGTCTGACTCATCCTAGTGACTGTTTGTACCACAGGCTCTTCTCTCTGCGCTGGTCTCACCCAAATTCCTGTCTCTCATCAGCGCTGCTCTCCCAAAACAAGGGCTCTGCAGCCAGCTCACTGGGGCACCTCTCCCTCACTGTCCAAGGCAGCTTTTCCAGCCACTCTGCCTTTCCTGCAGCTCTCTTCATCTCCCACTTCATCAACATCCCAGACAAAGTGGGGATTCTGTCCTCAGCCATAGGATCCAGTCACTCATGCAGAGCTGGGAATGGCACCACAGGGACTTGGTTCAAAACTGGACAGCTGCAGTGAGGAAGGGAGGGTAATTAACAGCAATTGGTTGCTTGAAAGGTGCACTATTGAATCTCACCTGCACGGCCTGTGCAGGGCCCTGAGCTAGCAGAGACTGCCTCAGAGTGTGTGAGTGGGAGAATAACCCCACACAGGTCCTGCTGGACAGAAATCAGCACCGTAATGCATTCAGAATTTCTGGGAACAGGTGTTCAGAGCCCTGTCAGAGCCCGTCTGTGATCACACACCGCAGCCTGATGTGTGCCAGGGGACCACACAGCAGCAGGACCCCACCCTCAGCATCCTCCAGAACAGCAATAAAAATACAAAGTGAGACTCAGAGAAGCTTCCCCACTGCTGTGGGTTTATTACATGAATCCCAGAAAGAGTTGCAGCTAAACATGTTATTAGGTTAAATAAAAATAAAATGCATTCTAGAAAATGTTTTGAAATTTATTGTGTAATTAAACTATTAATTTAATGGTCTTTTTTACTTGGATTGGAAATTCACATGTATCTTCATCCCACTCCCGTTATTGAAAAGCATACTCATCATACACAGTCATTATGCATTTTCATAAACATTTGATGAACAATAACTGTGAGAAACATAAAATATTGGTTTTGTCCTTCAATTGTAATGGCCATATGGAGACGAGCTGTGTCTTCAAGTCAGCAGTTGTGGCACATCCTCGTTAATAACAGC
Organism: Polioptila caerulea; assembly: GCA_013397295.1. Taxonomy (NCBI): domain Eukaryota; kingdom Metazoa; phylum Chordata; class Aves; order Passeriformes; family Certhiidae; genus Polioptila; species Polioptila caerulea. The sequence goes on from VYXF01007126.1 coordinate 73,021, forward strand.
ACTTGCTATTTTTACTGTTTACAGCACAAAAGCAGCCCTTTAACAGGAGGGAAGAAGGGTTTCATCTGTAAGGCCTTTGCAGTGATTTGTAAGAGAGCTGGCGTGCCCACATTCCTCTGTGATTCAGGATGAACTATAATTACTCAGTATTCTGGACAGCTCTCCTACAAGATGTCAATTTATGTGTAAGCAGAGAAAGGTGGTGGCTGGGGACAACTCAGGCCTCTCCTCTACACACACACATAGTTTCCTTAGGTTTGCAAAGAAAATATTTTGCCAGGCGATGGAGTGAGGTCCTGCCTTGGAAGTGGGGCTGCTGAGTGAGCACACCACCTTGATGGTGGCCTTGCCATACACCACTGCCTTCCCCAGGCACCTCGTTCTGCTTGCACTCAATAGGCTGGGGGTGGAGCATCCCCTTGGCTTCCACTCACTTCAGCTGCCCCGTGTTCATTCCTGCTCCTGCCCTGTGACTGACAGGGAAAGGACCAAGGTGTTGCGCTCAGAAGACAAGGCTTGGGCAAGGTGAATGATAAGCACCATGCACAAGGTTTGTGCACGCACAGAGTGCTCTGGGACAGCTGCCAGCAGCAGAGGAGGTGGCTGGCCCTGGTCTCTGCTGCCAACAGGCTCAGCTCAGGTTTGCATCAGGCTGACAGACCCACAGACATGTCCAGCACCAGGGTCTGGATGAGATCTCTCCAGCTCCTCCACTGCCTGCTGCAGTTCCCACAGCCCCAGGAAGTCCCAGCTGTGCCCAAAGGCAGGAGCCAGGACACTCATGTTGCCCAAAGCACCCTCCCCTTGGGCTGAATTTTACCATAAGCTTGGAGTGCAGGGCCAGAAGCCTTCCCCAGTGAGTTCTTATGGCAGCAATTCCTGCACCTGCTATCCGTAGAAGTGCTTATAGTCTGAAAAGAGACACCACAGACCATGGCCCTCCCTTGAAGGTGATTTTTCTCATGTCCCAGAGCATCACAGAACCTGAGGCAGAGCAGTTCTGTCCAGTGATCAAGCAGTTATACTGGACCCCAAGGACCTCACTGGACCAAATTCTTCCATTCAATTCCAAGTCTGAGGAGAGAGGCATTTTGCACAAGAACTCCTCCACAAATCAGAGGAGACAGGAGAGTAACCAAAATCACAGCAAAATGTGTCACCTCCTGATCCCCCTCCCAAAAATCACCCAGATCTCCTGCCCAAAGGAGGCTCAGGAGCATAAAACCACACACCAGGTGTGTCAGGCTGCAGCAGGAGAGCCTGCAAAATCTGGGGGCAAATGTCCCAGGGCTTAGATGTGTCTGTCTCACCGTGCAAAGCATTAATGAAGTTTCTCCCAGGGCAGGACACAGATTCAGACACAACACTTCCCCTTCAGCATGGAGTCCAGCCTATGTCAGCCCCGCATGGATTTATGGCTCCCTGTACTCGTAAATGTCAGCACAGCCATGATGGATGCAGGAGCTGGGAAGCTCTCCCCTTACTTTGGGAGATTTCTTTATTTTTTCCTGATCTTTTACAACAGCCATAAAACAGCTGCTGATTAGTGACAGGTCCTAAAACTTTAGGCAAAAGCTGTTGAAATCAGCTTTAAGCACTAAGCTTCTCCCAAAGCAGAGCAGCTTAGCGTTTCCCTTTTGAGGTCACATATGTGACATGTGGCCCTCTGAGCCACTGCTGTTCCCAGGGCAGGACTGGGCAGCCCTCACAGCCCACTGGGTCAGGGGCCAGCCCTGCCCTCCCTGATGGCACAAGCAGCAGATGTCCCCAGACAGGCCCAGACTTGTGGCCCTGGGTCTCGCATCGTCCAGTCTGTGCCAGACAAAGGGCAGAGCCTGCTCTTCTCTCAGAGAAGAGACGTGAGGGGTACAACAGGACAGCTCACAATGATATGCATTGCCACCTCTGCCAGCAGGCAGAGTCCCTCCCCTCCAGCATCCCTCTGGGCTAGCACAGTCCCCATGGTCACAGTCCTGATCCAGGGGTCACAGATGATGGGCAGAACGAGCAAGGATGTGGAGTTAAAAAGGCGGAAGAACATTCCCAGCTGAACAACCCCCACTGCCCCGAGAACACAACAAGTCTGGTGATGACTCTGTAGCCAGTGGGCTATTGCAATTATGTTTCCTGAGGAATTAAGACTTAATTGCAGAGGCTACAAACTTGCAGAAAAAAATTTGCACAAAATAACAAAGAACATGGTTTCACATTTCGGGATGGGAAATTGTCTCCTGGTTCTTCTGACTGCCTACAGTTTTGGCTTCCCTCCATCTCCCATTCCACGGCTGAGTCCTTGTCCTCATCCCAGCCTCCTGCTGACCTTACCCTGGCCGCTGCGTGGGGCTGCAGCTGTGGCATCTCCAGGCTCCCACAGCCCCTGCAGAGGTGCTTTGGGCCATGCACCTCTGCCTCCTTGGCTCCAAGGGTTTTGCAGGATACAAAATCCCTTTTCCCAGTTCCCACCATTGCAGGCAGCAGATCGTGGTGGGTTGGCTCCAGCTGGACACCAGGTACCCACCAAAGCCTCTCCATCACCGCCCTCCTCAGATGAACAAAGGACAGGAAATATAACCAAAGGCTTCTGGATAAAGATGAGGGCAAGTAGAGATCAGCCACCCATTACCATCACAGACAAAACAGACTTGATTGGGAAAAATTTGATTTATTGCCAATCAAATCAGAGTAGGGCAATAAGAATTAACCCAAATCTTAAACCTTCTACCCACCCCTCCTTTTTTCCTGGACTCAACTTCACTCCTGATTTCTACACCTGTTTTCCTCCAGCAGTGCAGGAGGACAGGGTTGTGGTCCCCATCACACATTACCTCTGCCACTGCTTCCTCCCCAGGGGGAGGATTCCTCACTCCTCCCCTGCTCCAGTGTGGGTCCCTCCACCAGGTCAGGCCCTCAGGATCAGGCTGCTCCTGTGTGGGTCCCACAGGGTCACAAGTCCTGCTACCACTGTCACCACTGGGCTCGGCATTGGCCTGTGGTGGGTCCATCCTGAAGCCAGCTGGAATTGGCTCTGCTGCACATGGGAGATGCTTCCAGCAGCTTCTCACAGCAGTCACACCGGGAGCCTCCCTGCTACCAAAATCTGGCCATGCAAATCCAGTTCGTGGATGGATGGATGGATGGATGGATGGATGGATGGATGGATGATGGATGGATGGATGGATGGATGGATGGATGGATGGATGGATGAGTGGACAGACTGACTCTGGCTAGAGAACAAGTGTGGCATTTTTGGATACATTTTCTGTGGTGATAATCACTCTTTAACACATCCCTCCTGCCCTCCCACTCTCCCTCCCATTACATGTTCAGGCTCAGACCTGGCAGGTTCCCATCATTCCCTCCAGAGGGAGGGGGCTCCACTTCCCTGCGGCATCATTGCTTGGACCCTCTGTCCCACATCGGACTGGGCACATTCCCTCCCTGCTACTGCTTCTCTCAGGAAGAGAAGTTAGTGAAGATTTATCACAGCACTAAACCTCAAATTGAGCACATTTGAAAGAAAGACAATTTATTCATCAAAAATATAGCTTCATTTTATCTGCAATTATTCTGAAGTTAAGGCTCCATTCAGCAAGTATTTAGCTGAATAAACAGCAATTTTTTGTGTCTAAACCATCCCATTTTGACATTCCATCACACAAACAAGTGCAGGAGAACACAGCCCACCCAAAGATGATTTGGAAACTTCTCTGGATTCCTTTTTTATTTCAAAGTGCTGTTCTGGGGTGGTAGGGTGGGAGCAGCTCTTCCAGCCTCTGACTAGAATGGAAGGACCATTCGCATCCTGTGGGGCAGAACCACCACCAACAGTGGTTCGTTGGTTTTGAAATTAAAAGAGAGAATCCAAAAAAAAGACAGGTGGCTGCACAAACACAAACAGTACAAACTTGGAGGGGTGCTTTTGTGTGGAAGCCAATAAGCCAACTGAAAATGAAAGAATCCCTCTCCCCTGGAGGGAGAGCCCTTGGGCATCACCCCTAATGTTGGGGTGACTGTTTGGATCCCTCCCATGGTGCTCCTTGGCCATATGTAAATCTGCTGTACCCCATTGGTCCTTCCCCCTTGCTCTGCCCTGAACCCTCAGCCGACTCGCCCTGATGCTCTATCCCAGCCGCTGCTTTTCCCATATAATCCCTGCTCCCTCAGAACTTTCCTAGAGCTTTCCATCCCCGGACATCTCCACGGATAGAAGAATATTCTCTCTGCAGAACCCCATGTGGACTCCCAGCCCTCCTTCAGTGTTGCCCAAAGCTCAATTCACAGGAAAGCTGAAATCACTCCGGCCAAGGCGAGACGTGCCTGGGAGGGTCTTTCTAAAGACGCGTCTCCAGGATCACGGCACGCTACCACAGAGGGCTGCCACGATACTTTTCCATGAGCAACATCCCCCAGGAGGGCATCCCAAGGGAAAAACCAGAAATACTGGACTGAGGGAAGTTACTAAAAGAGAATGTATGAGGTACACAGCAGCTAAACTTCCTGCTGCAGAGGAACCACAGGACAACCGTTAAAGGCCAATATTGCTGCATCAGGAGCACTTTAGTGTCCTGAAAAATCAAAAAAGAATCCTATAAAAATGGGAATGAGGGTATGAGTATAAAGGGAAAGCTCAAGCACATGGGGGCAGAATGAGAACAGGTGAGGAGCACAGAGAGTTACAGCCAGTGACAGGCATAAAAGGCAAAGAAATAAGTTCCAGAAATATACTGGAAGTGCAATAAAAAGAAAAAAAGAATCAGCATTCATGTCTTGTGATGGAAAGGGATGCCAGATGCCACAGAGACACAAACAGTGACTTCCTCACTGTGGCTGCACAGTGCAAGCCTGTAACCAGTGCCCAGAGCCATCAGCAGCAGCCAGAGAAGCTCAGTGCATTGAGTAGTCAGGGGTCAAGAGAAATTACACTAAAAAAGGTAAGCAACCTCTGAAAAATTAGCAGCCGATGGTGACAAATTTTGAAGGCTTAGGGAATCCTGGAGGAGTGCAGAAAAAGCACTTTCTCTGTGAAAAATAAAAATACATAAATAAAGGAAAATAAGAGTTTAGGGAGTTACGGATCAGCCAAGTTGGCTTCAGTTCCTTGAAAAATTTTGGAACAAATTATTGAACAATCCATTTGTAAGTACCAATACTGTTATAAAAATAAAGGACAAAAAACAGCCACACAACTCTATCAGGAAAAAGTGATGTCAGGGTGATCTAATTTCCTCCTTGCCAGGGTATTTGGTCTAATGGAGGAAGAAATGATGGACATGATCCATTATGCAAAGCCTCTGGTGCATTCCCAGGAACAGGCAGGGAAGTACAACCTGAGTGAAAACATGGGAGACAGGTAAAACTGAGAGCAATAGGTGCTTCATGCAAAGCTGGGGGGCTGAGAGCAGGGACAAGGGTCTGCTTGGTTCTTGTGGTCTGGATGCTTTTTATTTTCCTACAGCATGACTGGTGGGCACGTCCAAACACAGGGGCGACATCTCTGTGGATCCCCAAGAGACAAGGGACCTCCAAACTCTGACAGAGAGTGGTGCCACGTTTCCCTTGGGAAGGAGTGTAGAAGCCTCTTCAAAACATCTGCAAGTGAAAGCAATTCGTCTTAACTGGACATTTCAGGAGATGAGAGCTGCATAGCTTTGAGTAAAGCCGTGTTAAATAAAGACTGAGATGATATGGAGGAGAGAGAGAGAGAGAGAGAGAGGGAGAGAGAGAGAGAGATACATATTCAGATGAAAATAATTCATCATTGTTATTTAATTCTGGTTCATGCACTTCAGCTCCACTCTGAAGACTCCTGGCTGTTGAGCAATGACCAGCAGCAGTGTCAGCTCTGTCACTCAGCCCTGGAGCAGCACAAGGGGAACCTCAGACAGCTGCCCTGCTGCAATGAGGTGCAGTGCTGCAGGATGGAGCTCCCAGTTCAAACCTTCAGCACAGATCACCAGGAATCACTCCCACCCCAGACAGCAGAAGAGTGAGCTCCAGCTCCGCCTCCTCATCAGAGCAGACAGTTCCAGAAGAACCTCCTCAAATGCTCTTCTTTGGGCAGCCCCCAACAACAAAAAGTGTTTGAACCCATCCTATGACCTTTTCTTTCCTCCTTTTTTTCTGCCAAGACCAGAGAAAATACCCCATCTTGAGAATAAAATAGTGCAGAAAACCAAAATTACACAATCTTGGAGATCAGTGTCATGTACAGCCCCTCAGCCTGAAGAGGCTTGACAGTTTGCACTGGGAAGGTGTGATGCTCCAACATTTCTTCAGAGAGGAAAAAAAAGAAAGAAAAAAGGATGGCTTTAATTTTTAGAAGTTTTAGCAGCCGAATTGTCATCAGACTGGCTGTGCTCTGCTGAGCAACACACAGTGTTGGACACAGCCAAAAAGAGCTTTGTCACAAAAGAAGAGCAAAATGTCATAATAAAACCAGATTTCATCAGAATCCCAACAATCCTTCATGCAAAAAAATGACAAATTTTGGAGAAACTGTGTATTGTTTATCATATTTTTTTATGGGTGTTTATGGGTGGAGAAACATGAGACTGGGCCTGAAATGCTGCTTTATTTGGGAACATGCCACATTTCCCTTTGGCGTCCTCTGGTGATGCTGGACAGCTAAAGGAAATATGGGACTTTACTTCTCTTCATCTTCCACCACCACCCTGTTTTTCCCTTCATTGCTGTCCATTCTCTACAACTAGAGATACTTCCAAAAGAAAACAAAACTGGATTCTTATTTCTCTTTGTTCTCTGGCCTTGGACATTCACCCTATTGTTCCAGAGCTCAACACTCTCACAACCAACTCACAGATCTCTGAGGTTGGGGAACCTCTGGAGACGGTCCAGCACCATCCCTGCTCAGGCAGCATCACCTAAAGCTGGATTCTGTGGGCTATAGCCCGCAGGCTTCGGGATATCTCCAAGTGTGGAGAGCACTGCTTCTCTCATGAGTGGTTTAACCATCCTCACAGATCTTCCCTGGACTTGGTCCAGTAACCAGCATCTGTCTTGTACTGGGAAGCACAGCAGGGTGCAACACTCCAGACGCCACCAAGTTTGTCTGTAAAACCAAACTGCTACTCCAGTAATTCCTGGCATCAGAGAGCCAGGCTGTGGGAGCTGTACATGTCCTGGTGAGACACTAAACCATGACTGTACCCACCCCTGTCCAGCTGTGACGGGGGTCAGGCTGGCAGATGGGCACATTGCAGTGTTGTCAAGGGGACTCTGGAGTCTGGGAAAGGGCAGCCCTTGGGCCAGCCCAAGGGTGGTCCTGTGGGTGCCAGGAGGAAGCAGGCACAGGCAGGGGCTGCAGGAATTTTGCTGAGCCTGTCCTTTACACCGACACCCACACTTGTCCCAGAGAGAATTTGTTGCTTCATGTTCCTCATAAATGTCAAGTCTGTGTGTGATGGATGAGCAGGGAGCTCCTCCCAGGATCTCTCCTCAGCAGCTCTTGGGAGCAGCAATAAGACTCTGTTGCCAGCTGGGCCGGGATGGCAGATACAGGGGACAACCTGGAAAGGAGCCTTTCTGGGGAGGCCTACACCAGCCAGGCATCCCTGGGGCGGAGTAGGGACAGGCCTGATGGACCCATTTTGGTCTTGCTGGGCACTGCTCCACCCACACATCCCTTCCGCCACCCACCCTCTGGACATGAGTGTACCCCAATAAACACCCTTCTCTGCCCAAATCCCCCTTGTGTGCACCTTCAGGGATACACACACACACACTCTCTGCGTGTGCTCATCCCTGCTCCCCAGCACTTCCCCTCATCCCACACAGGCACTGACACTGCTGGGGCTGGACACAGAGGAGTAGGGCTCATTCAGAGAGCTGACACGTCCCATAGCATATGAACAGGGGACAACCCAGGTGTCCCCAGACCACCTGGCCCTACCAGCATCCTGCAGGAGCTGTGGTGCAGGCAGGCAGCGAGGGAATAGGTGCAATCATCCAAGGGCAGCCTCAGTGCCACCCACCTGGGACACCCACCTTGGGGCTCCTTGGGGGCTTTGTCCAGTCACTGACACCTCGCAAATTCCACCCACACTATGGGAGAGCTGAACACACCTGCCCAATGCTCTGCCTACTGCCTGAAGATCCCGGGCTCAGGCTGGAGGATAGATGCCTCGGCTAGAGAACAGCTGGATAACTGGAGTTTCTAAGAGAATAGCTGGATAACTGGAGTTTTCATGAGAACTCCAGAGCTATGCTGAGGGAGGGGTGGGGACAGAGGCTGGAGGAGCCTGCAGGGCTGAGGCAGGAAAAATTCACGGGAGCAGCCGCTTCCAGAGTGGGCCAGACCCTGGGCTGGAGAGGGAGACCCCCGAGGGAAAGGGGCAGGGGCAGCAGGACGAGGCGTCCCCGCGGGGCGCCCGGGACCGGCCCGTGGGCTCCGGGAGTGGGGCCGCAGCGCCACCGAGCGGCCGAGAGGCCTCACTGCCTCGGCCCCTCCGCGTCCGCTCCGCTCCCATCAGGGAATCCGGGAATGCTGCCGGGATCCGCAAAGCCCGTCCAGTGCCAGCCCTGGCAAGGGCAGGGACACCTCCCACTATCCCAGGATACTCCAGCTCTCAATGTCCAACCTGGCCTTGGACACTGCCAGGGATCCAGGGGCAGCCACAGCTTCTCTGGGCACCCTGTGCCAGGGTCTGCCCACCTTCCCAGGGAACAATTCCTGCCCAATATCCCACCCATCCCTGCCCTCCGGCAGGGGGAGACCATTCTCTGTGTCCTGTCCCTCCATCCCTTGTCTGCAGTCCCTCTCCAGCTCTCCTGGAGCCCCTTTAGGCCCTGGAAGGGGCTCTAAGGTCTCCCTGGAGCCTTCTCTTCTCTGGGTGAGCACCCCCAGCCCTCCCAGCCTGGCTCCAGAGCAGAGGGACTCCAGCCCTTGGAGCATCTCTGTGGCCTCCACTGAACTCTCTCCAACAGCTCCACCAGCACACCCAGCCAGCCCCATCTCACCCTCCTGGCTGCTCCCAGCTGTCCCCTCAGCACAGGACAGCCAGGAACTACTGCCGCCACCACATACTCCACCCAAAATCATGTCCAAGCTGTGTTGCTGTCTCAGGTGGGTGATGTGACCCAAAGAGGGGCAGGAGCATCTACTGAGGATCATGTCTTCATCATGGTGCTCTCCCAAAGCACCTCTGCTCTGGGACAAAACCACATCCACCTCCCCAGGGATGAGCAGCCCCTTCCTGACCATGCACAGGCCCTGGTGTGTCTTTGACCTCCCATCATCCTCTTGATGAAGGAACACAGTCAGCAAAGCAAGGAAAAAGAGACATGCACAGGCAGGTTGTCAGAGCTTTATTTCTGTTTCTCGGTAAGAAACACAAATCTGTTCTCTCCAAAATCCAGGGGAAAGGAGATGCCACAGTGCTCTTTGGAGGGAAGGAGAGGACAGCAACCCCTCATCAAATTTGGTGATGACTTCTCCAAATTTACAGCAGAGCAGGTTCATCTCTTACCTTCAAATTGCTTTTTTTAAATCTTGAATGTGCTGCCTTACTCTTTTTTTGAAAAAAAAAAAATACTCTGAGCATAAAGACATCTTTTTAGTAACACAAAAATGGTTTAAACCCTTGGAATGATTCAGATCTAATCTCCTTTTTTCTCCATAGAATTTTGAGGCCTTTGGCCTCAGCACTTGGGGACTTTCTCAGTGACTCACAGGGTCCCCAAGGAGTGCTCTGGGGTCCTTCCTGGTGCAGAGGAGCCCAGGACTCAGCACAGCCCATGAAGGTCCTTCTGCAGAGCTCCTCAAACCTTGCAGGGATGGGTTGGCATCCTCTGGCAAGACCAGAGTGGAAGAATTCATAGGAAGGAGATGGAGTTACAGCAGTCTCCAGCGTGTCCCTTGTTCAAAGCATCCTAATGTGCATCCCAGAGCCAGCCAGCAATGCACAGATGCAGAGTAGCTCTTTGCTTTTGATTTCCAGTAATCAGAGCTTGAAACAAGACCCCAACTCTTTATTTCCATCAAGTGATTTTTCTGGGCTATGTCAGGATTGTTCTGGTGCTACCACAGTTGTGCAGCATCTGCTGTGGACAAGCAGCCAGAGGACCAAAGCCTCTGGGCCATGTCTGGGAGTGGGGTGGGTGACAGGACAGCTATCCCCACAGGATGTAAGACCACTGCATGTGTCTGCTTCTGAATTATTCACAGCTCCAGAGATAAAAGAAAACAACAAAAACTTGGGAAAACCCAGAGAAAGTCACACGTGGTGGTCTTAACATCACCTCTTAGACTGGCAGAGCCTGACCTGGCTGGAGCAGAGCTGCAGAGAGGCCCCCCAAAGCACAGAGGAAAAATGTCAGCACAAGGAACAACCCTTTCTGGGTCTCTCTGCCAAGTCCCACCTGGATTCTGTCCAACTTTACCCTTTAGGCTTGAAAATTTCCATCCCAGAGTATTTTTCTTTCCAAGTGTAAAGAGCCACAGCCAGAGGGACGAGAAGCTGGGGCAGCCAAACACCCTGAGATCTGCTAGGAGGATGCTGCCCTTCACTGGCAGGTGAGGCTTTGGAGAGAGAGCTCACCTTTTCCAGCTGTATCAGCAGCTCTAATGCAAGAAAATTACTTTGGCCTGTACTAAGAAAAAAAAATTCTGTCATTCCAGTGGAAAGCTGTCATGTTGCTAGCTTGAGGAACACGGACTTGGGAGTGTTGCCTTCTCCTGTCCCCAGGAAAATCTGCAGAAATTTGGCTGATGATGTTGAAAAATTATTTGAGTTTTCACAGAGTCAGGGTGTGAGTTCTGGTGACAGCTGCCAGCACTGCTGTCCCAGGCCCAGTGTCCCCTGGTTTTTCCTGGTGGGGCATCCTCCAGAGCTGTGGAGGGGCTCTATCCTGTGTTCTCCTCTGTTCTGGGGTGGCTGTCACAACTGTGGGACAGCAGAAATGGGGCTCAGCAAGGGGAGCCTCCCCTGTGGACACCATGGCTTGAATCCCTCTGAGGAGAGATACTCCCTTTGATACTTCCTTGGGCAAAGAATCAAAAAATTACCCATAAAAATACAACTGAAAGAAACTTTGAATGAGCAAAATGAAGCCACACAACCACCAGAGTGAAAAATTCAGCCTTGAAAAAAATAAAATATAATGGGTGAAAAAAACTTATGAGTAGGTCAGCAAGGATCTGCAGCCCATTCAGTGGGCAAGGATCCATGGGTTTGGATGTGGAGTTCAGGGCTCTCTGAGCATCCCCTGGCCCTGTGGTGTCCATCCCAGCTCTGAGGCAGGAACTGGCTGGGATCACAGGACAGAGGCCACAGGGGATGTGGAAGAGGAGGGAGATGCAGTAGACATGGAGCCTGGACAGGAGCAAATGGAGATGGAGAACAGTGTCCAGCTGATCTGTCAAGTGACAGATGGCCTTCATGCTGGCCAGGGAGGGAGACAGGGCCAGTTCTAGCATCCAGCAGCTCCAGCCACTCTTCGCTTTTTCTCCTTAGTTTGTCTCAGAAGGACCCTGTATTCCCCTCACCACGCTGTGCTCAGCTGCACAGCTGTTGTGGTGCTTGTGGGAGGGTAGGGGACCACGGGGCTCTGAAACACCCCCTCTCCATCTCCAGGACATGACAAGACACTCCTGACACAAGAACCCAAACTCAGAAAGATGAAACAACCTCAGAAAATAAATCTATTTTCAGTTCTATTTTCTAATTTTTTCTCTCTTTTCAGCCTTTTTGGGATCTTGCACACCTTCTCTGGGACAGGAGAATAAGGGAAAAGCATTAAGATTCCCACAAAGTATTTGTCCATGTAAAGGAAGAAGGTGGAAAACAAGCAGCAAGGAAGGAAGGAAGGAAGGAAGGAAGGAAGGAAAACAGCTTTTCCCCTTCTCTACAGACAGTTCAGGAGCACTAAGGAAAAATTAACATTTCTTCCCATTTTGTTCCACTGGAAGAGAAGTCCAAGTGCCCCTCAGTGCCACCTGCTTGCAATTGCATACACAGAAAGTTAAGAAGCAAAACCAAGTGAAACTTGGAAAAAACAAATATCCATCAGCCGTGAGCAGGGAACCGATCTGAACCAGCCTGAAATCTCCTCTGACCAGGAGCTGTCTCTGGCAGGGGCCATCCAGGCTCTGTGGCCACCAGGCCCTAGCTGGAGCTGCAGCTGCCCTCAAATCGATCAGGTTTTGCTGTGAGACAACTCTGTTTCCAGAGGCTCAGTAATTAAGACCCTATTTTCAGAGAAATGAGCCACCACATTAACCAATAAGGAGCAGCCAGCCCCTCAAGGATAAGGGGTGGTTAGAGTTGCCCTGCTCCAGCCTCAGGAGCTTGTCCCCAGTCCTGTAATGTGTGGTTGCCCCAGCAAGCTCAGTCCCATGTCCCCACCTCGCTGTGGTCCCACAGGGCACCTGGGACCTTTGGCTCAATTTACCTTCCCAGGGGATGCTCTTGGCAGGCAAAGGCTGCGAAAAACAGAGGGGCTCCTTAGAAACATCACCTGGGAGGGGTTTGGGAGGATGCCTCTGGCCAGCTGGACAAGGAGCAGCTGCTTCAGGTCTCAGTAGTAGCTCTTGGGGGACAGGAGGGGCACAGCCATCCCCACCACACGCTCCTGTCAGGAGCACGCTGTCCCTGCCAGGGCTGGCTCCTTCTGCCTCCCACCATCTCCTGCACACCCCTGGTCTGCCCAGGAAGAAGAGCCAAGCAGCCCCTTTCCTGGGAGTGTTCCCCCAATACAATGTGTTTAAATCATTTAGAAAGGGCTAAAATAGAGCTGGCTCCCTTCCAGGCACTCTGGCATCCAGGCTCTGTAAACAACTCACCCGCCAAGGGAGTCAGCTGGGAAAAAAGGCTTTTCATGTCCATTCCTCAGGCCCCACTTCCACAGAAACCTTCCAGCATGATCCTTTCCCAGCTGTTATAGCAGCAAAACTGTTTCAGGTCTTCACTGATGTTCCTTTTTCCTCAAGCACACTTGTGGACATCTCACATTATTCCCTTCTGCCAGTGGATGGAAAAAGAGAAGGACTCTCTGCAAAAAAAAAAAAATTAACTGATGTGGTAAGTTTGATGCGTCTTTTCCTGCCTTAGATATTTCCTAGGTTCCTTTTCAGAGGCAATTTATTTTTTTAATAGCATTGACCTTTATGGAGACAGGAATTCACCTGGGTATTTTCTCAGGGCTGCTGACCCACGTCCAGGAACTCACAGGAAGAATCAAGCAGACATTTATTTCTTAGGCTGCAAGTGATTCACCAAAAATCACTGGGATGCAAGTGGAAAATGCCAGGGATCAGAACACAGCCCAGCTTTCAAAGTCTCTACTATGCTGGGAGAGCAATGTCTGGGCTGGCCAGGCTATCAGCTTCAAGAGGAGCTACCAAGCATCTCTTTCCTCTGCAGGTTCTCTGGCAGCTCTCAGCTGCTCTCTCTGGGGCCCCCAATGGGAAACCCTAGGAGTTGGAGCTCCCACCCTGTGACTCCCCAGGTGACCAGCAAGTTCCCAAAACTCCTACTCTGGTCCCACAGAGGCAGGACACCGAGTGCTGCTGCCTCATCTGCTTGTGTCACACCTGGAAGGGGAGCACCCCTCACCCTGTTGGAGCAGCTGAACCTCCTGGGGCCTCTGCAGCACCAAGTACAAGGGGAAGGATGCAGTTCCCTGGCTCCCCAGTTGTGAGAAGGAAGGCTGGTTCCTCCATCCTGCTGCCAGAGCGTGGTCCACACCGTGGCACAAGTCAGAGTTACCCCCAGGAGGGTGACACTGAGGCTGACAGGGTGCTTGAGGGGGTCAGAGAATACCAATTCATTATCCAAACACACCCCATCTCAAGGCTGGGAGCTCCTATGCACCCCTCAGGGATTTATCCCCTTAGAGTGGGCAGGAGTGGATCTGGAATTCTCCCTGAAGAGTCGCACAGAGGGAGATACCTCTTGTGAAGAAAAATAACCCCCTACAAGATGAGAACCCACACGTGGCTGCAATTTGAGAAGTGCTGTTCTCAAGTCCACCTTCTCCTGTATTTTGCCAGTGGGCCCACATCAGATTCTGACCCACCCAGCTCCTGCCATCCCATCCTGCTCCTCCAAGGGGCACCTATGGCAGAGCCAGATGCCAGCTGAGGGTCCACCCTGCTCCCACAGGTGCTCTTCCTGCCTGCTGGCCTGCGGTGGGAGTGATTTGGTAGTGCAGGTGCTGGGCACAAGTCAGGCATACGGTCTATGAGAAACACCTGACAGAGGAGGACCTGAGTCAGCACTCTCCAAGGAAATCTCAGAGGAGCAATGCTGGAAGCATAGAGAGCTGGGGCAGCCGGGCTGGAGGGCTCACAGAGCTATGGGACAGTAAGGACAGAGCCCCAGCCCCAAGGATGGGGGACACTTGCCCCTAGCCTGGAACTGGGCTGGAGGAAGAGGAAGGTGAGGAAGGCTGGTCCCACACATGGGGAGCAGAGCCAGCAGCTTCCAGGTCCTGTGCCCTGGCCCACGTCTACCATGAGGCAGGAGGAGCAATCATCCCACAGTTCTCCCTCCCAGATGCTGGGAGAGACTGCTGTTACTCTTTGCCATCTGTGGTGTCAAAGAAGCCTCTGCTGAGGGCTGTCCCATGAAATACACATGGTGTGGCCTCCCCTTCTAAACTGCCTGCAGCACCTGCCTGGGCATGGTGAGGATGGGGACAGTGGCCTCGAGGGCATAATGTCACAGCCAAGAGGGATTGCGAGCCTGGGGGGGTCAGTGCCCTGCAATGCTATGGTGACCCATGAGGGCTTGGTACAGTCCCCACAGCAGCCTGGAGCACCCCTTGTTGGTCACCCTGCCACTGGCAAGGCTGCCAGCTCAGAGATTTCCTCTGCTTCAGGTACCACCATCCTGAGAGAAACCCCATCAGATTTCACTTTCATCCAAAAGTGGCTTTTTAACATTTCATCTCTCAGTTTGGGCCTGAGACTAAAGTTTCTTCAGAAATTCAGACCTGGTTTTGCACCCAGCTGGATGCTGCAGGGCTGCAGCTCTGCTGGCACAGCAGGCAGCACTTGGAAGCTTTCCCTGCTAAGACGAGACAAGTGTTTCCCAGAGATGACTGGTGCCATTAGAGCCTTTAAAGGGAATTTTCTCTGTGGCAGCTGGCTGAGAAACAAGGTTTGAACTGCATCCTAAGAGTTTATATGAGCAGTCTCATCACGGCAAGGAACTTTGAGTGAATTATAATTATCTCTAAATGGCCCAAAAGAGTTAGCACAGGGAATGTTTTGAAGGAAGTGGATGCTTTTCCAGAGCTTTGTACCCAGCTCTGTCAGAGGCAATACCACTGTCTGGCTGTCTCCGTGGAAGGACAAGATGTTCCCAAAGAAAACCTTACAAACGAGATCAAGGAATCCCCGTGGTTTCACTGCCGGTTACAGCAATGTCCATGTTGGGGAGGGCAGGGATAAACAAGTGCAGGAACTAATTCTCCCAACTCCTGCCTGCGCTGAGCATTCCCAGCACAAGATGTCACTGATGAGCTGGATTTGGACAGCTCTGCATCAGCCCGGAGTCATCCTCCAGGAGCCACTGGAAACGGGGATGGAGAGGTGGGCATGGAGAAGGAAATGGTTACAGAGAGAAGACGTGGGCACAGAGAAGGGATGAAGGCACAGAGAAGGGACATGGGCACAGAGAAAGTATGCAGCTGTAATGCTGCTGTGAAACAATCCCGCGAAAGGAAGGGAAGTACCTAATGTCCCAGGCCAAGACTCGGGAGCGTTTCTGGCCGCGGGGTGTCAGGGAGCTGCTCGGTAATCTCCGGAACTCAGTACTGGGTGTGCCGGGGAGGAACAGCTCAGGCAAACGCCTGCCAGGAGCAGGACAGGCATTTGCCCTGCCTGGGAAGATCCCGAGGTCCTGGCCAGCCCTCTCCGAGGCTCCACGGAGCAGGCAAAGCCCACCAGCCCCAGCCCGTGATGAGGGAGCCAAGTCTGCTACCTCAGGCAACCCAAGCACCCATGGACCCTGACCAAATGAGTGAGGATTCAGCTGAAACTCCGAAAGTGTTCACGCAGACATCAGGAGAAGCAAGTACAGGGGCTTGAAACATCTCGTTCATGACAGGTCACACAGGTCTGAGACCCCCTCTCCAAGTGTTTTCAGCTCCACAGTCTGGACATACCAAAGCCAGCCCCGGGATGGCTACAAGGGAACAAACACCCTTTGAGGCATTCTTTGGCCTTCCCTGGGGCTGCCCTGAGCAGTCAGTAGCCCCGTGGCCCTGCAGGGCTGTCCCCGGTGCTCCCCACAGGTCCCCTTTCAGGGACCACTTCAAGGCTCCCTTGGCACCTTCCTAATTTTCCCAAGGGCTCCTCCAAGGGCATGAGGCCCTCTTCGCCCTGCTCCCAGC